>CM026270.1:10585607-11185607 GCA_014851425.1 Senna tora
TATTGATTTCAAATCTCTTCTGGAAGCTTCCTCGGCATCTCTCATTTGTCCAAGCTCCAATAAAGGAAAAGCAAGCATGCCATATATGTAATTTTCTCCTTCATTTTCAGGCAGAACCTGTATAACTTAGAAGCATAAGGAACTCAAATATCCTTGAATAGATGAAATATATTTTAATGTTTTGTTGGAAGCATGAATTAAAGATTTGGATCAGAAAACGGTAAGATTTCTAGTAAAGAAGTAAGCACAATGGTGTATGGTGCAGTAACTTAGGATGAGGGGGAAAATGTTCAAAATAATTATCATAGACCAGTAACAATATTTAAAGATTTCTATAAGGGGAATCTGATTCTATCTTACAATGACTAATTGTGGCAAAAGACCACTGAGCCTTAGCCAATTTCAACTACTTGATAAAAGCCAAAAAAATGAAGCAAAACAGAATGTGTATACATTCTGGTTCAGTTGCTCACACTTGGCATCTGCGCACTTCAATTTGATGTGTTGCAAATTTCAGTTGCGTTATTATATGTCCAAATATTAATTGAGAAGGCTATTATATTAACATTTTTGCAACTTCTTCAAACATGCTAAAAGATTACTACTAATAAATCCATGGTAGCAGAATAAAACAAAACTGATTTTTTATTAGAAAAGAACCTGATGAACAAGAGATAAAGAAAGATCAGGTCGACCCATGTAGAAGCACAGGATTTGTGCTCTCTTCAGAGATGACAGGTCTCTTGGGAACTCTTTCAGAAGCTGCAAAACAAACAAGTTGTATTAGCCAAGAAAACCTGACAGTACATATAAATTTTAAAGATTGTGGAGGTAGGTAGTGTTGGAAAAAATATCTGCAGTATGCAATATGAATGGCAACTGGACTTCAAATGATTCCATTCAAGTATTCTGTTCATACTTCAAATTTGTAAAAACCAGCACATTAAAATTATCTGAAAATATCCCTAATGGCGTCAAAAATAATTTTTTCGGTTAGCTTTTTTCTTTTTTGTCAACTCTGCAGTAAAGAAATCATGCTGTTGATGCCAGAAAGAACAACTAGCAGTTTTCACCTCTAGATTTGTCTAAAGATTTAAAATCCCCATAAAGATTCTGAACATTGCATTTATAGTTTAAGGACCAAAAAACCAATTTGCATATTCTCTCTCAAAATCAGTTTCCATTAACGAGGGTACACTTACCTTTCGATGCAATTCAAAAGCGACATCATCATCTCTGTCTTCAGATACCAAATAACTGAGGGCATCATAAACTAGTCTCTCGTACAGGGTAGCTTGTTCCTGTCACAACTGAATTCCAATTATGCATAAAAAAGAAAATAAGAGAAGAAAATCATTGTAGAGAAACCAATGAAAATATTACAAGGTGGGACTTAGCAGCTTCAAGAAAAGAGGTAGCTCGTGAAGGATCGGAGTGGTAAAGGTAATGAGCTGCCAAGATGTTAGCCAACACGCAGGCTTCGTCATGGTCTGGAGCTTTCAGAATCACAGACCTCTCTCTGCCATAGCTGAGTACCTTGGCAATCCAAAGAAATCGATTTCAGAAAATTGAAGTTCCGAACAAAGAATTGGAGAAAAACAGCGAAGAAGAGAGGAATTAGAATCAGACCTGATGATAGTAGGCGTTGATGGCCGAAATGCAAGCGTCAGAGGAGGTTTTCACCTCGTATCCCCATCCGTCCAACTTGACACCTCCTTCCATATTTCTATACCTTTCTCCGTGTGAATTAGGGATTTGTTTTTTGAGAAAAAGGGAAGTAAAAATGTGGAAATTGATTATACCATAAGAATGCTTTCACTTCAGTACGGATACTAGCTAATCAGCTTTATCCAACACTAGACTCGTCGGCGTTCTGCTTCTTGATTTGTCAGCTTCGCATTATGATTAAAAGTGAATGGAACGAAGTTCAGAAGATAATATACCACGACTCCTTATTAGATGACATCTGTTTTGATTTTTGAATAAAAAAATGAAAGGAATTTATAAAACTGATGATTCATGAATCATGATGCAATAAATTACTGTCATTACTCATCAGCACCTTGTACTCTCTTGTCGCCATGTGCTTGTAGATAGCTTTGCAAGCTATGCATCAATCACGACACTTTTCTCCGTCCAATTCAGATTAATGTGACCCTCCTTCAATTGGTACATTGTACTAGTCTCAGAGAAAAATCATTAAATCCAAAAAAAAATCTTTGAATGTAAGTCATTATTATTATTATTATTATTAAAAAAAAAATATAAAACTTGGGACAAAGTGGAAATTTTCCTTTTGGTGAGAAAAATGAGCTGAAGATCACAAAGTCATCACGCACCCCTTAAATGGTCAAAGCAACAGAACAATTCTGAGATAAAGAAATGTCATCCTTATCATAAGAGTTGATTGTTGGATTAAGTAATCTCATGCATTTTGGTCAAACAAAGAAATATGGAGATACTAAATTATGTTGATCAGGATTGTTCATAGTCATAACTCATAACTCTTAATTCACATTAAAGCAAGCCATAAAAGTAGATACAAAACTGCTTATTATTACATGCCAAAAGAAAAAGAAAATTCAGGTAAAGAGAACATCATTTTCCAAACCCAATTCATCATATCATCAAACAGCAGAAACCAGAAACTGTGAACTTCTTGAAAATGGATTCCATCACTTGGCAGCAGCAGCAGCAGCAGCTTTCCTTTTGATCTGAATTGCCTTAGCATACTCTATAAGCTTCTCAGTCTCAGGCAGAACACCCTTCACATTAGGATCAGAAGCAAACCTTTCTGCCCATTTGACCAAAGCAGGAGTTTTTGCTTCAACAAGCACCTTCCTTCCATTCATAATCTCTATCACACTCAACCATCTCAGAAAGCTCCCTAAAGTAATATCAACCAACCCAATATGATCTCCTCCGAAGAAGGGCTTCCCTTTGCTGCATTTCTCCAACACATCTTCCATTATCACAAGCCCCTCTTCCAATTCCTCAAAGTAAGTCTTCATTGCTTCATCATCTTCAGTACCACGTACAATGCTTCTCAAGGACAAAAGCCACTACACACCCCATTTGAAATGCATCAGTATTCAATCCAGTAGAAACACAGAAAGTCAGAAAGAGAATAAATTGAATTGAATACCTTCTCATCGATATAGGCAGCCCAGAATCTAGCAGTGGCTCGATCATAAGCATCTGAGGGAAGGATGGAGGGACCAGAAGTCCAAACCTCGTCTATATATTCAAGGATGATTCTAGATTCACAGATGGCTTTATCACCATGAAGGAGAACTGGAATTTTCTTGTGCACAGGATTGGACTGAAGAAGGAGATCACTTTTGGGATTGAAGGTCTCTTCATGGTTCTCATATTGCAGAGATTTGATGTTGAGAGCAATATTAGCTCTAATGGCAAATGGACTGAACCAGCCACCCAGAAGCTTGAGGTCGTTGTTTGCCATGAGAGTATCAACGAGCAAACACCAAACTGACAAAGTCAAAGGGTATGAGATGAGATTATATATATAATATATGGGATTTGGAAAGCCAATACCAATCACATCTAATATATGAGTCCAGAATGTTCTGAGAAAGGATCCTCTTCTGTCTTTTTCTATCATGGACTTCATTGAGTATGTATATATGAATTTTAAAGATTGTGGGGGCAGGTAGTGTTGGCAAAAATATCTGCACTATGCAGTATACTTTTGACAACTGTTTTTGCTACTTTAAATTGAGATTGCCAATATAGCAATATACAATACATTATGGACCTTCACAGTTCACTTTCTTGGGTTATCATTTTTTCCAATTCTCCCGTAAACAAGTCATCCAGTAGATGCCATCATAGCCAGCAGTTTTCACCTCCAGACTTGTATAATGATTTAAATCCCCTTAAAGATTCTTAACAGCGAATTTATAGTTGACGTTAATTATGTCTTTCATATGAGATACATTCCCTTACTGTTTAGAGCCTTATATTAGAAATTGGATTCGTGCAATTCGTTTTCCTATGATTCTTATGCAATTCTTTCAAATCAGCTGTGCATCTCATCAGGAGACGCTTCTCCGTTCAGTTAACGTGATGTGAGTTCAACGCCTTCTTCAATTGGTACATAGTACAAGTCTTTAGATAAAAAACCATTAAATCCTATAGATAGCTTGTGTTTTGGGTCACTAAGTTTTTTGTGGAAGATTTTAAAAAAAATTTTAATTTTATTATTAAAAAAATCTAAAACATGGGACAAGTAATATCATTCTCATGCATTTTTGTCAAACAAAAGAAATAAGGACATAAAGGTAGGAGGCCAATGGGCATACTGCTTCTTATTACATCCCAAAAGAAAAAGAAAATTCAAGTAAAGAGAACATTATTTTACAAATCCAGTTCATCATCATACAACAGAAACCATAAACTTTGAACTCTGAAAAATGAAAATGGATTCCATCACTTGGCAGCAGCTGCAGCTTTCCTTCTGATCTGAATTGCCTTACCATACTCTATAAGCTTCTCAGTCTCAGGAAGAACACTCTTCACATTTGGATCAGAAACAAACCTTTGAGCCCATTTGACCAAAGCAGGAGTTTTTGATTCAACAAGCACCTTCCTTCCATTCATAATCTCTATGGCACTCAACCATCTCAGACTGGTCCCAAAAATAATATCAACCAACCCAATATGATCTCCTCCAAAGAATGGCTTCCCTTTACTGCATTTCTCCAACGCATCTTCCATTATCACAAGCTCCTCTTCCACTTCCTCAAAGTAAGTCTTCTTTGCTTCATTATCGTCACAACTTAGAAGAATGTTTTCCAAGGACAAAGACCACTACACACACCATTATGTGAAATTCATCAGTATACTATACACAGAAACACAAAAAAGAAGAAGAAATTGAATTGAACTGAATTGAATACCTTATCATCGATGAAGGCAGCCCAGAATCTGGCAGTGGCTCGATCATAAGGGTCTGAGGGAAGGATGGAGGGAGCAGAAGTCCAAACCTCGTCTATGTATTCAAGGATGATTCTGGATTCACATATGGCTTTATCACCATGAAGCAGAACTGGGACTTTCTTGTGCACAGGATTTGATTGAAGAAGGAGATCACTTTTGGCACTTAAGGTCTCTTCATGGTTCTCATATTCCAAAGATTTGATGTTGAGAGCAATATTAACTCTATTGGCAAAGGGACTGAACCAGGCACCCAGAAGCTTCAGGTCGTTGTTTGCCATGAGATGTATCACAAAGTCAAAGGCTATGATATGAGATTATACACACACACACACACATATATATATATATATATATATGGGATTTGGGAAGCCAATAGTCTAACACTAGTATATTTATACCAAGCAATGAGTTCACAATGTTCTTAGCCAAAAATATTTCAGTTAAGATATATGATACAAGTCACACATTAAAAATTTGTACTTTTAAGAGAACGCCTTAGACTCTTCAATTTTAATATCTAATTTTTGAGATGTGATTCTCTCACGAACTTGTGCTCATATTTATATATGTTGAAAGTGAGATTTAGAGGATCATTTCTCCTTTAAATTTTCAAATGATTGAGTGGATTTAAAAAAAAAAACAGAAGAATAATATTAGTTTCATCATAGCCTTTTGGAGCTTGTAGATTAAGTTATGACGAACTTCAATATATCCCTCTAATCATTCCTAATTTATTTAAGGTGTGTCTTTATTAATGTGAGTTTATTAATATTGAAAAATGATACTAAATAATTGGAGAGATGTATTGAAATTCAGCATTCTTGAACTTTTTTTCATTTTCAGGTGTTTGTGCTGTACGATATATTTGTGCATTGTCTAATAATATTTATTTAATTTTTTATGTTTAAGATTTGATGACTTACACGATAAGTAAAATAAGAATAACTATTTGAATATTATTAAAAGAAATCATATGCATTTTTCAATTAACACAATGGCACAAAGGCAAGCTCCAAGCAAGCTACGAGGAAACAAAGAGCAGATAAAGATACAATAAGAGAAATAAAATAATGTGCCAAACTCACAAACGTAATTAGACCACCGGCTTCAAATTTAAAAACTCAAAAGTAATTAATTCAAGACATGGTCAAAGAAAATATTAGAAAATGAAATAATGTCATGCATTTTTGTCAAACGAAGAAAATATGGAGACACTAAATTATATTAATCAGAAATGTTCATAACTTCTCAATTCACATTAAGCAAGCCATAATAAAAGTAGACACTACTGAATTGCTTCTTAATTATTACAGCAGAAACCACAAACTTTGAACTTGTTGAAAAATGGATTCCATCACTTGGCAGCAGAAGCCTTAGCATACCCTATAAGCTTCTGAGTCTCAGGAAGAAGACCCTTCACATTGGGATCAGAAGCAAACCTTTGAGCCCATTTGACCAAAGCAGGAGTTTTTGCTTCAACAAACACCTTCCTTCCACACTTAATCTCTATGGCACTCAACCAACTCAGAATGCTCCCAAAAGTAATATCAATCAACCCAATATGATCTCCTCCGAAGAATGCCTTCCCTTTACTGCATTTCTCCAACACATCTTCCATTCTCACAAGCCCCTCCTCCACTTCCTCAAAGTAACCCTTCTTTGCTTCATCATCTTCACAACTTAGAAGGTTTCTCAAGGACAAAGACCACTACAGTACACACCATCTGAAATTCATTAGTATTCAATAGGATAAATCATTCTCCACTTTAACTCTTAAACTCTTACGAGTTTATGTTAATATATAGACAAAACGAGTTAACTCGTGTCAAACTCGTAAATATATAAATTCGTGCTAGGCTCTCGAGTTAATTCTTAAATTTTTACGAATTTACTTTTACACATAAACAAAACAAGTTTACTAATGCTGAGCTTGGTAGATATGGTGAACTTGTCAAAAATATTATTTTTGGACATTCTTAATGACACGTTTGGTACAAAGGAAGTTGGGTGGAGGGAATTATGTTTTGTAGGGAGTGAGTGAATGGAGAGGGAAGCTATGCTCTTTCATCGATGGGAGGGAAGTGGTTTATAGTTCCAGGGACACGTGGAGGCTATTTAGAAGGTGAAAAATCGACTTTTCAATATTTTTATCTTCTTTTCTTTATCTTCATTCTATCCTATCAAACAAAATTAATTTTATAATATAATTTTATTTCATTGCATACCAAACTAACTTTTGTTATTTCCTATTCCATTTCCCTCTTATTTAATTCCTTCTCTATTCCTCATTTCATTTCTTACCAAAACATATGTTACCCTACCAATTAATAACATTCCATTGTTCAAAATAAAAAGATAAAAGTATTTTAATATAAATCACTACCTTCCTAATAAATATATGAATTATGAATAAAAGTCTATAATGTGAATGATGTGCGACGTATTCAATATTTATGTATTAATTGCATTTGAATTTCTATTATTTAAAATTTTAATTTATTCATATTATTATGATAAATATACTTATTTTTAATAACTACTTATCGATAAGTCGAATTTACCTTCTTTTCACAAATTTACTTAAAAGCTCTCGAATTTGTCAAAAACAACAATCAAACGTAGTGAAACACACAAATCTCACATAAAGTGAGAAAGAAAAGAAATTGAATGAATACCTTTTCATCGATGAAGGCAGCCCAGAATCTGGCAGTAGCTCGATCATAAGCATCTGAGGGAAGGATGGATGGACCAGAATTCCAAACTTCGTCTATGTATTCAAGGATGATTCTGGATTCACAGATGGCTTTATCACCATGAAGGAGAACTGGAATTTTCTTGTGCACAGGATTTGACTGAAGAAGAAGATCACTTTTGGAATTCAAGGTCTCCTCATGGTTCTCATATTGCAGAGATTTGAGGTTGAGAGCAATATTAACTCTAATGGCATAAGGACTGAACCAGCCACCCAGAATCTTCAGCTTGTTGTTTGCCATGATTATTTGAGTTCAGAATACTGAATACTTCCCCCAAGAGTGAATGAATTTGGGTCAACGTTAGGATTATTTGAATACATATTATCAAGTTAGCCTCAAATTTATCGACAGGAATGCCGTCCTATAAGATCATTTGTATACATATTATTGTTATTTCAAATGACTTTCTCAATTGGAGTTTTTGAAAAAGTGGAGTGAAAGATACATATAAGAGAATAAATAAATAATTGGCTAAACTCAAACGTGACAAGACCACTGTGCTTCACACTTAAAAACTCCGAGTATTAAATAAATTATCATGCCATAACTGTAATTTATTGAAGGAGTAAATTTAAGTAAAGTTCTTGCAGTGAAGTTTTTTAATACAAATAAGATACGTGGCAAAAAGTGCTTGTATGACCAATCACGGGTAGAAAGAGAATATAAAAAACTAAATTTTGCATGACCAATCATTAAAGAAAAAGAGTATAAATAAAATCTATTATTAGAAGAACTTCATATCACACACCTAAAGTAGTTTGACAAGATTGTTCATAACTCTCAATTCGCACTAAGCAATCCATAATAAAAGTAGATACTAAATTGCTTCTTATTACATCCCGAAAGACAGAGAATTCAACTAAAGAGAGCATCATTTTCCAAACCCAGTTCATCATACAGCAAAAACCAGAAAGTTTGAACTTTGAACTTTGAAAATGGATTCCATCACTTGGCAGCAGCAGCAGCTGCTGCTTCTTTCCATTTGGCCTGAAGTACCTTAGCAAACTCTATGAGCTTCTCAGTCTCAGGAAGAAGACCTTTCACATTAGGATCAGAGACAGTTTTCAGCCCATTTCACCAAAGCAGGAGTTTTTGCTTCTACAAACACTTTCCTTCCATTCATACTCTCTATCACACTCAACCAACTCAGAAAACTCCCAAAAGTAATATCAACCAACCCAATATGATCTTCTCCAAAGAATGCCTTCCCTTTGCTGCATTTCTCCCACACATCTTCCATTATCACAAGCCCCTCTTCCACTTCCCCAAAGTAACTCTTCTTTGCTTCATCATCTTCACTACTTAGAACAATGTTTTTCAAGGACAAAAACCACTAAGCACACCATTTGAAATGCATCAGTGAAGCACAGAAATTTCACAGAAAGTCACAAAGAGAAGAAATTGAATTGAATACCTTTTCATCGATGTAGGCAGCCCAGAATCGAGCGGTGGCTCGGTCATATGCGTCTGAGGGAAGGATGGAGGGACCAGAAGTCCAAACCTCGTCTATGTATTCAACAACGATTCTGGATTCACAGATGGCTTTATCACCATGAAGGAGAACTGGGACTTTCTTATGAACAGGATTTAACTGAAGAAGGAGATCACTTTTGGGATACAAGGTCTCTTCCTGGTTCTCATAATGCAGAGATTTGATGTTGAGAGCAATATTAACTCTAATGGCAAATGGACTGAACCAGCCACCCAAAAGCTTCAGGTTGTCGTTTGCCATTTGAGTATCTACTATGAAACACTAAACTGAGAAACTCAAAGGTAAAAGCTTCTCACAACTCAGAGAAAGAAGATAAAGAATTCTTGTTCACTATTATTGATTGATGATGAATGCTTTACATACACTTACATATATAGGGCAGAGAATAACTCAAACGTGACTAACAACCCCTATAATTAAGTTAACAACTCTTACTCAACTAACTGAAGCTTCTAGGCTCACGCTACTAAGTTAACAACTCTTACAGATGAGATTTTATATAAATGGGATTTGGGAAGCCAACAACCATATATGCTGCGGGAAGATATTAGTTTGAAATTATTGTTTCTTTGCAGTGGCCCATCCTCTGTTCCAACAAAACATGGTACAGAAGTTCAATTTGAGGGTCATATATCTAGGTGTGGATTCCTCTATGCCGCCTACAGCATCCGTTTTTTTCTATATATGAAGGTCATATATCTCAAGGACTCTTTGCTTTGGAGCATTACCTTCTAAATAGCAAAGAGCGACATGCCACCAATTGTGGGTGAACCTGAAACATGCAAGATTTATAGATGACTAATAGCAAGGAGAAAAAGTATTACTGCCTTATCAATAAAGATATGCTTACATAAATGGGCAACAAGAGTTCAATGAAGATGAACATTCTTCCATGAACTGAACAGCTCCTTTAAAACAGCACTCATACTGAAAAACATGACATAAATACAGAACCAAATTTGACGGTTACAAAAATGATTGAGGTTACAATGTTCTCAAGGAGCATATGTTTACTAATTATAATGTCGTTAAATCTGAGAGAATAACTTGCAATGATTCCTCTACCAATGATTGAATTGTTGACGCTGATAATTTGAAATCTTAATAGGGTATTATGTAAAAGATAAACATGTAAATATTTCTATATCTTTATATCTAGCAAGTGTATTTAGGGATTTTGTTTTGAGCAATTAGAATCAGACCTGATGATAGTAGGCGTTGATGGCCGAAATGCAAGCGTCAAAGGAGATTCTCACCTCGTATCCCCATCCGTCCAATTTGACACCTCCTTCCATCTTTCTATACCTTTCACTTCTATTCCTTTCTCTCTGTGAATTTAGGGATCTTTTTTGGGCGACAGAATTGTGGTATAAATTACAGACGAAGAGCAATCGGCGAAATGATTTCCCAAGAAAAGTAAAAAATGGAATGGGAAATTGATTATACCATGTATGCTTTTCAGTACGAATCCTATAGTACAAGTCTCAGAGGTAAACCATTAAATCCTATAGTACAAGATTTTAAAAAATATTATAATTAAAGATAGAAACGCAAAATATTTTTAAATGCATGTCACTATTATTATTATTATTATTAATAAAGAATCTAAAACATGGGACAAATTGGAAAATTGTTCTTTTGGTGAGAAAATGAGCTGAAGTCATCCAACAGTAGAGTCAAACAGAGCAATTCTGAGAAAAAAAATGTCATTGTAAAAGTACATAGAAAATTGCATCTTATTATTAGGAGGGCAATGGGCATATACTATATTATACTGATCAGGATTGTTCATCACTCTCACAATTCGAAGCCATAAAAGTACATAGAAAACTGCTTTTATTATATCCCAATAAGAAAAAGAAAATTCCAGTAAAGAAACATTATTTTACAAATCCAGTTCATCATACTATAACAGAAACCATAAAATTTGAACTCTGAAAATGTATTCCATCACTTGGCAGCTGCTTTCCATCTGATCTTAAGGTCATTAGCATACTCTATAAGCTTCTGAGTCTCAGGAAGAACACTCTTCACAGGATAGGACTCAGAAGCAAACCTTTGAGCCCATTTGACCAAAGCAGGAGTTTTTGCTTCAACAAACACCTTCCTTCCACTCATAATCTCTATGGCACTCAACCATCTCAGAATGCTCCCAAAAGTAATATCAACCAACCCAATCTGATCTCCTCCGAAGAATGCCTTCCCTTTACTGCATTTCTCCAACGCATCTTCCATTCTCACAAGCCCTCTTCCACTTCCTCAAAGTAAGCCTTCTTTGCTTCATCATCTTCACTACGCATAATGTTTCTCAAGGACAAAGACCACTACAGTATACACCATTTGAAATTCATCAGTATACTATACACAGAAACACAAAAAGAAGAAGGAATTGAATTGAACTGAATTGAATTGAATACCTTATCATCGACGTAGGCAGCCCAGAATCTAGCAGTGGCTCGATCATAAGGGTGTGAGGGAAGGATGGAGGGACCTGAAGTCCAGACCTCATCTATGTATTCAAGGATGATTCTAGATTCACAGATGGGTTTATCAGCATGAAGGAGAACTGGGACTGCCTTGTTCACGGGATTTGATTGAAGAAGGAGATCGCTTTTGGGGTTCAAGGTCTCTTCATGGTTCTCATATTGCAGAGATTTGATGTTGAGAGCAATATTAACTCTATTGGCATAGGGACTGAACCAGGCACCCAGAAGCTTGAGGTCGTTGTTTGCCATGATCAATGAGAGTATCAACTACCAAAAACCAAACTGAGAAACTCAAAGGCTAACAGATGAGACTTCATTATATATATGGGATTTGGGAAGTCAATATCAAGCAATGAGTCCAGAATGTTCCGAGCCGCCGCCACACGACTGGGTATGCTCCATCCTTTGTTCCAACCACTCATGGTACAAAAGTCCAATTTGATATCACACATTAGAAAAAGAACTTGTATAAACTAACCCAAGCCTAAGTTCAAGTGATTTTCGGTTTTGACACCAGCATTCACCTTGTGGGTGGGAAGTTCGATTATCTCTTTCAATATTAACAAAAACTCATATAAATAAAGATTCATCCTGAATGATAAAGAGGAATTAAGTGTATTGAAATTTAGTACTATCATATTTTTAAAATATTCTTCACCTTATGACTATTCTCTTAAATCATGTCGGGCGAAAGTCTCTTCATTAGATAATGTTTTATTCTCATCTCTTTGAAAATTAATCTCGATAAGTTATGATTAAAGAAAATAAATTTTTTATCTTCTATGTCACATCATCGCGATAATTATATATATATATATATATATATATATATATATAATATATATATTATATGCTTCTCATATTAATTTTAGTTAATTAGTTGTTCAAATTCTATTAATATTTTAAAAGTTATTTTTTATTCTATGTAAGATTTCCCATTTAGAGTTAGACTTGGATATCAAAAAGAAAATTACGTAATAAGTGACGATCAATCCTATCACAAATTCGCAACGACGATACACAAACAAGTCAATATATGAAAAATGACAAAATTAATTAAGGAAGAAACCTATTCTTTGAGGTAAACAGGAAATAAAAAACTGGTCCAACTAAGCCAAAAATATCCCAATTAAATTCAGGCCAATTTTTTCAAGTTCCATGGATACATAATCTACAATAGCAGAAAAAGACCTTAGGTATTTTTAAGGCATGGAGCAATGTTGTGACAAGTTCAATACATGGAAATGGTGAACAAGAAAACTAATAGAGTAAAACATCATTTTGGTCCTTTTTAATAGCACATTTCTCAATTTGTCCTTCTTAGATGGTCTTTTTCGATTTAGTCCTTTTTAGATTAATCCATTATCAATTTGGTCCTTACCATTAAAATTACTAACGGAGTTAGCTGAAGTGGATAATTTGGGGCAAATTTATAATTTTAAATAATAGTAGGGCTTTTTAATGTAATTTTTTGGGGCAATTTTGTAATTTTTACAAATTGAAAAAAAAAACATGGCACCATTTTCAATTTGGAAAAATTATAAAATTTCTCAAAATAATTACATTAAAAAACCCTCTTAATATTTAAAAATTATAAAGTTACCCCAAATTATCTACCTCAACTAACTCCGTTAGTAATTTTAACGGTAAGGACCAAATTGATAACTGATTAATCTAAAAATGACTAAATTGAGAAAGGCCATCTAAGAAGGACCAAATTGAGAAAAGTACTATTAAAAAGGACCAAAATAATATTTTACTCAAAACTAATATGACTGAGTTCATCCAATCAAGTATGGAATTTCTAGTACAACTTACATAAGATAAGACAGTACAGCCCCGAAAGGGAAAACCCAGGACACAAACAGAGCTAAGATTTTATTTCTCACACGGACAATGACAATTAATCATACAACAGAACATACACCTATGAATGTATATTATTATCATTATTGTTATTAATAAAGAATATAAAACTTGGGAATAGGAAAATTTTCGTTTAGGAGAGAAAAATGAGCTAAAGCTCACAATCATTAAACAGTCGACACGCACCCCTTAAATCGTCAAAGGAACAGAGCAATTCTGAAATAATCTCATGCATTTTGTCAAACAAAGAAATGTAAATAGATACTAAATTATATTGATCAAGATTGTTCACAACTCTCAATTCAAATTAAGGAAGCCATTAAAGTAGATACTAAATTGCTTCTTATTACATCCAAAAGAGAAAAAGAAAATTCACGTAAAGAGAACATCTTTTCCAAACCCAATTCATCATCATACAGCAGAAACCATAAACTTTGAACTTTGAAAATGGATTCCATCACTTGGAGCAGCAGCAGCAGCTTTCCATTTGACCTGAAGTACCATAGCAAACTCCATAAGCTTCTCAGTTTCAGACAGCAACACCTTCACATTAGGATCAGAAGCAAACTTTTCAGCCCATTTGACTAAAGCAGGAGTTTTTGCTCCAACAAGCACCTTCCTTCCATTCATACTCTCTATCACACTCAACCACCTCAGAAAACTCCCAAAAGTAATATTAACCAACCCAATATGATCTCCTCCGAAGAATGCCTTCCCTTTACTGCATTTCTCCATCACATCTTCCATTCTCACAAGCCCCTCTTCCACTTCCCCAAATCAAGTCTTCTTTGCTCATCATCTTCACAACTTGGAATGTTTTTCAAGGACAAAAACCCCTACACAGTACACACCCCGTTTAAAATGCATCAGTATTCAAACAGTGCTACACAAACACAAGAAAAAAAAAAAGAAGAAATTGAGTTGAATACCTTTTCATTTGATCTGAAGGGACTTGGAAAGCTCTATGAGTTTATCAGTTTGAAGTATGAGCCCTTCACTGCAGGATCATCTGCAATCTCTCTGCCCCTTACAATAAGGCATTTCTCTATTGCTTCATCACAAAGCTCAAGGGTATTTTCAATATTCCCTTCTTCATAATTTACATCAACAAAAATATCATATATCTCTTTCTCTGCTACCAATCCTTCTGATCTCATCTCTTCAAATAGTTGTCTTGCCTCCACAAATTCTTCCTCCTATAGAAACCCTTTATAAGAGCATTATAGGAAGTAGCTGTGAGATTAAATCCTTTTTCAATCATCTCTTTATGCAAAACCATGCTTCTTTCATATTCCTAGCTTTACAATGCCCTTTTATCAAAATATTATATGTATTACTGTCAGGAATCACTCCTTGAGCATGCATCCCCTTATAAATTTTCGTAGTGGCACTCATGTTATTTCTAATGCTGTACTGCTTCATAAGAGAATTGAAAGTTGTGGCATTTGGCATTATCCCCTTCTGTATCATCCATTTAATTAGTCTTTCACCATCTTCCAACATCCCTGACATGCAAAACCCATTCATTAGCACATTAAATGTAACGACTGTAGGTTGAAGTCCCTTGTCAAGCATTGTGCGCAGCAGTTCATGAGCCTTCGCCATTTCTCCAATCTTACAATAAGCATCCATGAGGGTAGTGTATGTGATAGTGTCGGGATAAATCTCAGCCAGATCCATTTCTTCCATCAATTTCACAGCTTGCACTATATTTCCTATCTTACAAATGCCATTGATGAGAGCGTTGTAAGTGCAGATATTTGGTTGAAGGCCCTTTCCAGACATCTCATGAAGAAGTTCGTTTGCTATATCTACCTCTCCTTGTTTACAAAGGCCATCGACAAGTGTAGTATAGGTGAAACATTTGGAGTCAACCCCTTTGAACCATCTGGTTGTGAAGAGAAAAAGCCTCTTTCATTTCCCCTGCCTTGCAATGCCCATCAATGAGTGCTGTATAAGTTACTTCATCTGGTTCCAATCCTTTATTGAGCATTCACTGAAAAGATTGTAAGCTTCCACCATTTTTCCAATTTGACAAAACCCATGAATCATGGCAGTATACGCCACAAAATCAGGAACTATTTTCTTTCGTGTCATTTGATCAAAGAGCTTGTATGCAGCTGATATGTTCCCAGACTTGCAAAAACCACTTATGATAGTTGTGTAAACAACATGATCAGGAAAAATCCCCTGGCTTGTCATCTCCCACAGACTTTGTCTGCTTCAACTACTTTACCAGTCTTACAAAGAAGAAGAATTACATCATTATAGGTATATTGATTTGGTTTCAGTCCCTTTCTCTGCATCTCTGCTATGAGCTTTACAACCTTTCTAGGTGCCCAATTTGACAATATCCACTGATTATAGTGCTATAACTTACAACATCAGGCAAATGGCCCCTACATTCCATTTGTATGAGCAACAGATGTGCTTCTTTTACCTTCCCCAACTGACAAAGACAATGAAGAATAATATTATAGGATGTGGTGTTCCAAGAAACACCTACTCCTGGATACTCTTTGAACACCTTTAATGCCATCTTTATCCCATCAAAATTGTTTGATAGCCTAGTTAGAAACAAATTACAAGAATCTACAGAGACCAAAAGACCATAATTTAACAATTTATCAAACAGTTTATTAGCTTCTAGAAGCATCCCACCTTCAACGAGGACTTGGAACAATATATCAAATACATGGGGGTCTGCACCCCAGTCCTTGTAGGTGTAAATTAACCGCTCAGTAAAATATGCAATGAATGATCAACATCCAGATTGGGCTTACCAGAACTCATGGACTAGCCTGTGTGCCATTTTTAAATCCTTTGATGCTACAGCAATCTGAACTACAATGCAAAGGGCTTCTAATGTTGGGTCTCTGCGTAGACGTGCCCAGTTAAAGAAGTCTAAAACCAATTATAGTCATTCTTTATGTCCATAAGAACCCAAATCAGATGGTCAGGCTTGAACTTGGATTCATAGGGTTTTAAAACGCGGCGAAGAGGCTCAGAGCGGCGAAGCTTTATTGTGGTGGAGATGTGATGCACAAGTTCAGTGTCTTTAATAGCAGGCTTCTTTGGGGAATAATCGGGGAAAAGGTCTGATATTGGTTGAACCCACAGAAGAAACCCTTCCACTCAAACATCTTTGAGATAGAAAAGGTTTGGATCAAAACCCAAAAATGGATGGTAATTGAAGATTCTAAAACCATGGAGTGAGGAGGAGATAGCTAGTCTCTTCATGTGCAATAGAAGCACCCATTAGAAAAATTTTTGAGATTTTCTGCACAATGACAAAGCACTTCTCTCCCATGTACACGAATCAAAACAAAAATGCTCTTTCATGATAAATTGCCTGCAAAAAAATTGATAGTTTTGTACTCAAGTCTGAAAGTAAAAAAGCTCTATTTTGTGGGGAGAGGGGGGTATGGTCCATACGAATAATCAGCAAGGCATGTTTCACCTCCAAATCGTAAAAATCATGGAAGAACATACCTAAAGGAATTTAACAAGCAACCCAGCTATAATTAGATTGCAAAATATTTGCCCTTCATAGATAGATAATTAACCAACATCTCCTCTATGAATATTAAGAAGTTAACTTCATGTGAAGATTATTCAACACAACACTTTAACATCTTATCATATCAAATAATTACTCATTGGGAATGCCTCTTTCAGGCATTCTATCAAACACATTATAGACGTTCCCAGATAAACCCGTTAAACCTACCAAAGCTATACAGAAATGGAACAAGTTACACCAGAATCATGTCAAACTAGCCTAAATACTTACAACAGCTGATAATTCTATCACTCGGGTGTTATTACGTCTAAGAAAATAAAGCCATTAACAAGTTAACATGTTGCAGTACCCACTGACTATGTCTCTCCGCAGGAAAATTAAATTTCTCATCCCCAACAAATAACAATAGAATGAACAGAATGAAGACAATGAGATATCCGTAAGGAAAGAAAGCACCGAAGCCATACATACCTTGAAAAGTAGGATTGAAAACTTTGAAAGCTGCAAATTGAACAGGAATAGAGGTGGGAAAAGGAGATGAAATGGCCAGCATGATAGATTTCTTCCTCTCAAATAGGCGATTGAAATCGTTGTTTAAACCTACGTTAAACGGAGACGGAAACACTATTTCTGGCAGCTTCGTATATGCTAGTGGGCTGAATAGAACTCGACATAGGGCTATTGTATAGTAAGGAAGCGTGCTCTTGCAATTGAATTTTAAATGACTATTAACAATTTAAATTAAGTCAAATTTTGAATATATCTTAGTATTTATAATTGTTACATTTTTTTTGTAACATAAAAATCTATCTTCACATCGATTATGAGATGCAAACATTGATTCATTACAAGGTAAAATTCGAACTTTAACAAACTCTCTCATTCTTCATTAGACTTTCTATATTAAGTCAAATTTCTTTTACAACATAAAATTTAAATTTTAAATAATTTTTAGCAAAAATATTTTAAGTAATTATTAATAATTTAAATTTTGTACATCTTACAATTTTGTATTTTTTTAAAATTTGAATTTAAATAATAAACTATTAAAGGTATAATCTTATATTAATGAAATGTTAAAATTTTTTTGTTAAAAAAATAAAATTTAAAATTTTATTTTTCAAATTTACAACTTTACTCGTTAATTTAATTTTCAATTTCTCATAATAGTGACCCTCATATAAATCGTTGAAAATATGGCTCTCGAGCTTGACAACTTCGCAAACTAATGGTTTGAACAAGTTAATATTAAATTGTTTATTTTCACTACTTGAGTTGTTTTGGGGGAAAAGATGTATATCAATGAATTCTAAAAAAAATAATTGCATATATATTTGTATAATAAAAGGCATAGACACGCAAGATATTTATGAATGTATATTATTATCATTATTGTTCTTAGTAAAGAATATAATTGGGACAAAATGGAAAATTTTCCTATAGGTGAGAAAAATGAGGTAAAGCTCACAAAGTCATCAAACAGTAGAGTCCACTCCACGCACACCTTAAATCGTCAAAGGAACGGAGCAAATTCTGATATAATCTCATGCATTTTTGTCAAACAAAGCAATATGTAGATAGATACTAAAATTATATTGATCAGGATTGTTCACAACTCTCAATTCACACTAAGCAAACCATAATAAAGAAGAAACTAAATTGATTCTTATTACATCCCAAAAGACTAGGAAAATTCAAGTAAAGAGAACATCATTTTCCAAACCCAATTCATCATCATACAGCAAAAACCACAAACTTGAGCTTTGAAAATGGATTTCATCACTTGGCAGCAGCAGCAGAAGCAGCTTCTTTCCATTTGGCCTGAAGTAACTTAGCAAACTCCATAAGCTTCTCAGTCTCAGGCAGAAGACCTTTCACATTAGGATCAGAACCAAAGTTTTCAGCCCATTTCACCAAAGCAGGAGTTTTTGCTTCTACAAACACTTTCCTTCCATTCATAATCTCTATCACACTCAACCAACTCAGAAAACTCCCAAAAGTAATATCAACCAACCCAATCTGATCTCCTCCGAAGAATGCCTTCCCTTTGCTGCATTTCTCCATCGCATCTTCCATTCTCACAAGCCCCTCTTCCACTTCCTCAAAGTAAGTCTTCCTTGCTTCATCATCTTCACAACCCAGAATGTTTTTCAAGGAGAAAACCACTACACAGTACACACAATGCATCAGTATTCAATCAAACAGTTATACACAGAAACACAAGAAAAAAAAAAGAAGAAACTGAATTGAATCATGAATACCTTCTCATCGATGAAGGCAGCCCAGAATCTGCAGTGGCTCGATCATAGGCGTCTGAGGGAAGGATGGAGGGACCAGAGGTCCAAACCTCGTCTATGTATTCAATGATGATTCTGGATTCACAGATGGCTTTATCACCATGAAGGAGAACTGGGATTTTCTTGTGAACAGGATTGGAGTGAAGAAGGAGATCACTTTTGGGATTGAAGGTTTCTTCATGGTTCTCATATTGCAGAGATTTGATGTTGAGAGCAATTTTAGGTCTAATGGCAAATGGACTGAACCAGCCACCCAGAAGCTTGAGGTTGTCGTTTGCCATTTGAGTATCAACTACCAAAAACCAAACTGAGAAACTGAAAGGCTATGCCTATGTGTGAGATGAGATTTTATATATATATATGTGGGATTTGGGGAGCCAATAGAAAGCAATGAAGTCCAAAATGTTCCGAGCCACCGCCCAAGGGTACAGGCTATATTATTATAATATAATTTAAAAATAATAATTATTAAAGTACAATAAAGTAATTTTTATTTCTCAACATACTACAATTTCAAACAAAATTATTTTTTAATCTTTTCTATCCCATGTGTCAGTGCATTTGCCCCAAACTGACAACAAGAGGCGTTCGCCATGGCCTATATATATATATCACATATATGATGGACCGTACGTCCATCATATATCATATATAATATTTTATCTATAAAAAAAATAATATTTTAATTGTTGATGAGTAGATAGTGAGTTTGAGTTTTTATTATTAGAGTAGTATAAAGTAATATTGTAAGAATCGAATCGGACAAAGACTTGGACAAGTGTTCGGTTTATGGTCTGATCAGTTTAATTAGTCGAAACGGATGATGCAATAAATAATAAATATGAACTATTCTTAATATATAAAATGACATCACTCATGTCTTAGGTTTCAACATACATAATTTTGAAGTTTTAAATTACATGACTTGTCAAATTTTAATTTTCAAGACTTGTAAAACTCTTAAAGAATTTGATCAAACCAAACACTAAATTCTTGATAATCATGACTTCTTAAGTTTTAATTTTCAAGACTTTTTCTAATTTTAATTTTCAAAATTTTTCTAATTTCTTTTCTGATGTTATTTTTTAATATTTATTTTTTAATAAAAAAATTGGACCGACGGTTAGACGGTCTAACCCGGTTGAACCCCGATCCAACTAGAAAAATAATTTTTTTGGTCAAATCGACTCGCCTTTAATTTATATCCAGTTAGCGTTGGACCGATCGGACCGTCCAGTCCGGTCCATACAACACTGGTATAAAGTGAGATAGATAAATAATTTATACAAATTATATGGTAATTGTGATAAACATTTTAATACTATCCTTATATAATCAATAAACAACAATAAGAAATAAGTAGGTTAAAATAAATTATATAATATATAATATACAATTTATTTTAAATTTTTCATTTATTAAAGTTCTAATTAAAACTAAAAGTTTTAAATCACCGCACATCACTTTCAAATCATAAAATATTATTTTATATATATTTATTATATTTATATTATATTATATATATATATATATATATATATATATATATATGCCAAGGGGCCTTTGCCATACATTATGGCAAAGGCCCCGAATGCATTGACATATGGGATAGAAAATGTTTAAAAAAAAATTTGTTTGAAATTGTAATATGTTAAAAAATAATAATTATTTTCTTGTACTTTAATTATTAATTTTTTAAAAAATTATATTATAATAATTTAGCCAAGGGTACACAACCAGGTATGCCCTAGCTGGGCAGATATTCGTTGAAAGAAATAATTATCTCTTTGCCGTGCTCTATCCTCTGTTTCAACCACTCATGGTCCAACAAGTCTAATTTGATATCAAACACATATATTTAAATATTATGTTTATATATATATATTAATATGCTTCTCATATTTATTAATATTAATTTTATTTAATTACGGTGTTCAAATCTTATTTTGTCATGATTATAACTGATGTATGAGACTTTTGTATGCTTGCATTGAAAAATCTATTATGACAAGCTATGTAATACATGATATAATTGAATGAAAAATATATATGATTATTTTTTAGAGCAATTCAATGGGAAGTATATATTTTTATTGAATAAATGTATTCTTTTACAAAATGACAATTCATAACCCGTTACAATATCTCAATTCCCACCTATTTACAACATCTCAATTCCCACCTATTTACAACAACTCAATTCCTTTTGCTCTCACATACATAAAACTCAACATCTAACATACATAAAAGAAAAGAAGAAAAGAAAACAATAGCATTTGCAAGTCTTTCATCTCTTTCCAGTTTGCAAGTCTTCCACCCCTTTCCAATTAGAAGTCTTCCAATTTGTTAGAGCCTAATTAATCTGTAGACAGAAAAAAAGAGAAAAAAACAAACAGCAAACAGACCAGCAAAGAAAAAAAATAAACAGAGAGTAAAAAATAAACAGCAAACAGAAAAAATACAACAGCCAGCAAATAGGAGACTAA
The DNA here is from genome assembly GCA_014851425.1 of Senna tora. Taxonomy (NCBI): domain Eukaryota; kingdom Viridiplantae; phylum Streptophyta; class Magnoliopsida; order Fabales; family Fabaceae; genus Senna; species Senna tora. Next base: position 10,607,470 of record CM026270.1, read on the forward strand.
AACAGCCAGCAAATAGGAGACTAAAACAGACAGCAAATAGAAAATTAAAACAGACAGCAAACAGGAGACTAAAACAGACAGCAGACAAAAAATTAAAACAGACAGCAAACAGGAGACTAAAACAGACAGCAAACAGAAAATTAAAACAGACAGCAAACAGGAGACTAAAACAGACAGCAAACAGAAAATTAAAACAGACAGCAAACATGAGATTAAAACAGACGGAAAACAAAAATTAAAACAGATAGCAAATTGATCAGCAAAACAGGAAAAAACAACACCAAAATTACAGTCTTTTATACAGAAAATCCTCCAATAGGTGATGGATTAAACTCAGACTAAATCCATGAAATAAAGAGGAAGTCAAATCTCTGGTTTGTAGATTGCAAGTCACATGATGCAGGGTAGCCGAAAGTTCAAAGAGAAGTAAACTCACACTAAAACTCATGACTTGTTCTTCACATTTATTTATAAGGGTCATGACTATGATGAACATAAACAAGCTATGTAATACATGATACAATTGAATGAAATATTTATATATATATATATATTTATATATATATATATATATATATATATATATATATATATATATATATATTATATATATATATATATATATATATATATATATATATATATCATTCTTGTGAGCAATTTAATGAGAAACATATATTTTTATTGAATAAATGTATTCCTTACAAAATGACAATTCCTACCCATAATTAAAAACATTTTGATTCCCACCTATTTACAACACCTCAATTCCCACCTATTTACAACATCTCAATCCCTTTTGCTCTAACATATAAAAAAGAAAAGAAGAAAAAAACAGTAGCAAATCTTCCAATTTGCAAGTCTTCCATCTCTTTGACGTTGGCTTCTGGCATTCTTCAAAAAAACCACAGTACAGCAACAAAAACAACAGAAGTTAAAGGTGTGCTTAATCTGTAGACAGGAAAAATAAAATTAAAACCAGATTACCAGACAGCAAACAGAAAAATAAAATACAGAGAACAAACAAAATAAAAACAGACAGCAAAGAAGAAAAATAAAACAGACTGCAAACAGAAAAGAAAACAGACAATAAACAGAGAAGAAAAAATACAGCAAACAGATAAGAAAAACAGACAGCAAATAGAAAAAAAGCATGCAGCAAAACAGGAAAAAAAAATAGACAGTTTGACGGTTTTACTCATACAGAAGTTGTAGTAAGGCTCATTTGCAAGTTGTTTATTTCAAAGAAATATATTGGAGCATGTGCTACCCATTCACAAAACCAGTAACATAACTCAACAAGCAGCAAGGCAACCATTAATATAAGAGATGATGATATATTTTAGGTTCAAAGAAGTTGCTAAGTATTTCCATGTAAGACTAAGATGTTTCCCAGAAAAATGCCGAAGCAATGATAAATTGATTAAGGATGAATAAACATCAGTTCCACGAACTTGTTTCATTAAATAAAACATATATATATATAATTAAGGATGAATTGAATGAAGTATGTATATGAAGTACTGACTTTCTTGGGGTTGATGAAATCCACGAACTTGTTCTTCCCCTTGTGCTCTGATCTTGCAGTTCAAGTGACATACTTCCTGATATGTTCTCTCACAAACCTCTCATACAAGAATGCTGCCCCTTTGAACTGAAGCAGAACCAGCCATGCCACCACACTAGCTTCACATCGTACCATATTGGCATCCACTCTAGAAGTGGCTGTACAGCCATTTCTGTAAGAGTGAAGAAAGAGTAAAGAATCCAATAAGCAAGCCACTGCTCATCATCCAACTTTGATGTACTCTCTATTGCCACCACTGACTCATACCTATGACTATGATATGATCATTACCAACTATATACCATCAATTTTCAAAATCACCAATTTTATTTATTTTTAATTAATTCACATACTTACAGAGGGTACAATAACGTCAGCATCGACCTGAAAATTAAACCCAACACAACGTCATATTATAATGGATCCAAGAAATTAAATTAAAAGAAGCACTATATATATATATATACACGTACCCAGCATGGGAATGAAGCTGGGTGATTAAGGTCCACAGTTTTCCCATTTCTCTCTTTGGTTGAAGCAAACTAGCAAAGTGAAGCCAAAACAGTGGAAAATGATTCAAATAAAGAGTAAAGTGAGATGATGATATATTTTAGGTTCAAAGAAGTTGCTAAGTATTTCCATGCAAGACTAAGATGTTTCCCAAAAAAATGCCAAGCAATATAGCATTAGAGTGAAGCTTGCTTTACAAATCGAACAAAGAAATAAAAGGCCTTGATATATATCAAACTCAGATCGAAAAATCGAAACCCTAAACCCAAACCTTTAAATCCTTTGATTCTGACGCATTAGGTCTGCTGCGGCGAGAATAGAAAAGAGAGAAAAACTCCGGCGAGAATAGCAGAGATAGACAGACTTCGTTGCTGTGAAGGCGAGAGAGAAAAATCGCAGGGGAGTAGCCACGCACGGGAAAGAATGAATAGGTGAAGAAGAAACTGAGAGTCCGAGACGGAAGCAGATCCTTTGCCTTGCAAATTTGCAAGTGCAGAGTGCGGGCAAAGTGGCATTTTGCACATTAAATTAATATATAGAGTATTTACTATTTAGTGATCTGATTTATGGGATATACATTATATAAAAAAGATACAAGATAAGCTAAAAAAAATAAGAAAGTTAAGTAATTAATTAACAATAAATAAATAAAATTATTTTTTGGGTTTTATACAGGCATCCTTTTATTAGAGACAATCTTGTTCAAAACATTGTCCAATGCTAAATATCAATACTTGAGAATAAAATGATATATTAAATTTTAAAACATTTCACATCTCTCAATTTAGTCTGTAAATTATTAAATACCAAGTTTTCTTTATTATCTAGGTATTCACATTTAATATTCGACAGTGTATTGTCTCAAATAAGAAGATACCTGGGGTCCGAAAAAAACTAAAAAATTATTTTATTTATTTTAATGAATGAAGTTGAGTATTTAATAAATTATTTTTAATATCCGACACTGTCCAAGGCACTGTAGACATTGTCAGGTATCAAATGTGAGCACTGATTAGTTAAAGAAAAACTTGGTATTTTTATAATTTATAGGCTAAATTGATAGATGTGAAATGTTTTAGAATTTAATATATCATTTTATTATCAAGAACTTATATTTAGAGTTTGACAGCGTTATGAACAAGATTGTGTCTAATAATAGAATAACTGTAAAAAATCCAAAAAATAATTTTATTTATTTATTGTTAGTTAATTATTTAACTTTGTTATTTTTTTAGCTCATCTGTATCTATTTTTATATACTGCATATCCCATAAATCATATCACTAAATATTCTCTATACTAATTTAATGTTCAAAACGCAATCGTTCCTGCACCGCACTCTGCACTTGCAAATTTGAAAGGTAGAAGATTTGCTTCCGTCTGAGACCCACTCCAAACGCTGCGTTTTCTGAAAAGCTTTTATTTTTTTTAAAAAAAACACAGCCCAAACGGTGCGTTTTGAAGCAGACAGCAGAACAGCAAGCGAGATGGACAGTAGAGGATCTTCTCTCATATTTATGAATGTATATTATTATCATTATTGTTTTTAGAAAAGAATATCATTGGGACAAAATGGAAAATTTTCCTTTAGGTGAGAAAAATGAGCTAAAGCTCACAAAGTCATCAAAGAGTAGAGTTCACTCCACCCAGACCTTGAGTGCACGTTATTTTGGCCGAAAGAAAATGAAAATGGATTTAATGTGTTTGGTAATAAAAATTTAGAATGAAAATGAAATGAAAATGTATTAAAATTATCACTTTATTCTTTATATTAAATAATAAAAAAAATGTTAAGATTGTAACAAATCAAATGATATAATTGATATTTTGTATTAAAAAAAAAAACAGTGAACCCACCTACTTTTACTTCATTCTTTTACTGTTTGCATATAACCAACGGCACCTAAAACGTCAAAGGAACGGGGCAAATTCTGATATAATCTCATGCATTTTTGTCAAACAAAGAAATATGTAGATAGATACTAAAATTATATTGATCAGGATTGTTCACAACTCTCAATTCACACTAAGCAAACCATAATAAAAGAAGAAACTAAATTGATTCTTATTACATCCCAAAAGACTAGGAAAATTCAAGTAAAGAGAACATCATTTTCCAAACCCAATTCATCATCATACAGCAAAAACCACAAACTTTGAGCTTTGAAAATGGATTTCATCACTTGGCAGCAGCAGCAGAAGCAGCTTCTTTCCATTTGGCCTGAAGTAACTTAGCAAACTCCATAAGCTTCTCAGTCTCAGGCAGAAGACCTTTCACATTAGGATCAGAACCAAAGTTTTCAGCCCATTTCACCAAAGCAGGAGTTTTTGCTTCTACAACACTTTCCTTCCATTCATAATCTCTATCACACTCAACCAACTCAGAAAACTCCCAAAAGTAATATCAACCAACCCAATCTGATCTCCTCCGAAGAATGCCTTCCCTTTGCTGCATTTCTCCAACGCATCTTCCATTCTCACAAGCCCCTCTTCCACTTCCTCAAGTAAGTCTTCCTTGCTTCATCATCTTCACAACCCAGAATGTTTTTCAAGGAGAAAAACCACTACACAGTACACACAATGCATCAGTATTCAATCAAACAGTTATACACAGAAACACAAAAAAAGAAGAAGAAACTGAATTGAAATCATGAATACCTTTTCATCAATGTAGGCAGCCCAGAATCTAGCAGTGGCTCGATCATAGGCGTCTGAGGGAAGGATGGAGGGACCAGAGGTCCAAACCTCGTCTATGTATTCAAGGATGATTCTGGATTCACAGATGGCTTTATCACCATGAAGGAGAACTGGGATTTTCTTGTGAACAGGATTTGAGTGAAGAAGGAGATCACTTTTGGGAAACAAGATCTCTTCATGGTTCTCATATTGCAGAGATTTGATGTTGAGAGCAATTTTAGCTCTAATGGCAAATGGACTGAACCAGCCACCCAGAAGCTTGAGGTTGTCGTTTGCCATTTGAGTATCAACTACCAAAAACCAAACTGAGAAACTGAAAGGCTATGCCTATGTATGAGATGAGATTTTATATATATATATGTGGGATTTGGGGAGCCAATAGAAAGCAATGAAGTCCAAAATGTGCCGAGCCACCGCCCAAGGGTACACAACCAGGTATGCCCTAGCTGGGCAGATATTCGTTGAAATAAATAATTGTCTCTTTGCCGTGCTCTATCCTCTGTTTCAACCACTCATGGTCCAACAAGTCCAATTTGATATCAAACACATATATTTAAATATTATGTAGGCAAAATACTATTTAGTCCTTGAATTGTTGGTCAAACTACTATTTAGTCCCTGAATTTATCAAAAATACTACTTAATCTCCGAAATTTGTAACTATGTCAACTATTTAATCCTCAAATTTGACAAAAATACTATTTAGTCCCCGAATTTGTAACTATTAAACTATTTGATCCCCAAACTTGACAAAAATACTATTTAATCCCCGAATTTGCAACTCTGTTAACTATTTAGTCTCCTGACTGTTACCCGTTAGAGTTGACAGAGTTGTAAATTCGGGGATTAAATAGTATTTTTGTCAAGTTTGATGACTAAATAGTTGACATAGTTACAAATTTGGAGACTAAATAGTATTTTTGTCAAATTTAGAGACTAAATAATTGACATTGTTACAAATTTCGGAAACTAAATAGTAATTTGACCAACAATTCAGGGACTAAATAATATTTTGCCTCTTTATATATATACTAATATGCTTCTCATATTTGTTAATATTAATTTTATTTAATTACGGTGTTCGAATTGTATTAGTATACTTATAAATTTCTGCCCTCTTATTTGACATTTTGACTTGAGATTCTTTTACACTTATATATTATAAACTACTTAAATTTAACAAAACAGCCAAGGATTTTCTATTTAGAGATAGACTTGGATACCAAAAAAGAAAATTACTGTAACACCAACAAGCCAATATATGCAAAATGATAAAACTAAATAAAAACAGGTCCAACGAGGCCGACAATATCTGAATTAAATTCAGGCCAATTTTTTCAAGCTCCACTATAATTTCTTTGTGGGTCTAGTGTCTAGGATAGTTTGTAGGATCCAGCTCATTTTGAGAATGTAGGATAATTTAGAATCTCCTACCATGGATACATAAATAATCTACAATAGCAGAAATGGTTAACAAGTAATCTGTCTGAGTTCATCTAATCAAATCCATATATATAGTAACTAGATATGCAATTTCTAATACAGCTTACATAATATAATCCCATGATTAAATGTCAATAAACCCAATCCTCTCTCTCTCCACCAAAATTTGGTTTTCCTCTGCTGATGCATTTCCCAAACAAGGAAACAACTCAAATTCAGTGGAATTGACGGCCAAAATGCAGAATCGGGAAATTAAGAAAGAGAAAACACATAATTAGTGCCAAAATTTGTGATTAAATTGCGTAGTTTCTCAAATTACCTCCGTTGGCGTAAGAAAAAAAGTAGAAAAGTGCACCAGCCGGGAATCAAACCCGGGTCTGTACCGTGGCAGGGTACTATTCTACCACTAGACCACTGGTGCTTCGTGTTTCAAAGAGCAAAATGTTATTTTGTCATTTCCTTAGCATTAATTTATCAAGTTAGTCCCTTAATTGGAAGCATAGATTTTATTATGAAAAATTATACTTATCTATCTCATATAATTTTTAGATCAATATCCTCTCATGTGATAGAATAACATGATGGTATTATGTGAGAATTTCATGTACATGATAATATCCAAAATAAAGTTATAAAAAAGTGGCAAGAGGGTGTTTCCTACTCCCAACGTTTGGCGTCATTATCAATTCTGGTCTTAACTTTTTTTGCTATCAATTGTACCTCTAACGTTTTATTTTTCTACCGATGTTACCCCTTTCATTAACACCGTTAAATAATTAATAGTTTTTTTGTTGATGTGGCATTAGACGTGGTAAAATGAGCTAACTGGACAAACGTATTTTCACACTTGGCAAAATGAGCTGGCTAAGAAAAGAAAGAGCAAAATGGCACAATGCTTCAACTTGTTTAAAATGAAAAGGCTTAAGGTTCAAAACAACACAGTATTGTGCAAGTTAAGATAAAGAAAAATTTGAGTTGAAAAATACTTTTACCCAATCAACTTATTTTGCCATGTGTAATGTCACATCAGCAAAAAGTGTTAATTATTTAATGACAATAGTGAAAAGGATAACATCAATGAAAAATAAAACGTTGGAAGTACAATTGACAATAAAAAAAACATTGGAGATAAAATTGACCATCGTTACACATTTTTCCAAAAAAAGTTGCACCTGACCCTTTATTTGTTTATTTCCAATTTCTAAGCTTCATTCGCCCAAGAGATTTTGTTTATATATCTGAAGGCATGGTCAAAGCCAACAATTACAAAATAATTAAAAACACAAATACAAAGGTTAAAAACAAAATGATAAAGAAGGTAATTTTCTCTTAAGGAAATTCATTAAAACAAATACAACAAATACATACAAGCACTAGCTTGAAACAACATTGAAACACAAACCAAAAGCCTCATCAATATTCAATAAACCATAATGCCCAACATTACAATCCCTACTTATTCCTTAAAATGGCATTATTTAGTTTGAAGCAGAAGCTACAGCCAATTTAGCCCTAATGATCTTAGCAAACTCAAGAAGCTTCTCAGTCTCTGGCATGACATTTTTAACAGTATCATCTGCACAGAACCTTTGGGCCCATTGGGCCAGAAGAGGTGTCTTGGAATGGTCCAACAATTTCAGCCCATGAGATATCTCTGTGACCCTAAGCCAGCCCAAGAAGCAGCCCAATGCAATGTCAAGATACCCAATACGATCACCACCAAAAAAGGGTTTGCCTTCGCTGATGGTTTTATATGCATTTTCCAATAACCCTAATCCTTCTTCCAATTGCTGTATCACATTTTTCCTCTCTTCCTCTCCTCTTGCTCCAGCAATGGATTTCATGGCAGGGAACCACTACATAAGTTTAACACATTACCAAAATTAAGTCATACAAATATATATATATATATGTATATATATAACTCTTATGAACTTTAAGCTTTGGACAAAAAATTTCCATGAACTTTATTCTTATACCAAAAAGAAAAACTCCTTAAAATTGGAAAAAAAACCTTTTAAAATAATTTAATGTGTCTACAATCCATTAGGTATTGGTGTTTTAATTTATATGAAAAAAATTAAGAGTAATTATTGTTTTGGTTCCTGAATATTATTTATCTCAATTTAGTCTCTTAATTATAAAGATATCAAATTTAGTCTATGAAAAATTTCACTAATCTCAATTTAGTCCTTAAATCAAATAAGGAAAATTACCAAATGAATTTGTCCCTAAAAGATATATACCTTGTATCACGATTTTGTTACTACTATAAAAGGCAACAATATGAAAGATAGGGACGAAATTCCAATACAATGTATTTTTATTTTTTAGGGATTAAATTTGATATTTTTATGATTCGGAAACTAATTTGAGACAAATAAAATCTTTCACGTACTAAAACAATAATTTACTCTTAAATTAATGGATGAGACTTTTTGCATAAGTTACGAAGTTTGAGAGAATTAATCTAAGTTTTTTTTTTGTAGTAAAAAATCTAGGTGAGGGAATGACGCCCCAGAGCAGGCCTCCAGACTTAAAGAACACTTATTGAAGTTTTTACAGATGATCCACCAAATGAAAGATCACCAGGATTCAAACCCAAATTATACAATTGTCATGAACAAAAAGTGACAAAGGGAGCTAACTCTCATTTACCTACATTAATTTTTATAGATAAAGAGGTTATGGAAAAAAAATGTAGGTATATATATATAAGTGTCCTACTAGATATATAGTAGTTGGGTTAATTATATAAGATAATGATAATAATATGATGATTGTTAGGTAAATTTAATTATATATATATGATGGTACCTTTTCATCGACATAGTTAGCCCAGAAACGAGCAAGAGCACGATCATATGGTTGAGAGGGAAGAATGGAAGGGCCAGAGGCCCAGGCTTCATCCACATACTCAACAATTATCAAAGACTCACAAATAGCCTTATCTCCATGAATCAGAACTGGAATCTTCTTATGAACAGGATTGGATTCAAGCAGAATCTGGCTTTTCGATCCCAATGTCTCTTCCAATAACTCATACTTCACTGACTTTATATTAAGGGCTATGTGTGCCCTCATCACAAATGGACTCGCCCATGCCCCAATTAGCTTCACCACTCCCTCTTCACCCTTCGACATCGATCCAGATCACTTCACTAAGTATAGTTTATTAGTTTGTGTGTTATGTGTTTATGTGTATGAAGGTTATAATTATGTATATATATATACACAAAATTGAATATGAATGCTTGAATGTAGTAAAAGTTGGTAGTTGGTATGTGTATGTGTCCACATGATAGCCGTACCTATTTCCTTTATCTGCGTGCAATCTTTAAAGGGGAAGGCGGTTTCCTACTTCCCTTGTTCGGTGATTTTTTGTGGCTGAAAAACGTACACAACTTCAAACTTAAAATTAGGTATTCGTAGAATCGAACATGCATCTTGAATTCTTGATTATGACGTTTTTTCTTATAAGTAACGAATTTCTTAGAGCTGACTTATTGATTAATTTATTATATTTTTTTTATTGTAATTCGTCATACAATTTTTTAAAAATTTTTGTGACAAGGTTCGGTCAATCATAAGTTTCATTTATACTCTTTCTCTTTAATGATTGGTCATTTAAAATGTGTTCTTTTATATTTTCTTTGTATTGTGATTAGTCATACGAACACTTTTTATTACGTGTCTTATTTAATTATATTAAAAAATTTATAACAAATTAAGATACAAGGAACTTCCCACCTAAGTTTTTTTTTTGGCCATAACTTCCCACCTAAGTTTAGATTACATATAAATCAATTAAATGTTTTTCTCTCTTAAGATGATTTTATATGACTTTATTTTACAAGTGTTCTAAAGTATTTCTTAAAATTTTTTTAATATTAATTAAAAGAGAATTTATTGTCTTAAATTTAATAAAAAAATTAATAAAAATAATTTTATATAGACTCTTATTAATTAAAATAAATTAACTTAAAAGAATATTAATTTGCAAAATCTCATATATAGTCATGTGTGAACTCAGGTTTGTCGGTGTGAAGTGTGAATGGTGAACTCCTCTTTTGTTCGTTTGATTTATAAGAAGTCAAATATTTTTTTTTTATGGAAGAAGTCAAATATTTTAAATACTTCTCCTTTTACACTTAATATCGTTTTGAAGTCTTCCATTTGGTGTATAATAACTCGTGTTGATGGTTTTTTTCACGTGTTGTTCTTGGCGCAAATCGCAATTAAGCCAAAAATATACCAAAAAGGAAAAAAGTGCACCAGCCGGGAATCGAACCCGGGTCTGTACCGTGGCAGGGTACTATTCTACCACTAGACCACTGGTGCTTCATGTTATAAGCGAAATAATGTTATTCTCTGATCACTTATCTGAATAGAATGCCAATAATGAGATATCTATGTGGAAAGAAAGCACCGAATGGCAATGCCATACATAGCTTGAAATTGAAGAGGAATAGAGTCATAGACGTGGGAAAAGGAGATGAAATGAAATACCCAGCATGAAAATTGAAAAAGCAGTAGGAGAAAGCTGAGGTACAGAAGTTTCCGTCAGAGGAGAAGCAACAGAAATAGAGATGAGCGTAGGTGTCTCCACATTTGGCTTCAGAGTGAAAATTAGATTCGGTGTAATTCTTTTTTTTCTTAGTTTCTATTCAATTTTTTTATAATGTTTAGAAAATGAATTAGAGATCAAATTGTTATTATTAGTGTGAGTTCCTATTAAAAAAGTAATTATTTCACAAATAAAGTATTTTAAAGAAATTACATAAGGAAACGAATTGCAAATCTATAAAGTGGTGTTTGGTATTCGGTGAGTGTTTTAGTGTGAAGCGAAAGTGAAAAATTTTATGTGTGTTTGGTATATAGGGAAAAGGAAATGAAAATAAAAATTAAAGTTGTTTGGTATGATAAGAATGAGATAGGGAAGATGAAGATAAAAAATACAAAAAGACTATTTTACCCTTCCTTGTTTGATGCTTTTTAACGTGAGACGTGGAGAGAATGGCAAAGTGGTACTTTTATCCACCACTTCCTTCTTTCTACATCACATTCCCTTTACATCATGAGTGAAGCAACCTTCCCTCCATTTTCTTGTACAAAGAGTGTACCAAACATACAGAGGGAAAGTTGCCTTGACTTTCTCTGTCAAATTCTCATACCAAACGGGCTCTAACTATTTGCATCTGCGAGTGTATAGGGGTGGCAACGGATACAGATATTTTGGGTATTTGCGGGTACCCGTCTGAAAAAATATCCGATATCCATCGGATATCGGATCTCGGGTATTTCGAATATCGGATATTGGTCGGATTAGGATATTAGCCTCGGATACCCTATATCCGTCCGATTGAATGAGCAGATAGGGTATCCGATATCCGATATTCGTTTTTATATAATATATTAATTAAATATAATATTTTATATATATTAATAATTATATATATATATATATATTATATTAAATATTAAATTAAATATATTTTATTACATAAAATTTTATGGTTTAATTAATAAAATTAGTATTGTTAATTTTAATTTATAAAAATTATCTTTATTTTTTAAAAAAATTTAACTTTTTTATAGTAATTTATTTAGTGGATGGATATTGGGTAATGGATATAGGATATTGGGCCATTTTTCTTTCGAGTATTTCGGATATCGGGTAGTTTCAGGTATCGGGTAGTTTCGGATACGAATATTGAAAATATAATTTTTTTCGAATTCAGTTAGTGTTCGGATATTGAATGTAATGGACGAATTCAGATTCGAATAGTAAAAAATGAACGAGTACCCGCTCATTGTCACTCTTGAGTATTGAGCATTGCCTATCTTAGGAAACGATTTGTTATGACTTATGGTGATGGTGGGCTGGGCTTAAGTTTTTCTCCAACCTTCAAATTAATTCTTTTTTATTAGCCTTTAAATCTGGCTCATCAGTCACGTGGGCAGGTATGAGTTATTCTCTTACTTGAAGCATCATTGATTATTAAATGTTTACCAAAAAATAATTATTGATTATTAAATGTGGATAACTTTTTACGAAAAAAATTGAATCATGATTTATTACATTTTGAAATATTAGTCCCTTTTGTTACCCTCAATTTTACGATGAACTTGAAATGTTTTGAATTATAAGACTGCAGGGAAACTAGTTAGAGGAATCATTTTTTTAAAATGTTTTTTTAAACTAATAAAAATACATGTACTGTATATGAGTCTTACCAAACGAGCCCTGTGTAAGGCAGAGCAAATGCGAAATCCTGTTTTGTTGTGGAATGGTGGAAAGGCAGATACAAGTTTAAATCTTAATAAACCTATTTAGTTTTGTATCAAGTAAGAATTAGTTTTAAATTTAATATGATTTAAAGATATTTACACTCTTAAAAAATATAAAAATGAAAACATAGGGATCATGAGTTTAATATCCCTCTTGGAATTTCAAATTATAGTCACAGATTAGTCTTTGGATTACTTAAAGATTCCATAAATGAAAAAGAATCTTATGAAATTTGAGCTTCAATATTTTAAGCACCTCAAAGGCTCAAACTTTACGAACTCCCAAAAAGATAAGAAGCTTCCAATGTGCGAAACTACTATAATACACTACCAATACTATGATAGTAGAGAATAAAATTTAAATATTTATTTTTTCTAAAATAAAACCTAACATTTAGATTTATTTTTTCAAAAAATTGAGAAAATTATATGAGTTACAACTAGGGATGGCAATGGGTAGAGTTTGGGTAGGATACTGCATTCTTCGTCCCCGGATCCGATAGTCAATATTTTCCCCATCCCCAGACCCGTCCCCGGACCTCGGACCCATCGAATACTTAGATCCTCAGACCCGGCCCCGGACCCAGAAAATTTACTATTTTTTCTACAAAATTTGCTATTTTCATCACAAGTACTTTAATCACAAGTATTAAATACACATTCATAAATTTAATTATTTCCAAATTTAAGAAAAACAAACTTTAAACACACAATTTGATATGATATATAATATATGTTTATATAAAATATTTTTATATATATTATACCACCGGGTCCGAGGTGAATACACCCTTACCCGTCCCCGGACCCAGACCCGGATTTTTATCCGTTAAAATCCACAGACCCGGATCCAAACCTATTTTTTTAATACCCAGACTCGGACCTAACAGATAAATTTTTTAGATACCCGTTGAATTCAGATAAGATTACCATCCCTGATTACAACTTACAACCTTTGTGGTCAAACTTTAATACCAAATTTTAGAATTACAACAATAAATAAAAATGGTACATACTGATTAAAAGTAATATTTTTTTAAAAAAAGTCACTTAATATCACCTAATTTTATTTTTTCTAAATCATTAATATAAGCCTTCTAGCTCAACCTAAGGAGGATAAAATTCTCACATCAAGAGTTTTTTTTTCACATACACAAAACTTAAATTCAAAATCTTGTTTAAGAAGAATAAAGTATCTATTACTTCAACTGATCATACATTAATACCTCATATCTTTTTATATGTTTTAATACAAGTGTACAACCTATGGATTTTATTTTTTCTAATAATTAAAAAAAAGTGTGAACTAAAATTATAAATAGAGTATACTTTACAAGATTATATACATTTTTCCAAAAAAGAAAATTTAATTCAAAAGTTTGTAAACGTACACATAAAATGAACTTTTTTTTTTGTTTCAGATTAACAAGACCATGTGATTAGCAGGCTGTCAATCTGTCATTGTTCAAAAATAGAAGAGAAAGATGAGTTTTTAATCAAATTTAATTACTGTGTTTTTCTCTCTCATGTCTAGTTCGATTATATCCAACATCATATCTGAATTTTAAGTGGGGCTCACATGTAAGATTTATCTTGTATCTTTCTCTTTCATATTTAATTTGTTTGGTGTTGTACAACTTCAGATCCAAATTCGTAATAGGAAAAGTTCTAAACACTCCTCAACACCCACACACAGGAACACACACAGAAGCTGATAGAAAGAGTTCAATTTTAATACGCCAAAAAAAAAGGTGAGGGACGAGATTTTTGCCGCTTATCCAGATAATCAAAATGGCCCAGTGCTTTCTCTTTTGAATTGCATGACCCTAAAGAATTATTAAAGGCATCATGAGTTAGAGAGAAATATCAAATATGCTTTTCAGGTGACCAAAAAGAGAATAAAAGTTAAATCTCTGAGCAATAAAATACTAGTTGTTTTGTTCTTATGTCTCTTGTCTTATTGAACTATTTGTTTGCCAAAATGAAATCCAAAGCCAACATTCTTAAGTAGTACCTAGAATTCAGGTAGAACTAGAAGTACTCCAAAATGAACTATCATCAGCTGCTACAGATAGTTGTTGCAGTAGTGTTCACTGTGACAATCACATGTGGAAGCATAAGAGGAAGAAGTATTGAAGCTTGCACTCCCAATGATTTGGAAGCTTTGATGAGTTTCAAGAATGGGATTCAAATGGATACTTCTGGACGCTTAGCAAAATGGGTTGGCCAGAATTGCTGCCAATGGGAAGGTATTGTGTGTGAAACTGAAACTGAAAATGCAACTTCTAGAGTGACAGAGATTCACCTTCCAGGATTCATTTCCTCAGATAAGGATTTGTCTCAAACCCAGATGAGTGGTTTGCTTTCTCCTTCAATAACACTCCTCACTTCTCTTGAAATCTTGGATCTTGGTGGATTGGTTGGTCTCAGTGGGACAATTCCACAAACACTTGGTGTGCATCTGAAGAAGCTCCAAAAGCTCTACCTCTATGGCAACAACTTGAGTGGTCCAGTACCAGAAAGCATTGGTGAGCTGTCAAATCTTCAAGAACTGGCTCTCCATGAAAATTGGTTATCTGGGTCCATCCCTTTGAGCCTGGGAAGCCTGAAAAATCTCAAAAGGTTGCTACTTTATGCAAATCGATTTTCAGGTACAATACCAGACTCACTTGGTAATTTGAATAGTTTGGTAGAATTGGATGTTCATGGCAATTCTTTAACCGGTCATATACCATATGGGATTGGCCAAATTAAGAATCTAGAAAAGCTTGATATTTCAGACAATATGTTAAGTGGGAATATACCTTCTTCACTAACCAATTTAACTGCTATTTCCGTTTTGTACATGGACACCAACTTTCTTGAGGGAACCATTCCGTTTCCCTCAAGATCTGGTGAAATGCCTTCTCTTGGATTCTTGAGGCTCAATAATAACAAGCTCACTGGTAAGATACCTTCCAATCTTGGCTATCTAGTTTCTCTCCAGAGAGTTTCACTCTCAAACAACAAGCTTGAAGGAGAATTACCTTCTAGTTTGGGCAATTTGGTATTTCTCACAGAGATTTATCTTAGTGGCAACTTATTTTCTGGCCAAATCCCAAAATCAATAGGACAACTATCTCAGCTCATAATGTTCAACATTTCCTATAATCTGATTGAAGGACCATTGCCTCAAGATATGTCTTCCCTTCAAAATATTCAAACACTTGACCTTTCTTTCAACCCTCTGAACCTCTCTACCATCCCAGAATGGGTAGCAAATTTGCCTTCACTTTCTCGCATTTACTTGGCAGGCTGTGGAATCAAGGGTCCCATTCCGGACTTTTCACAAACAGCTGGTGGGCCAATTCAAGAATTGGACTTATCAGTGAACTATCTCACTGGAGCCATACCTTCATGGATAGGAAGCCTCAATCAGCTCTACTTATTGAATCTCTCAAGGAATTCACTTGATTCAACCATACCTGATTCTGTTACAAAATTGCATGATCTGGGTGTTCTTGATCTTCACTCAAATAAGCTAACAGGATCCATAACTCAAGTTTTCAACATAGATCAAGGCATTTCTGGGGGATCACTGACATATATAGATCTTTCTGATAACAACTTCTCAAATGGGGTTGAAGGAATTGGCGTGGGAGGGCAAAGTGACATTCAATTTCTGAATCTATCACATAACCTTCTGAATGGTAGATTACTGAGTTCAATTGGGAGATTGAAGTCTATTCAAAGTTTGGATTTGAGCTTCAACGAGTTAGCCTCAAAATTGCCAGAGATGCTGGCAAATTTAACCTCATTAGAGAAATTGAAGCTGCAAGACAATCATTTTACAGGCAATATACCCAATGGATTTCTCAAGTTGAGAAATCTGAAGGAATTGAATTTATCAGACAATTATCTTGAAGGTGAAATCCCAGAGGGTAAGCCTCTGATTGATTTTCCTGAGAGTTCTTATTCTGGAAACAAAGGCTTATGTGGGAAGCCTCTTGTTCCTTGTAAATCATGAGGATTGTTAGATTTCATTGGAAACCCTAGAATTCGATTGATTTGTAGACTGTAGTGAACTATTATGGTTATATTAATTTGTATTATTTAGAAACATTGGATTTTTAGTTCACAGTCACACTCACATTGTGTTCTTTCTTCATGAATTTGAAAGTCACAACAATGCTGATGTCATTGAACTGAAAGCATCCTTATCCTTAGATGTATAATAATTTAGAGAGAAACTTTTGAATTATTTCTTTGGTAATTATTGTTTTAATTTACATTGAAAATAAATTACAGTTTTATAAAGGTCAAAACTAAAACTTTTTTGTCCTATAGCTTTATTCAAGATTTCAATGTTAGACCTTATTTTAATTAACTGGTATTTTTTTTTTCATTCACAAATATTGTTAGTCATTTCTAAGGCTTAAATAAAATGACTCTAATTAAACGATAAGAGTGTTGAGGGAAAACTTAAAAAAAGATGATTTTTCATGAATTTGCATGATTTTTCAAAACTAAACAAGAACACTCAACCATGTATTGGCTCTGTATAAAACTATGTTGTTAGTAACAGAAGAAGATAATATTTGGGTAAGAAAAGAAAATGTATCATTTTTAGAAAAATAAAGGGCACAATTAAATAGAAAAAATATATATAATGCAAAATTAAAACTTTATGTAGATCTAAAGAACAAAATTAAAACTAGGAATACAAGCATACGTCTCTGGATTTAATCGCAAGATAGAGATTATACAATTAAGAATGCTTGCAGTGCTCTAGCATATGTCTGACCCGACTTTATTGGTGCTCAAGTTGTTGTTAACTGTATTAGAAATAGATTTAGTTTATTTAATTATAAGTATAATTCTCAATTTCTCAGTAACAAGTTATCGTTTAAGAATATTTGTATTGAAGTTTATATTTAGAGGTGGGTAGTAGGTTTGCACTATGTTTGCATGGTAGCTTGTATTATGACTTTTTATTGTAGAATAGAAAATAGGTCTAGTTTAGGATTACATGTACTTTAACTACTTTTTTTTCTTTAATTTAAGTTTACTATTTTATCAAAAAAAAAAAGAACAAAAATTAATTTTAAACTTTCATACATCATATGGTTTTAATTTCGCAGAGTTAAAAGAATAAAAGCTATTTAAAATTGGTAAATTTATTCAAATTTTTTGCCATCTTTTTATTAAATTTAAAGTAAAAACAATAATATCAATGATTTATATTTTAAAATTATTTAGAAATCAACATTGGCACACGTGAAGCAACTAACAAATATGAAAGCTATTCATTCCCTATAAGGTATCATTCATTCAGCTTCGCTAGTCTATGAGTAGATATTAATATCTAAACTTAGTGGTCCACTCGTAACTGTTTGCTCATTGGGTTGTGGGGTTGCAAATTTTTGTCTGGCCTATCATTTCTTGTCTCTTCAAGTTGCTTTCAACCACCATGCACCAGAAAGAAGATTGTGTATCATCAAATGCTGAATCACGTACACATAATGAACTCGGAATCCTCAAAATTTTGAAAAATTTTATACTCGGGTAATTTTTCAGAAACTAAATCATAAGTTAACTAATTTTTCAAAGACCAAAAACTATGTTTTATTTTTCATTGACTAAATTGTAAGTTAACTAATATTCCCAAGACCTAAACAAGATAAAGTTGGATCCTACTTGGACGGTTGGACCTCTCTCTCTTCCTCATTGTAATTTTTTCCACCTAATATCCCCCACCTGCTGGTATGAACTTATTCTTTCCATTACTAAACTCAAACTTTCTTTGAATTAAAGTGCTTTTAAAGCATTCAATTTCTTGGGAAATCAGTTTGATACGTGGAAAAAGCAGAACCTCTTTCCGGAAAAAAGAAAAAAGAAAAAGAGAGTTTTTTATAATCTACCCTCATATTTTAACGTTAAAGAGTGAAAAATTTTCAAGTATGGAGTCCTATGGCTATGGCCTATGGGGTATGGACCCTCCCTGTCCGTAATTAAAGTGGGGATGGCCATAAGGTAGGTCCTGTGTTTTCAATTTGTGAGGCCTGTGAGTATACTATTTTCTGAGGCTTGGCTTGGTCACTATCAATAGCCATCCCATCATCACACGCTTGCAGCCTCTATTATTGAAGATGACAAGATGTTTCTTTTATCTACCAAAGGTACAAAGATGGCACAATAAATGCATTGTGAAATCACCTTTTATTATTAGCCACATTTCTAACTTCTCTAAGATTTGCACATGTTTTGCAGAGTTATATTAGAGGGTCTTGAGTTAATCCCAATTGCTGGTAATTCTTGTAGTCAATGCCATTTAACCTAACACAACATAAAATCTGCTCTGGCAACTCCTCTGCTTTGTTCCCCTGTTTTATGAATCATGTAATAATTATTATTAGGAAAAATTAATCAAATCTGCATCTTCGGAACTTGAATCGCCTAAAGTGCATTTTGCATAAAGTGTATGATCTATACCATCAAATGAGAATCAAAATTCGTGCAACACTCACATCTGACAGCCCAAATTGTACACTTCATGCACTTACACTTCAATTGATCCAAATCACATAATGCGGACTTCACCATTTAGGTTTTCACACATTCTGTCTCTCTTTGAAATTAATACTATATATCCAAGAGAAATTTTAGAGACAGAAATGCTAGAAAGTAAATACATAGGTCATATTAATTATGAAAAAAGCATGTAAAACTTCTTGGCGCAAAACAAGTTATACCTGAATTGTGAGGCCAACATCTAGGATGCACGATTTCAGTCTGTCTAAGAAAGCTTCAAAACCTTTCCTGGAGATATAACTGAATCTATGCATATCCAAATCAATCTCAAAGTAATTTTCTCCCTGCAGAAATTCATATTGGTTTAGATTATTGAAAAGGATAAAAATAAAAGATCACAAAGCAAAGTCACACGTATGTATCTTCAGTATTTTATAATGAAATGACACCACTATAGTTTGCGGGACAAATATAAAGGTGCTTTAACTATAAAGAATCCATAAAGATGCAACAAAAAACAGTACTACCAATCAACCAGGGAAGGAGCCCACAAAAAAACTTGAGTTTTATCTTCAAATTTCTTTTTCTCAAGTTTTCAACTCAAAAATAAAAAAAAGGCAACAGAGAAAGGAGTATCTGGAAATGTTTAAGATGATATATCTATCTCATAGAAGGCTAGCTGTAAGAATAGTACTTTTTTTTTGCACAAGTCTTCATTCTTCAATGCTGAAGAACATAGCTAGCTTTATTGAAAGAAACCATTGTAATGGAACAAGGAGACTTACTGAGTAAAACTCATGTTGAGGACGTGAAAGAACAGGTTTCTCATTGTAAGCATGCATAAGCTTTCGTTCTGCAGCACTCAAATGAAGATCTTCTACATTGGCAACACGGCCCAATATTTTCAACCTTTCCCGGAAGGGCACAATCGTATCTACTGGAAAACCCTTCACCTTTTCAACTTCATCATCCATCAATCGCTACAGAAAGCCAGACATAAATATTATTTCAGCAACAGAATGGTGATTCAAAATTTCAAGTTCAACATGCCCCCTATCAGCAGACAGTTATATAAGAATTAAAAAGGAGGAAAGATAAAACTACTAGTATTAGGAATAATTTTGGCAAGCAAAAAACTGAGACATAAAGTCATAAAGGCTCCATCTTACTCTGATATTTTCTTGAAAAGGCGGTGGAAGTTCCTTAGAGTAACTTTCAGAAAGCTTGAAGTACAACACAAAACTCATTCCTTCCCCATCAGTTTCACCTTGAAAAAGTGTAGCAGGATAAAGTGGAACCTGAAATCCATAAAACATGAGAATCAGAATATGCTGCTGCAACAAAGATTAATAATAAGTACATGAGAAACTAAATAAGAATGAAACAACCCATTGGACGAATTCGAACAACTCCTAGGAAGAAAAATAATACAAGTACTCTGAATTTCAGTAGAAAAGTAAGAGTACCTGAACATTTACGACTAGTATGGGTGGAAGTTTTGCAGAAGAACTAATAACTGGAAGTTCTACAAACCGAGCTATGTGGTCAACCTTTCGAGGAGATAAAAATACATCAACACCAAACGGGTAATATGCAGCATAGCTAGGAGCAAATTCCTTCTTCTTATCCCTGTCATAGAGAACATCAAATAGGAAACATAGTTTCTTCTAAACAAAACTTGAAACTGTGGTTTAACCCATTTATGCATTTATGTACATATGATGTATTTGTAAGAAAAATTTACAGACAACCGTTCTTACTTGAAATAATTCACTCCTCGAACTTTGAATGTGCTTGGGTCAATAACTGACCAACAATCAAGCATTTTCTTCTCCATAGGACAAAAGGGTACCTGTGAACCTGCTATTGGTCTTTGCAGAAGTATCTTTGATGAAACTGAAAACAGAAAGAGAACAGAAAGACGAATTACAACCACTATAATCATATAAGACGCACTCTCCAGGGGAAAAAATCTATGGTCCACTAAACCACTCATCCCAGATAGGAATGACACTGATAAAAGGAATTTTTTTTAATTTACTTTTCTGCTTATTGAGCAAACAATTAATAGAAATTAGATTCTAATAAAGAAAGGAGTTTAAAACTTCAGAAGCTTCACAAACTAATAAGAGAGCTAATTATTAAAAACTTCAGACGCAATGAAAATTTTCTGTGTTAGTGTTTTAACTCACGTAGGGTAGCATTGCCATGTCCTTCCTTCCATTTAAAGGGTAGTTTTATAGGAGCCTTTTTCCTTGCATTAGGAGGACTAGAACTCGATGATCTCCTTTTTTCAATTGAAGGAATGGTAGAAGCAAGACATGACAAACAATTATTTGGAAGAATCCCACAGTTGTCCAAAAGTCCATCATCCTTGTTGGAGTTCGCATCCACTGAAGAGATTTCATCAAGGAATACAGGCTGATTTACTTCATTCAAGTTTCCATCACGTTTACAATGCGAATCATTGTCATCTGAACTGAAAATCTGAGCATTTGAACTTCTTGCAGGTTCAGATAAATCCCCCAGTCTCTGCCCTTGATCAGTTGGACCTCCATGGTTGGCATCTTTTATTAAAAAATTGGGTATCAATCCACCTTCAATTCCATTTAGAGATACAACATCTGAAAGATAACCATTATATTTGAATATCCATTTTCAGGGCTAGATATTTCTGATCCATCAAATTGGTAGAAGTGTAAAGAAATACATGATTAATCGAGAAACATACAAAATCATACCATCAGGAACACTCTGGTAGTCATCATCACAATCAGAATCAAATACAGCAACTGAATCAAACCATGCCTCCTCAATACTTCCTGGTGTATACATAAGCATTCCATTACATGGGAGCAAAAAATAAGATCATTAAGGGGGGAAAAACATGTCCCAGCTGCAGCTAAACTAAATAGTACAAACATGTTCATCAAGAAAACATCTATGGAACCAAGAAAAATTAAGCAACAACCAAGGTGGTTACTAGAGTGGTGACCTGAAATTTCAATGTTACATTCCTCCTCAAAAGAGGAAAATGAAAACTGTTAATGCTATCTATTGCAATGCATGTAATGATGCTAAAAAACAGCGACAGGACCACACTATGTATCCAAATTTCCCAATGTAGACTTGCTAAACAATTGATAAAGCATACCAGAAAGAAGTTTATTCTCGTTTTTCTATGTCTAACATAGCATTAACTCAAAAATTGACATCATTTCAAGTTTTGAACATAACTAATTAACTCACTAGGTTTCCGGTTTCAGCTCAAGAGTTTTTTAACAGTAAGATGGCGTCTCTCTTCAACCTCCCAGTCAATTACATTCTTTATTTAACCTTCTGAGATTACGCGCCATATATTTTCCAATTATTAACATCTATTCCGTCGTTCACAGAACTTAACCATAGTCGTATAGATATTAAGTCTCTCCTAATTCCTACTACATTTGCCAGAGGAGCTTAAACTCCAACCACCCAAATAAATTCCATCCATTAACGAAACGCAAACTAGAAATTACAATTCAAAAGGGAAAAAAGAAAGAAAGAGATGAACCATGGAAAGCAGGATTGGCCAAGGAAGAGCAATCAGCTACGCCCGGCGTATCGGGCTTCTTATCCAATGATCCCTTAGATGGCCGAGACAATACTTTTCTTCTGAGTCCATCTCTTCTCCTTTTGCGACTCTGCTTCTTCTTGGAGGAACTCAACCTCCCTCCTCCCACACACCCTTGATGCGTTGACGCACACGCGCCCATATCATAAATTATTATATCGCTCACCTCAGATCATAGAAGAAGACACACAAGATAAAGAAAAAGGGAAAAATGCTTCCACCTACAGATTCCAAGGCTAGAAAAGAAGAAACACAGCTTTTTCTTTGGCTTCCATCACAATGAACACAAATATAAAGGAACAAAACAAAAAAAACAAACCAAATAAAAAAGAAAAAGAGAAATTTTTTGATTTCAGAAGAAGAAGAAAAGAAAGCAAATATTATGAAAATGTCCACACAGTGACGGCAGTTGTTGTAGTTGGCAGAAGCGTAAGGCATCAAATTGGTGCCACCGGTGGGGAATGGGAAAGAAGGAGTAGAGAGGGGGGCTGGGTCCCACACGCACGGACACGTGGCGGGAGATGATTAGCGGGACGTGTGGGAAGCCCTGCCTGTTATACGGTGCGTGTTGTGGCTACGGTGCTTTTTGTCGTTTATCTGACGTCGTTTCACACTCTCATGTAAAAGAGGGTCAGTATCTTTATTCACGTTCGTATATGGGGCATGGTGGTTCCAAAAATGTCTTATACAAGAGTACATTAGCCCCTATTTACGTCAATTAATAAATAAAATTTTTTTTTAAAAAAAAAAACATTGTTTTGAGTATTATGATGATATGATTCATATGAATGAGAGTCAGAAAGTATGACCAAAGAGAAAAAAGGCACTTTTTTTGTGTGATGAGAAATTAACAGTAGATTGAGAGATAGATAGTCAGAGCTGTTAATGCTGGTACACCTATATTAGACACCCCGTGTACACACACACACAGAAAGAGATGAGGCAAACTTAGCTTTTATGACAAAGATTGGTCAAATTGTCATTCTCATAGATATAAAATACTAAAGATTTAGCAAAACATGTTCAAATTTTATCAGAATCAAACTTTTAAATATTAAAATAAATTTTAATTTATTAAATATTTTATGAAACTTTAATTTGTATCATCTAATGTCAATATTAATTTGAATATGGAACAATTTAAATACTCCGATGAGGCATCTCATAATTCCTTGAGAAACTTATAAATGAGTGAAATAATTCATTACTAATTCAACAGTCAATACTCTAATTTTTCATTAAAAAAATAATAATAGTAATAGTAACAAAATTTTTTTTTAAGTGCACATAATAATAATAATATTTATATTACTTTTTTTATTTAAAGTAAAATAACAAAGGATATAAATAAATGAATATTTAAATGTTATTTGTTATGTATAAATAATATAATATAAAATGTGCACATATTATTATTAAAAAAATTAAGATAAAGTTGCTTAGGTGTTTGCTATAAAATTCACCAATTATAAATATTATTTATATTCTCTCTCCTATTTGATTAGTTATATAATTTATTGCTTTTTATTTTCTCTCTCTACCATGATTGGTTATACAAAAATTGTTTACTACGTGTTTTAATTATATTAATAAACTTTATAACAAGTACTTTAAGTAACTCTACCTTAATTTAATTATTATTATTATTATTGATATATTAATTGTCTATGGAGGATTAAGATAGGCCCAGGTGACCTCTCTCTTAAGCTATCCATGAAGTTTCACCTAACATTGAATAATATCTGCTTGCTTTTCAATGATAGTGTCTATCTATATTTATATTGAGATGTCATGAATTAACCAGATAATCATTTGAGATAGATCGAGTCTGTTTATAAATTTGACTTGGAATAATTGTTTGATATACAAAAAATTATAGATAATTTTCATGAAAAAACAAAATTAAGACATGTCATTAATTATTACGTAATACTTTTGTTTTCATTATTTTTTTATTTTGATCCTTCCATAATTTTTAACCTCTATTAATTTCTCCCAATTTCTCAATCTTCAAGATATTAATTTAAATTGTATAAAATGTTTGATAATTAAATTATATAAATTCAAATGATAAATTAATCCTACAAATGGCTTTTTTTAAAGGAAAAAACTTATGTCCATTTCCTCCAATTCCCCAATATAATTATGACACGTGGCAAAAAGTGTTTAAATGACCAATCAGAGTAGAGAGAGAATATAGAAGACCACCTTTTATATGACCAATCATAGAAGAAAGAGAGTGTAAATACAACATATGATTGGTGGCATTGGAGAAAATAGACATAAAAAAATGGACATAAATTTTTTCCTTTTTTAAATGGGTGCAAATTGAAGAAAGGTGGAAACGTTGTTTGAAGGAAAAGAATCTGAATTTGAACGCGTGGGATATATCATATATAAAAGTAAAACTGTAAAAGTATACTTGAAAGGCTACGCAGCCTACGCTATTTCATAATTTATTCTCAATTTTTTATTTCGTCTAGTGTGTAATGTTGGGATATCTATATTAATATAGTTGTCTTTTTTGGTATAATTTTTTTTTGGTTTCCTAAAATATCTTTTAGTCCGATAAGCAAAGGATTAATCCTTCACGGATGTGAACTTCATTTAAGGGTTTGTCGCTGGCCAATTGATTGCTGCATACACAAGGTGAGATTCGAATTCCTAACACTTGCTTAAGCGACCTAGTGAGCTAACCATTAGATCAACCAAGCTTAATTGGTATCACAGTTTTTTAGTGTGACAAAATAATTATTATATATTTAAAATATACAAAATAAATTATATAATAGAAGAATGAGAGAGAGAAACAAAAAAGGTAGTGGAAATATGAAAAAAAATAAGATAATAAATGAAAAGTTACCAAAATTGTTAAGAATTTAAAAATAATTAAATTTTAATTTATTAATATTTTAAAACTTAAATTTTATATTACATTTTATAAAAATTTAAAAATAAATTGCATGTGTACATGTGCACATGAAATCTTTTAGTATGAGTTCGTTAATTAACAAATATACAAGTGAATTCCACAAAGAGGGTAACGAGATGTCTAACAGAATTAACTAACAAATATGCCATAAATCCGATTCTTCAATTATAGCTTTTTTTTTTTGTTTTTAAATTATGATGATGCTCTGGAGACAGGAAGAATTATGCAAAGCGATTGAACACATCCTATAAGTAGATGCTAATGTATCATGTGCTTATTAATTTGACACAATTAATTCCTTCAACTTGAATCAATAATTGTGGATCTAAACTACTAAAGACTCATAATTACTGATACATGCATCGATGCCCCGCCTTCAACATATTAAAAGGCATATTCCCATATTAAAAGGCATATACCGATGTGGGTTGTAAAGTTGATATAGATAGAAATTGGTTTATATTTCTTAACCATCATTTCTAGTATTCAATGCTAAAAGAGATGATAATAGAGAGAATTTACTTGAAAGCGTGAAGTCTCTTCTCTTATAGGCCTACCACTAAGTCAGAGTGAAATGTTCACTAGCCCATCATTTTTTTAAAAAAAAAAAACATTTATTTCCCCCTACCAATGTTTTAAAAATTGAACTGAACAGTCCAACCAATTGAACTGATATCTGTACACTAGTCCGATCCGATTAGATCAAAAAAATCTGAATGAAGGGTTGAACTAGTGACCCGATGTTTCATCGAAAATCGGACCGATTTTTTGAGGTTAGCCCGGTTAAAAAGTTTTTTTTAATGATTAAGCTCAAAATTTTAACTTATATTTGAGTATATGAATTATATATCTTATAATATCAAATCTTGTGTAATTATGGAGCAACTAACATAATGTATACAAATATATAAATGCTTTAATTATTATTATTTGAGCTTACTTTTTTCATATGTATAGTTAAATTATACAAATTACTCATTATATTTAAAAGTTATGAATAAAAAATATATTTTCATAATATAAAATGTATTATTCATATTACTGTTAGTAAATTATTATTATATTTATATTTATATTATCATTCGGTTCGACCAGCAGTAGAACTAGTTAGCCCGTAATCCGGAAGACTTTTCAGTTCAATGACCGATCTAATTTTTAAAGCGTTGACCCTTTACACAATATTTTAGAGACAAATGTTGTATTTTGGAATGGCTTGATTTGTTGATATATCAGTGTTTTACTAGAAATTTTGAGTAGAAAAATTAATAAAGAGGTTTTTACAAAAATGACAAAAATTAAGGAGTTATTTATCAATTTTGTAATTAGAGGTTATCTACATATAATCCATAGTTCATAAGGTTTTTTTTTTTTCAGTCTGGACTCACTGTAAAAGCATATATATAACTTTAGCATTCAAAAAAAGACGTTAGAATAAGAATAATCAGAAATTAGGAAGATTTCAACGAAGACAAGAACAATAATAAGATATATATATAGTTTTGGAATGTTGAACTTTCAACATTTAAAGTTTTTCTAATAAAAATTGTTTAAAGTATGATTTTATTCTTATGTTAAAAAATTCATCATTGACGTTAAACTTTCAAAATAAAAAATTAAAACAGTGAGCTAACACAGAAGACAGCAGTAGCTAGTACATGAAATTTCAATACTGAATTTATGGAGGTTTGACTGTCATATTCTTCTTCACAAAGAAGGATGAATATTTAATGCCTACTTCTTCCAAGGTTTAGTTGTTGATTTTCACTAAGAGGGTAAAGTTGTATTTTTCTTGTCCATATCTCTGTGTTTTATGGGATAAACAATTATAATCTTAAAAGAAAATAGTTCATAACTTGTTCAATGCAAAAGTTTGATTTAATTGGCTCCTGAAAAATAAGAAGTTATTACTTTATTATATAACTTATAATTATTTTCTAAAAATTTTAATATCATAATATTCTAAACAAAAGAAAAGACAGAATAAATTTTTTTTGAACTACCCTATAAAAAAAACTACATTGAAAACACCATGGTTATAGTATCCAATAAAATTTAAAAGAGTGCAAAAGTCTCTCCCTCATTTATGGCCAAAGAGTATAACTCATTTTCTTCTCTAATTAATGAAGAGAAATTAAATTATTCTTTTAAAATAATGATCTCGAAAAATCAACCTTATAAATTATAATTGATAGCTGTCTAAGTTTTTAAACATGCTTAAATTATACACATTTGATAGTCATAACCATGAATAATTTGTCTTCTAGTAAACTCATTATTATAATTGTAGTTTTTTTTTTCCAAGGGTATCCTCGAAGACAATTCTGTTCGAGCTAATTGATGTCTCATAACGGGAGTAGAACTCTCCTAGCAGAAATTTTTTCATAGACCTGAATACAATTGTACTTATTAATTTTATAAAAATCACATTATTTCCATAAAAATGATTTTACTAATGAATTTAGTAGACAAAAACCATAATTATATACTCCTTCTAGTTCACAATATCTGCTTCGTTTGGTAGGTGCGCAGAGACTAAGAAAATCATTAGTTCACCTAAAAAATAAAAAAAATGATATAAAAAGACTAAACTACCCTTAATAAATTACTCCTACTAATTACACTTTCTCCATTAATCTTATTTTGAGAATAGGTATTAAGTGGCGATAAAATTTTTAAAAAAAAATAACGTTCTCTTGATTTTGTAAAACAGCTGATATTTTAAAATAAATAAAAGCCTCCAACAAAGCAAATATTGTGAATCGGATTGAGTATTTAATAATTTATTATATTATACTCAAGATTCATAATAAATCTGAACATCTAATATCATCCCTCAATTATATAATTGATTTGAAGAAGACACTATAACTACAAATTGTTGTTTATATTATTTGGGGAAGAAAAGTTTGATGTATAATCAAAAGCAACAGCTACAATCTTTCCGTTTTACCAAAGAAAAAAAGCAACAGCTACATGTGTTGACACTAAAGAGGCAATGCATGTGGTTCATAACAAATATAAATATATTAGAGGGACCCAAAACCAAAATGTTAAAAAAACAAACTTTCATGGAGAAGTAATTGCACTAGCTTACACTAGGAAACGGTCATGGATGGATGATAGTGCTTTCAACTTCTGTATAGGATATCATTGAAAATGGGACCACCAAAAAAATAAATAAAATAATTATTTTTCTTCTTAGTCTATCTCAATCATTAACTCCAACCCATAAAGCAAAATCTTATTGCTCCAATTGAGAGAAAGTAAAATGAAATCCAATATATCTGAAGAAGATTGGTATTCTCTAAATTTGGTAGCCGCACTATTAGATTTTAGAAAGGATTCGTCAATAAGACAAAATATAAGTCATTTTCCCCCTTAAAACATCCTAAAACTCACCATGATGTAGGAATTAGGGTTGGGGGTTTTGGTCTAATCAAAATTTACCATTTCTTAAGCTCCGGAACTAATCTAGATGCTTCCATTTGACTCTACAAGATTAAAGGGACTTTGTTTTTCCTCTTTTTTTTGGGTAACAAGCTTTGTTTCCCGTATTCCCTACTTGTTCCAATTATGCTCTAATAAATACTTTTCCCTAAAATTAAATTAAGTCATTTTTATTAAAAAGATAAATTCAACTATATAACCAAATATAAACAGCAATAATAACAATAATACATAAATATCAAAAGTCAAATTTCTTGTTAGTAGAGAGAACGGAGTGCCAAAAAAAAAACTGAATCATTTATTTGATTGGGTTTTGGTAAGAAGTACATTTTGTTTTATGTTTTCTCTCGATTAATGACAGTTTTAGGTATTACCAAATACTCTTAAGACACTAATTACATTTTCTTTTTAGTTAATGAGAGAACTTATAGGCAAGATTTTGTTAAAGGTACTAGTTAAAAATTTAAGAGAGTTTTTAAATATATTTTATTTTTATTTTTATTGACTATTCATCAAATTTAAAATAATAAACTTTTTTTAATTAATAGAAAAATCTTAAAAAGCATTTTCTGACTGGTTGAAAAAAAATATATTAAAGTTATTTTATAAATTCTTTCATTGATTGATTGAAATAAATCTTTAAGTGGATGCACATTAGCATAACTAATTAGCAAAAGATACCTTGAAAAGGAATAAAAGTTTGGTATTACGAGAATATTAAACTTTAGTACATATTTTTATTTATTTATTGTCATTTTTAATATTAATAGAGATTAATACTACTAAAAATTTATATTTTTTAAAAACAAAAGAATTTACTTTGAATAAATTAAAATTTTTAAAATTAAAAGGATGTACTAAAATTAATACGACTACTAATTTGATTTGATTCATTTGAATGACACGTACCAAGTTATATTTGTTTTGATAATACTTTAGAGTTACAGTGAGTTTTGACTTATTATTTTTTAATTAATTATTGAATTTATATTAAAATATGCACCATCTTAAATATTTTTTTAAGAATATTGACACAAATATTAAAATAAATCCAACAATTAAAAAATAACAGCAAAAATTTATGATATGTCCCTAACATTTTTCTCTATTTGTTTTACGTGATTACGATTTCAATAAAAGAGAGGAGGAAAAGTTATCTGCAAGAATCTGTATAGACATCATGGAGATCTAAGGGTGTTTGTCCTCCTTCTGACAACATTAAATTCAGGATTCAAAATCCAGTTCATTAATCTGCTTAATTTAATAGTATTGCAGTTTGGGGAAACTCTCATCATTACTTCCTCTTCACTACAACCAAAGTTGCTCTTAAATGTGTGCACTGTTCAATTACTCACTGCATTCATTAATTTTGACTCCATTTCCTACCCATACATGATCGATCTATGATCTATCTCCTCTTTAACCCGGATTACGCGCCTTCCTTTGCATCAAATCTAAAAAGTCACTAACTTTATTTTTTCATAACTTACCCACTTGCCCTCTTTCCAAACACAATCTCAACACAAGATCATTATTGGTTTTAATTTTATTAATACTATTTGTGCCTAGTTGCCTTAAAATGAAGAGAAAGGAAAGAGAATTCACTAATCTTAATTTCTTACCAGCATAACTTTCTCAATGTTTCAAGTTTTTAAAATTTTGTAGACAACAAATTGAAGTATTTTATATTAACATCCTTAATTTTCATTCTTTATTAATTTTACTTATGGGTTATGGCATATGAAAAGGGTAAAACATACGAATTCTAAGAGGATTAAAATGTAAAAATATAGTAAAAAAATATTAAAACTATTTGCCTGGAGACTAATATGCTCTTCTGAAATTTCAAGTACAAATAATTTCTGCACAACAAATTTGACAAGTGCAAAACGAAAATATTAAAATTATTTTTTTGCCTCTTTATTATTATAAATTATTTTTGTTGCCTCTTTATTCATTATAAAATTTTACTTTTTTCTCTC
This sequence comes from Senna tora, assembly GCA_014851425.1. NCBI lineage: Eukaryota > Viridiplantae > Streptophyta > Magnoliopsida > Fabales > Fabaceae > Senna > Senna tora. The sequence goes on from CM026270.1 coordinate 10,638,462, forward strand.
CTTTTTTATAATTTCATCGAATACTTTTACTAATTAATTTCTCTTACCAAATGTTATTAGTTATATGTAAAGATCAAGTAAAATTACTTTAATCAAAACATATTTGAAGTTTAAATAAAACAAAAAGTTAAAAAAATTTACACTTCATTAAGACATGCTAAACGCAAAAATTAAAAACTAAAAAATAATAAATGATATGGAGACTAGTTTAATTACTTTAGTCTCATTTAAAATCAGTTAGTAATTCAACTATACTCAAACAACAATAGCTTTTTCAGGCTAAAAAAACAATAGCTTTTACATAGAACTTTATTTAGTTAAAAATTACATTAATTAGTAAAAATAATTAAAAAAATATATAAAATTTATATAAAATAAAAAGATAAAGTTAAGAAGATCATGCCATCATGGTAATTTCAAAAGCACTTTCTTAATATTACAACGAGAAATATTTTCGAATTTTCTGAAACACCCTTCCAAAATGAATCTAAAGACAGTAAGACACCTTATAATTTATCGTATGATTCGTTTCGAGTTCAAGACATTTTGGATTTTGTTGCTTTGGAATAGCTGTTTATTTTATCTTGTATATCTTAGCAAGTAGGATTTGACCGATTTTTCCTTTGTCTTTGTGGAGGAATGACAGAAGGTTGGGCCCATTGACATGAGACACATTGTTAGCAAAGGCCCATCATACTTTCAAAATAAAAATCTCCAAGGATCTGCCTTACAAGTTACAGGGCATCAACAACATTTTGCCAGAGGTACTTTAATTCTCTTAATAAGTTCGACCCTTTCTTTTTTTTTTTTTGACCTGATAAGTTCGACCCCTTTGACTACATACATTTGTCAAATAATTTTTTTTTAATAAGTACTGAAAATTGATTCTTATTAATGCATTTCACCAGGCTTTACTGGGTTTCGAAAATAATTTTATTAGCTTAGTGTCTTTACCTTAGTCTTTCAAATTTGGTGTACTAATTTAATTCAAGAAGTTCTCCATTATAAATGTATATATAGTAAGCCAAATTTAAGAATAATAAACCTGAAATTAAAAATAGTCAATACATTTCGATAATAATCACCCTATCAAATCATAGCATTAATCAGGTCCCTAGCTATAGCACCCAGCAAAAAAGTATGCACTTATGCTCTTAAACAATTTGATTAAAATGAATAAAATTGTAAATATATGTATATATAATTATGTATAAAAAAATATTTTTTATAATGATGAAATATATATAATTATATTATTTTATAAAGATTTTTTATTAAAATAAAAATGGTAAATATTTTTTTCTGAAAAGAAAAGAAAAATGTATAAATTTTACACTTGAAGTAAACACTCTGATCTCGGAAATGTGTCTCTAATTATTTTGTTTTCATGCAATACTAATGGTTTTGAGGGAAAAATGAGAGGCAAGAGTAAGAACCTAAAAAAGTGGTGCATTGGTGTTGCACAAAATCAGGCACATAGATATTGAATACATAAGATACGATCAGGCATCGAAGCAAAGTGTTGAATAACTTCGAAAGTGCGGGAAAAGTAAATTAAATAGAAGCGAATCTTCATCTAAATTATTCCGTACGGGCAGTGAGAGTGGGAAAAAGTGGAGAGTGATACCTTGCCAACGGGTGCGGCCATGCAGACTTTGAGCGTACACAGGCATACTGATCCTGCCATTCCTGCCAATAAGCAATTACGTAACTCGTTACTTCTGTTTCAAAATCTAGCGTCAGTGTAAAGCATTGAGGTTTTTTCTTTTTTGGGGGAAATGCCAGAAAACAAAATGCTTGCTGTTCATGAATCATGACTTCCTCTTTAGTCCTCCTATTCCTCAGTTACCATGGGACCTCCATATAATAATACCTAACTCTTCGACCTCAGACTTTAGAACCTTTGGAAACCAATAGGTATTTTCATAATCATAAATCATGGTTTAAATTTTTTCCTCATGTTCAACACTTCAACCTCATTATTGAAGAGAGAGGATCAAAACCCTACCTTCTATCACTTGGTTACTTGGAAAAGACCATCTCTTAACAAGGCAATGGGTTATTGACCGAAAAGAAAAACAAGGCAATGGGTCCCAAATTTCTGTCCCACCAAATCAACCAAAACCATTTTGTCTGGTCTCTACTATTTGGGTTAGGCTTCCTTATCTCCCCATTGAATACCATATTCCTCACATCCTTATCTCCACTGGAAATATACTCAGTAACAAGGTGACTTTAGATGCTAACATACCCTCCCTCATCCTTATGGTAAATAAAATAGGTTTTTAACGATATAGTAAGTTCCAATGACCGTGACTAAAGCACTTAAAGACAAAAAGGACAGACATATCAAACCTGCATCTAATTAAGAGGGTGAACCAGTGAGTTCTTGATCCTTTTCTTCGTTTTGAGCTATATCTCCCACTCCCACCCTAGGAGAAATAAATTTTCCAAATGAAGACTTGTTAACTAGAATGTAAGGATTGAATCATTCATCCATCATAAATCATTAAAATCTCTTCCGGCCAGATGCTAATATTAAGATGTCTTACCTAATTTCTTCCACCTCCATGTCCGTTCTAGCTTCTTCTTTATGTTGCAATATGGAACAGAATAACCTTTTATCCTGACATAAAAATAAGCAATGTCCTGATATATAATAATAAGAATTATATACACTCCTTGATCTTGAGAACTAATTAGAAGTCTTTAGTGGCAATGAAGTAGCAACTACATAGTGGAATCAATACACTAAACTTTAAGTATGCGACAAGCAGAACCAATATAGCAAAGGAAAATTTCTACAGTTAATCGTATAAATATATATACCTATGTTCCTTAAAATACTAGGTCCAAAAATTGAACAGGAAAGATGAACTTCCGGTGCCATAAAATTATGGGCCCCGCTTTCCTTAGAATACATTTGCGACAGTCTCTAAATGGACCAAGTTTAAAGATATAATATTCAAATGCTTAACTTGAAATTCTTCAGAGAAACCCATAATGGGAAGTATATGCTAAAAATCAAATTTGAAAACCTAAGAAAAATATGAAATATATTACCTCTTCATTCATATTTGTCACAGTGTCGTTAATTCTCTTTAAGACGAGTCTCAAACTTCCAATTTCATAATGCAGTGCCTTCATAGAATGTTTGGAGAAGATAGAAAATCTCAATAACTGACAATCTGGAAACATAATATTATTGACAAAAATTGAATGTCGAACCTCTTTATCTGAAATTAAATTCTGTATCACCACATCCTTTACCGATAAAGCTTTCTGAAGGTGAGGCTGGTTAAGACAAAACTTCAAAACATGGATGAAAGTGTATATAAATTTTCTGGTATTTGATACCAATAACTATTCCATGTTGGTGAGGATATATCATCTATTTGAGCTTGGCTATTGTCGCTAAGCTTTGCTACATCCAGCTTTGCTTCTAGCTCTGAGATGACTTTATCTTTTCTTCTTAGCTCTTCCTCATTGTTTTCCAGTCTTTTTCTTAGGTCAGAGATATTTTCTGGGGAAAAAAGGGAATGTCTTCCGGCTGATAAAACTTAGATGGTATGCATTTGCTGGTTTTCTAAATTCAACATGCATAAACAGCTATTATTTGATCATGCTACATTCTTAAAATTGTAAGGTGGGTCAATACAAGAATTTAAATTACCGACAAATTCTTTTTCAAATGCAGAGATCTGATCCATTTTGTTTCTCAAGCCAGCCGCTGCAAGCAAGAAAGTGTAGACATAAAAAATGTGAATAGGCAATGGAACTTCTATAATTCGTCCTAGTACCCACAAATGAGCATACTTCTGAATAAGTAACAGTTTAGGAAACTACTTGCCTATTTTCTCTTTTTCATTGACAAGGCTTTGCACATTATCCAACGTTTGCTTGATAGAAAAGACCTCCTTCTCTATTGAATTGAATAACAATACATGAGTGTTTAACTTCTCAGAAAGAACACTGAGCTTCCTATCTTTGGTTTCAATTGAATGTCTCAATTCAGAAGTAGTTTCCTGCAGAGCAGCAAAGCTGAATAATAATTAGATTGATAAGACCACTTGAAACACAAAGCTTCCGCACTAGGCAGAATGCCCTGCACTATCACAAAATCTTGTTGCTCATACATTAAAAATTAGCCTTCATTGTGATATCCATAACAGCTACGAAAATTCTAACAAATAATAATATGTGGATATATACAAATATTAGGGAATGCCAGAATTGATATATATATATATGTATATGTATGTATGATATATCTCAATTTTCAATACATAGTTTAAATAAAGAAATACGTAGTTATCTGACAGCTAGAAACTAGCCAATTGCAATGATGCCAAAATCCAGACACCCTTTGTTAGGATATGTAATACGAGTAGTTAGTTATATTTGTTAGGATTTATTCTTAGTCAGTTGGTTAGTCAATTAGTTAGGCAGAGTATTATTGTATTGGCTATACACTCTGTACTATTCATTCTCTTAATGTAATATACGATTCAGTTATTTCTCTTCTTCATTCTCTCTTCATCTCTCTTTCTCTTAATCTGAAATCATTACTTACACCCTTCACTTATATACCTAATTGAAATTGCAAATTCAAACTAATCTCCTGAACCATGAAACATAATTAAGAATCTCTAAGAGACTATACAAATAAACTCTTTACTGATTATTCATCACTTTGGAGCTAATAATCCCATAAATTACTGAAAAATGAATATATACAAACCTCGTAAGCATGAACGAAACTTTCCTTAGACTGAAGTAAGCTATATATGGTATCCTTTAACTCCTTTTGCTTGTTTTCAAGCAAAGCATTGTCGTTCTGAAGGTAATTCACCTGCGATGAAAATATTGAGTTTAAAACTCTGCGTTAACAAATAGCAACCAACAGGACAGGATATAACATTAACAAAAGAGCCTCCGGCGAGCGATCACTTGAACTTGTGATTTTCTTTAAAATAAATAAAAGAAAAGAAAAGAAAATTGAAAATCTCACTCTTCTCTCTTGTTTCTGGCGCTCTTCTTTTACTGAAGCTAACTCGGCCTGCAACTCCTGTATTTTTCTGTTATATTCTTCCTCGGCTTGCTTCTGCTTCTGTTCTTTTCTCAAACATTACAATCAAATCAACAGACATTGAAATACATTACAGCCATAAACCAAAAACAAAAGATCTAACTGTATCAAAATGAAAACCTCGATTCCATGCTGGTGTTGTTCGAGCGCTAAGCGTTCCCTTTCCTGAAAAACACGAAGTTACTCAGAGATCAATTACGCATAGAAACAGAGAAAATTGAAGGCCAGAGATGGAAATCCTTACTCTGAGCTCTCGAACTTCGGTGATAAGGGCTTGAAGTTGGAGCTTGAACTTGGACAATTTAAGCAATTCCATCACCATTTCCCCCTCCAAGATGCTATACTTCCCCCAAACTGTTTTAGCTTTCCCGCATTTCAATTCGAATGCGCCAAATTGCGATTTGGTTGAGCGGGTCCCAGTTACCTTCTAAACGACAGCGTTCCAATTGTCGTTTAACAACAGTATCGAAGAATGGAGATTCCATCAAAAAGAAGAAGAAGAATGGAGATTAAAGAATATAAATTATGTCTCTTAATTTAATTTTAAAAGAATCACTCTCCCCTTAATTTTGTTATCTAAAAAAAAATTATTAATTTAATTATTTAAATTCTTTTCCCAGTAATAAAGATCCCTTTTGGAAAGTAATTGTGACTCTTTGGTATACTATTAATTATTTTTTTAAAAAAAAATTGATGTTGTTTTAAGAGTTGAAGAAACATAAGCAAGTTCATATTATTGACTAATAACGACGTGGAATTATGTTTTTGCTAATAAATGGACTGTTTTGGTAAAATGGATCCTTTTGGTTTTATGTTCAGATGCTTGAATGATTACATGCTTTATCTCTGAAGAACAAAATTGAGAGAAAACATCCTCCTCAAAATATTTGAACAACCAAATTTAAAAGGGAGTATATTTTGGAGATTAAATTATTAACTTAATATTAAACTACAAGACATTGTACCTAGTAGTTTATAGTCCATTTAGTCAAGTTGTTTAATTCTTAAAATATATTTATTCTGATATTTACTGGTGTTTGTCTAAACTTTTGTCAAAAATAAGTTTATGATAAATGTGAGGATAGAAACAACTTTTTTAAAATATGCATGATAATATCACTATTGACCATCTTGTTAATTCTAGCCAGACCAATACTCGATGTGTGCCTCACTTGTTCCATAATTAAAATATTTTTTTCGTAACTAACTTGAATACTTTCACACGGGTCATAAAGCATATGTGTGAGCCGGACTCACAACCAATAGCTACTTCTCTAATATATAAATATGTCTCATTTACTTAAATTTGCGTAAGACACAATCATTGAACCATAGGCTGTTAACTGCTCTCAAACTCTCGAATTTTTTCTGTGACTTCTCACAAACTTTCATCGATCTCAGCTACATAAATATACTCAGATATAACCATAATTATCGATGGCCTCTAACACACCAAACTACGCAAACTTTTATCTCTTTTTTTTTTTTTTGATGAACTACTTTTATCTCTTTTTAAGGTAAATAAAGATGATTTTTTACCTAGGCCAAGTCTCTCTCATATATAAATGAAATCGTCTCAATAAGTTAAGGTGGATTGGCACAAATGGTCAAGAATCTCGAGGAAATTTTTCGCTTCATCCATGGGTGAGGATTCGAATCCCCCTTAAGCCATTCAAAATCCTGCTTTGGTGGGCATCCCTCCTCAGGGAGATTCCTCATCGGCGAGATCCCCTGGCACCCAAGGGCTAGTTGAGTAGCTGCGACTGGGTAAAATTTCTTGCGGTTTAAGCCTGTGCAGTAATTCTTTGGGTTGGAATCTGTTGGTCTCCCCAACATGCCACTGGCATCCTGCCTAATAGTTCTTAGGAGTGTCTTTCTTTACTACCATTTTTTTTAAAAAAAAATCGTTTTAATAATGATTTATCAATTTATTTATAGAACTTTTTTTGTATGAGATATTTATATTTATAGAACTTTCTAGTTTCTATCTATGTCTACAAATTCTACTATCAGTCTCACACAAACTCATTAAATTTATTTAATAAAAATGAGATCGAAATTATCACATAATTACATGAACAATAAAAAATATCTTATCTTCTGGTTACCCCTTATTTGATCATCCCGGAGAAACTGATTAGTTGTTTGAAGTGCGTAGGGATGAAATTGGCAATATATCTAACAATTGAACTTTTTTTGGATAATCAATCAGAATAAATGCTAAAGCAACGTACTGATTTTCCAATCTGAAGAAAAGTTTGTGATGTGAAATGACACAAAACTGTTATTAGAATTTGAAAACCAAATTATGAATGATCTCATTGAGTCACTTGCCATTTGAGGTAATCTAGCACATGAGATGCTACCAGTTGGAAGTAAAAACAATGTGAATTTTCCAACATAAGATAAGATGTGTATTTTAGCACGTGCAGTATTGAGAGAGAGGCACATTGAACAACTGAAAAACGTGCTCAAATTGGATGAACAAAAATCAACTTAGCAATGACCATTCTTACATTGGATAATGGAAAAATCATGGAGCAAACTTCTTTTTCAGTTTTTGATATGTTTTGGGGTAAAAAACAAAATTATGGAACGGTTAAGCAATACTTTGCTTAGAGGCTTCGTTAAAAATCGTGTATAATTGTCATCATCAATGTAAATGTGAAATTAATTTTAAGTAAATTCTAGACTTGCAAATTGTAACTTGCAAGAGATTACATCATTTAATTAAAAGGTTACTTCAAGTATTAAAAATGCATTTGATCAATATAGAAGAGTAATTTCTTTAAAATTTTCAAATATATATTTTTCAACACCTTATATTTGTAGTATAAAAATTATGATACCGATATATGTATTGAGATTACAACACATTTACTAATGCTCAAATTCTCCATTGAAATTAAAGAAATGTTTATAGGCCAGGTCTCATAGTGTTTTAAATATAACTCTTGCTAATGAATGTTAGAGGAATATTTAAAAAAAAAAACACACACACACACGCCGCATTTTTTTTATATATTTTGTAGACATAAATTTCTTTTATTAAAATTAAAGTGCACTTTACTGAACTTTTTAAAAATGTTTATTTGATAATTTGTGTTTTAAAAAACGAGAATAATGTATTCTAAATATTAAAAAAGTGACTATTTTGTATTAATAAAATTCAAATTTAATACTTTATAAATTATATTAATGACTTTTTTTCTCAAAACAAAAAGAAACTTGAACTAATATATATATCCTAAATATTTTTTTAGTAAGCGTTCATAAATAAATTATTTAAGTAAATTATATTGTTTGGCAGGAACAAAAAGGCATCACCATCAAATACATGTGAGGAAAAAGAAGTTAAGTGCACGAGGAAAAATAATGTAGTGTTACCTAAAGCAAAGAAGAAGGTAGCTTTCTGGTCATTATCTATGCCTAACCATATTAGATATCAGAAATGGAAAGGAGAATTTGGCGTGACTTGCATCACTTTGGGTGAGTGCAACTTTTGCATTAACGATATGCACCAGAGTGCCAGATTAGATATCCCCTCTATTATTCTTATATTGCAAACTCACACACAAGATAAAAAACCTTACCATAGAATTATATAGTTCAAAATTACATGCCAGTAGTAGTAGCATTATTATTATTATTAAAAGGATTAAAATTAAGTTACAACTTGGAAAGATTGAGAAACCACTACTGTGAACGCGATGTGAAACAAATGTTAATTTTTATGTGTTCTTGTTGTTAGAATAATTAATTAACTGGGAAATTAAGGATGGAAGTAATATATATAAATGGTCATTGAGTAATTTATAATAAAATAAATAAAGGGATATTGAATAAAAAATTTAAGATTTTAGTGTGATCCTAATATATATATATATTAGTCAAAGATTGGGTACTTGGGCTTAAAATTGGTAGGCCAAATAATTAATTTGGTAGTACTAAAGTTAAAAAATCGTGTTCTAAGATATTATAGATTGCTGACTATAATATCTGGTTTTGTAAAATCCTAGAGGAAGTATCTGTCATAACAAACCCAGTAGCAAAAAAATAGTAAGGTTTTAATTTCCTTAAGGATAGTGATTACACTATCAAAGCCATCAAATTATTCTTTCTAATAGTTGTAACATTATTTTGTGGGTTCGCTTCTTTGAAAAATAGGAATGGAGCGTGTTATATGATGGGTTTCTTTCTTAGGAATGGATACTCAATATATACAGAATTTGTACAACAAAAAAATGATATATAATGGATAGAGTACGGACATAGAATATAACTAACTGTTGAATATTTAGCGAGTATAAATATTCACGATTGATATCTTATACGAGACTTATACCTATTTGAAATGAATGAATGAATAAGATAGTCGATATCTTATACCAAAATAATATATATTATAAAATATAATATTAAATAAAATTATATGATTTTAATGTTATTAGAATTAATATATTTATTTATAAAAATAATAATAATTATGTATATTTTTTATTTTGAAATAATTTTTTGTATTCATTTGTTTATAATTTGATGAATATTAAGATTCATATATTGAATGTTTGAATAATTTTGAATACTATATCCATTGCCATTTTTAATCTTGTAGTACATGAGATTCTAATGGAGATATGACCCAACACTCAAAAAAAAAAAAAAAAAAGAAGAAGAAGGAATGATAAACTAGCAACGTGTCCGTAGGATGAACATAGAATGGAAGGGACTAGGGAGTATGGGCTAGCCTGATGTTGACCGAGTAATATGCCCAGTCTATTCATTGTTGGCGCAAGCTGGTTCTTTCCCTTTCTTTCCATTGAGTCATTTTTGTTTTCTCCTCAAAATAACTATGCATGTTGTAGTAATACTACAATCTTCATCTAACCAATTTGCACACCATTAGTTTCACTGACTTCAGTTCAGGTCAACTTGCCTTGTCTAGTATCATTTCATTTTAATATATATCAGTCATTTATAAAAATAAACTGTGAAGAATTTATATTGGTTGCATATTTGGATATTACATGATAAAATTGATATTACTAATGTACTATACTCATCCCCTAACCATTACCTTTCGCAAACGGCGCCAGTCACTTACTTTTATGTGCTATGAATCCAAATTCAATGTTCATGTCTTGGAGAAGGCCTATTCAAGCAAGAGTGAAGTATTATATATTGGTTTGTTTTGTTTAGTTATATAGATTATAGCCTGTCATTAATAATTGTACGCAAAGAAAAAAAATCGAACTTATTGCAATTACAAGGTGTTTGGTTTTGTTTTCGATTTATTTTAAACTTTGTGAGCAATTATTAAATGGGACCTTGAATTATTACGCAGGAGACATCCTGGGTACGGCACGCTTCAAGAATTAAAACCAAAACAGATGAGTGTAAGAAAGAAGACAAGATTAGTGTCAATGTCAATGTCAAACTACGTCCATACTGGACCTCTTTGGTGGTGGGCCTCATTTATCCAAATTTCCATGCTTTTCAATTGACCCCATTTTATAATTCCTAATCAAAATCCATAAACCATCATCATTATTATTCCAAACCTTTTTACCACAAATTGACCTCTCACTCTCATCACTACATCTCCAAATCAAAACAATCATTAATTATAATCATAACACCTTTTCCCCTCCCTAAATCATATGTTAATCAATGAAACCCCACAAATGTCTCTCTCTTTTTTATTTTTATTTTTTGTACACTGTATTTGTACTTGCGCTAGCTAAGATCCCAAACATATTAGACCCGTATGACGTGTCATGTTTGTATTCGCTGAAGCCAAAGAACGGTTGAGATTTCCGCCTGGGTATGATCGGACGGTAGGGAGGTGGATGATTAGATAATAGTTTCTTAATAGATATATAGATATAGATTATAGAGGCAGGAGGAAGCATGAAACGCTGGACCCTGCGAGAAAAACCTCACTGGAAGTGACTTTGTTCGCTACTCCCGAGGCCTCTGTCTCTGAAATAGTGTGAGCGATGAAGGAAAGAGAAATATAAACACAGCGCGCGTCAGCCTCCACTGTCTAAGGAGATCAAGCACGAACGAAGACCTTGCACTTGCAGCTTCTCTCTCTTTTTTCTCTAGCGATTTTTTTCTTCGGTGTGAGCTTTTTTCTCTTTCGAAGCTTCTGGAACAGTGCTCTTTTTGAGTTTATTTGAATCGATGCGGTGTGGTTGTAGGTATTGAGTTCGTTGGCGGTGGTGGTATGGATCCGGCTGCTATGAATATGATGAACGAGGGTTCTTTTGCGAACGGGAATGCCAATACGGCGCCGTATAACTTGGCGGAGATCTGGCCGTTTCCGATGAATGGCGGTGCGGGTCTCGGTGAGTCCGGGGGCGGATTGGGTTTGAGGAGGCCTCAGTTCGGGCATAGTTTGGAGCATTTTGGTGATTTTGCATCGGGTCCGAATCAGGATGGACCGGGTAGTGATCCGACCGGTTTGGAGCAGAGAGCGAATGGGATCAATAGGAAGAGGCGCGATTCCGATGATGAATCGGCCAAGGGCGTCTCGAACGGCGACGGTGGCGCCGGCAATAGCAATGGCGTGGTAATCACTCCTCCTCTTTATGCTCAATGATCTGGTATTTGATTTAAAAATCATTCCAAAAGTTATCCAAATAAAATGAGATTGAGCTCTAATTTTTTGGGGTAAAAAATTAATGGCATGAAACTGCAGTTGCATTTAAATTAAAATTTTACTTCAGATTCTTAGTAGGATACAATTTTTGGGTAGAGATGGATTGCTGCAGTCTGTTTTTGTTGCTTTTTCCCTATAACAAAACAAAAAAAGAAAAAATTTTTTTTGAATGAACCGAAAATTTCTACAACTAAGTATAAGGCTTAAAGAATTGCCTAATTTTCAATTTGAACGGGACAGAATGATGGTGAGGGAAAAAGGCTTAAAACATCAGTGAATAGGAATGAGAGCCGTGATCCTAAAGCTGAAGCAGAAACCAGTTCAGGAAAGCCTGCGGAGCAAAACACTGAGCCAACTCCTGAGCCTCCTAAGCAAGATTATATCCATGTACGAGCCAGAAGGGGTCAAGCTACTGATAGCCACAGTCTAGCTGAAAGAGTAAGTTACTTCTACTCTTTATCTTAAGAGAAGCAACTAACAAATTATACTACAGTTTTACACCTTTTATAATAAAATTGAAATAAAAGGAGTTCTTATATTTGGAGTTTAGCTGACAAAGATTTCTGATTGGAACAGGCCAGGAGGGAAAAGATAAGCGAGAGGATGAAAATTCTTCAGGATTTGGTTCCTGGTTGTAATAAGGTATGGTTTTAGGAACTGCAAAATGCGAAGTTTTGTTTCTGCTATTGGTACTCGTAATTCTTTTTAATCTGAAGAAACTAATTTGCAAGGGAGAGAAAAAAGTGTTTCTGCTCTCGGAACAGCTAAAATCATTCGTCATGATTGACGTTGTGAACCATGTTTACTATGAAATTTTATAGTAAGATACTTTTTTTTGGATTCAGGTTATAGGGAAAGCGTTGGTCCTTGATGAGATAATTAATTATATCCAGTCACTGCAGCGCCAAGTTGAGGTTTAACTCCTTTTTGTCTTTTTCTTGTTTTAGCATATTGGATGCCTAATTTATAAATTTATTTCTCATCACAAGTTGAATTTGAGCCAAGTAATTCAATTGGTTGATACAGTTCTTGTCAATGAAGCTTGAAACTGTAAATTCAAGAGTGAGCCCTGGTATTGAAGTCTTTCCTCCTAAAGATGTAAGTCTTCAACAACATCCTTAGATTTTACATTGAACCTGCATGTATTGAAAGCTAGTTTTTATTCGTTTGTATAAGTTCTGCATTTTTATATGTCATATGAGTAATTTTCTCCTTTTGTTATATGGTAAGGATGCCTATAAGAGTCGAACCTTCTTCTGTTGTCCTTTTTTGTATCATGAAACCCAACCTTCTCAGCTTAAAGGGTTGTATCATCTGATAATTGATCATATAAAAGAAAGAGGAAGATGATACTCAAGATGCCTTTTCTGAACTAAACAGGGCCACTTATCTTCATAATGAAAATAGTAGTAGACCCTGCATCAAATGGATGCTTTCTTTGCTGTTGTTTACTAGACACTTTTCATAATCCTCTTCTAGGTGTTTTCCACGACTGATTATTAGTTCAGCAATGCAAGAGAGATATGTTTGTATTTATTGCTAATAGTATATTATAGCCGTGGGTAGGCAGAGGCGCCCTCTTATGGGAAAAAAGGGACCAAGAAAGTGTGAGGTTCAGTTTTCACCTAAAGTTCAATGGTTATAAACTTGTAATATTCAGATGATCAGTGAAGTTCATTTTTTCATCCATGCTGCAAAATCTTTGAGCCTTATGAGATATCTATTTTTCGTTACAGTTTGGTCAACAAACATTTGACACAGCTGGGATGGCATTTGGTTCTCAAGCACCGCGAGAGTTTAGCCGAGGTTCATCGCCGGAGTGGTTACATATGCAGATAGGAGGTGGTTTTGAAAGAACATCATAGTCCATGAAATCCATACACCTGATAATAAATGCATAAGGATACTCTATTCCCTCCCTCAGAGACCACAAGAAAATATATACTCAAGGTGTGAAATAGCATGGTCACCTCATTCTCATTTTCTACACGAGCCATGGAGCTGTTATTTCTAAAGAACCTGCTTAAGTTAACACATAAGCATCTCCATCTCTGTGTGTTGAAAAATGAATTCATTTACTCAATATGTAGCATAGTGGACTATAGGCTTTCTAAGCTAATATTCATCCCTAAAGTGTTAGTATTATTGTAAAAGAATGCCGCTTGTCGTCTATACATATTGCTTACATATTGTGTTACAGTTTCAACATCGGTGTTTGTTTGTGACGTTATGTTGAACCAATAAATTAAGCCAATGACATTGTATTTTGCTTTTGAGAGTCCCTACAACAAGTGACTATATTTACTACACTTTTCATTAAATAATTTAATATTACTTTTATAATATTTTGACAAATATTTTTTACTTCTAAATTTTAATTAATTTGGTTATGATATAAAATTCAATCATGCGACAAAATATGGAAAAATATGAATAGTAATGGCACATTTTGTTTTATTAAAAGTGCATGAAAAAAAGTAAGCTTTAACATATATTTTAAAAAGTCCGTTATCCTATCATTCCATTCATGTAAAAATATGGAAAAGTATGAATAGTAATGCCACATTAGGTATTATTGTAAGCCCATGAAAAATTGAGTTTTAACGTACATTTTTTTTAAAAAAAAATCGTTATCCAGCTCCATATCAATGTTACTCCCAAGTTTTAAAGTATTTAAAAAAAAAATTATTTCTCCTATATCAACCAACACCCACCTCACCTTACAGGTATTCCTAATTCCTACCCTACCTTAGTTGCACTAGTTAGGAATTGACATCAAATATTGGCTTCCCAAAGGAAAGATTAGTTTCCGTTGTAGTAACCCAACTAATTTGATAGATAATATATGCAAGTTTGACGCTTTAAAACATTTACGAGTAACTTCCACTTCATATATATATGCACCACTACTACCATAACTTGTACAAAATAACAGTATGTTGAAGCTTAAAGGCTAAGCTACAGCACCAAAGGAACTTCCGCCCTGGTTAAAGCTATTCCCACTTGATTGGAAGTAAGCAACTGCTGCCCATATCACACGCAGGAGTAGAATCCCAGCAAACACAGTACCTCCGAGTGTGCAAATCACCTATGATTCATATATCCGTCAAAAGATGTTAAGTCCTTCCTCGTAATACGTTTTCGAATTATAAAGCACAGTAAACTCTCCAATGCAACTAATGAAAAATATCACGACCAAAGTTTATGATTATGCATTACTTATTGAATATTGATCTCAACTCATAAATGTTCGGATATTTAAGTATGAGTATACCCAATTGCCATTGCTTCATAAATGTTATAAGTACTAACCTAATCATAGTCCATCTAAATCTTAAAACAGAGATGGTATTTGTAAATCACTTATCTGATTGATTTACACCACCTCTCACATACAGTTTTTCATCGCTTCATGTCACTTACATCTATTATTTGTGCATTTAGGCTGTGCTTAGTGGAGAAGTTTAGCACTGCGAAAGGCGTCAACATAGATAGGGTTAGAAACTTAGAACTTAGAAGGTTTTGGTTTTCTCTCCTTGATGCTTGGTAGGGACAAAAAATCAGTTTCACTCCATTTTCATCCAATGGAGTGGCCAAAACTTGACAGCATGTGACAAGCAATTTCCATCCCAAATTCTAAACCTCTCACTTTCCACTCCACTATTTCGACTTCAACCAAGTACACCCTAAATTAATGGCCGAAATTGGTGGTGTGGGAAAGAGGTACAATAAGGACCGTGCAATTAAGATTTCTCATTTCTCCTATAGATACAACTCATTTTGGCATATTTTCATAACAAGAAAAAGATTTAACTTGATTCTACTAGTATTGATATGATAAAATATGATATAGGATAGAATTCAATTTATATGTTATGGGAGAAAATTGAAGTTTCAACTTGCTACCAGACATGAACATACCAAAAATTAGTGATGGGAAACAATACCTCAAGAAACGCTTTAACTATAGAAAGTGAAGCAAGTAGCAGAGTACCATCAACTGCGAAAGAAACCTGAATCCCCAATCCACATGGAAAGAATTAAGAAGCAGCAAAAAGCAATAAATTTAAAGATACAATCAGCTACATTAACTTCCAAATAAGCAGCAAGCAGAACATATTAAAGGAACAAGGCCACGAAATTCAGAATTAATAGATACCAGACAAGTCTAAATGTAAAGCCAACTTTAGAAGAGAGACTCGTTCATCATATACACATGTAACCTATCGCAAAAAAAAAAAAAAAAGGTGGATATACTTGAAGCTAACTTCTTCAAACAATTTCACACTATATACTTTTGCATCAGCACTAGCAAATTCCTAAGTGATCAGTGATCTGGTCACTTATGTGCTTAAACACATGCCACAATTATATAGCAACCAATGATATAACAATATATAGCTAAACTAAACAAGTACATTTACAATTTTATATGATTATGAACATTTTTCACAGGCGCTTCTAGAAGAAAGGAAACTTACAAGCTGGGGCGAGATTACTGCGGGTAGAACCGAACGAGAGGCCTTCTTAGCCCGCTTAGAGACCTTCTTAAACATGCTCTGTAAGAATCTAACCAACAAGTCAACACTGCTTTCAGCGTCCTCTTCGTCGTTCTCATCTTCAACCTCATCATATCCACCGAATAGGGCTTCGTCTATGTCATCTGCTTCTCCTTCAGTTGAATTATTCAACTAAGAAGAAATGAGTCAACAATGAACTAATGCGTATGTATTCGCTTGTATAAGAAACAGGAGGAGATGAGGGAGATATATATGTACATGTTTTTGTGTGTATACCTTGCCATAGCAATTGTTGATTCTGGGATTTGAAGGAGAGCTGAAGCAGAATCGGGGACGGAAAACTTGGCGAGGGAAAGGAACAACATTTGCAGAGAAGTGGAGAAGCTTGGTGGATGAATGAAGGGTGAGATTGATCAAAGGGGCTGGAGTTGCAGAAGCTCCTGCCATCTGGAACGAGAAGGTGCACACTGTACTCGCCTTTTTTTATCTTTTGAGAATAGGCACCTTCACTTTATTTTGATATTTTCTTTGTGTGGGCTTTGGGCCTTGCATTGCGGATATGGGCTCAAGTACTATTGAGCCCACCGGAAGTTCGTATTGGGTCACCTTTACCACTGTCGTCAGCCTTGCCCTGCCCATATGTTATTATAATTTGACAAAAAAAAGATATAATAATGATTGAAATATTTTATATTGTAATTATTCTGAGATATAGTAAAGAGTTAATTAACCTTTTATTATTTTAGATTTTGTTAATTATAATTTTATATTATATTTTTAAAAAATTAGCATAAAATGTTATCCATACGAAACCTTTTGATATTAAATATGGAAAAATACTTTGGGTGCCCAAACTCCAAAGTCTAGAATTATTATCAATTTCATCTATAAATATTTTGGATTGTTAGTTTTATCCTAAATTTTGTCAAAAATGCTAATTTCATTATAAATTTTAATTAACGCCATTCACATAATGTTAGAATATACTTATTTGTATTTTTTTGTTGAATAGTTAAGTGATAATATCTTAACTAGACTATTAAATAATGAACTAAAATAAAACATACCATATTTATAAAATAAAATGTTTTTTTTGCAGAATAAATTAAACAATGTTAAAATGTACAATTTGCATTTTTTGCTGAATAGTTAGTTAATATTTATTAACAAATTTATTGTTAATCTTATTAATTTAGTGTGGACAGAAATATAGAGGGAGCGAAATTGGCACAGAAGCAAGGTGAGTCGCTGTTTGAAAGGAAGCAGCCGAAAATAGAAAAGAAAGGGCAAAAGGGTAAATGAGAAAGCAGAGGGCGAAATTTGGAATGGGAGTTACGTTGCATGCAAAGTAACGAAGGGATTGAGATCATCACATCACACCACCGAGGCGGTTGAAACGGAAATGCGGACACAATTGGGTTAGTTAGAGAATCAGCATCGTCGTCTTCTCGTTGATCGAAAATGGATCGGAATCCCAGCCCCAGCCAAACGCCGTCTCAAACGGTTCTACTCGGCGGAGTAGAGCCCCAGACCCCCATCCACCGCACCATTTTCTGCAATGATCGCGAGCCCAATCTTCCTGCCCGATTCAAGGTTTGGTTTCTCACTCTTTCTTCTTTTTTTCATCTGGTTGCTCCAAGGGGGAAAAACTTGGATGGGGAGATTAAATTCTGATGGATGCGTTTCCGGGTGAATGTTCTATTTGTGCAATTTTTAGTGAGCAATTACTACTCAATTACAAGTTTGTGGGAATTCATGTGTGAAATTGTGAAGCATTAAACCGTACCGTTCAAGAACTATTTTGATACAACTTTGTGCCTAGATGCTTATCATCTTCCGCTATAGTATGGCCCAATGGGGGAAGACGGGAAGTTCTATTCCTTTTTGCATGAAGCAGAAAGGAATGAGGTGTTTTCCATGAGGATTTATTAGAGATATAAACTCTACCTCTGGTAGAGTGAGATACTCAATGGAATGGAGTACTTAAAAAGAGCTTTGTTCTTTTTCCTTACGAGCTACTATTTTAAAGGTGGATTCCTCAAACCACTTGAGTCTCAATAAAAGGAAAGGTAATTAAGGAGGTGATGAAGCAGCATTCATCTTGAAAGGAAGCTAAACAAAAAAAAAATTATTTATCTATGGAGACTTTTGGCGCGCTTACTTTGTTAATGCATGGATGAAAAAGGCCGTGTTAGCTGAAGTGAGGGTATATATCAGTAAAGCTTTTGCTGGTTTTAATATAAATTATAGTAGAGACTAATTAGTTTTACAGAGTAGATAAACAATGGACTATAGTTTCTTCATTTTTCTCCCTGTTTGTACTAGGATCTTTCAGAGTATCTTAAATGTATGATATTTTTATTGTATATTTTGAGTGTGGATTTATTAATTTTGATTAGTTAATATACATCATGACAGGGGAACTCGATATCGACCACAAAATATAATATTTTAACTTTCTTGCCGAAAGGACTGTTTGAACAGGTAAGTTAGTTTAATCTTGTGATTCTTAAAGATGCATTTGATTTTAATTTTTCTAAAATATGAGATGTGTCTACTATTATATAAGGAGTTGCAATTTTTGGTGGGGTAGATTCTTCAACAGTTTTTGGTAGCAGACATATACAACTCTTGCAGATGGCATGCTTTTTGAATTATGATTTGTTACATTGGAGTACTTTTGACATTTTTAGCCAATGCTTTTTAGTTTTAATCAAGGAATGGCAATGGGCAATCTATACGTTGATGATGGATTACATTTTACCACTTCTTTTTATTAATTTGTATTTGAAATTTGCATTTTATTTTATTTTTTGCATCAATACTGATACAAAAGCATGGAACTTTTTATTTTGTTTTTTCAAAAATAAATAATTTGCCACATAAAGAATAGGGAATTGTTATGAATTTTGAAGTAGAATATATTTAAGTGATATTTGTTCAAATTAAACTATTGATCATTGAAGGTAAGTTATGTCAGTACTCAATGAGGATAAAGGAATACTCTGTTTCCACCTTATTCATGATTGTATGTTTGTGAGATTTGAAAATTGTCTGTTTATAATGCAGTTCAGGAGGGTTGCTAATCTCTATTTTCTTGGGATCTCAATTTTAGCAACAACACCAATCAGGTAAAACGTTAATTAAGTATATAATTAGAAATTAGAATTGATACATACAACACTTAAATCATTTCTAGTATTGACACTCCACATTTTCATTATTCACTTGAGTTTTCAAACAGGCTTTCTTGATGCTACTGTAACCTGCATCAGTGGCATATATTGCACATATATATGTTAAGTTAATTGAAGTTGCACTTATTATTGCAATGCTCTACATGAAGTTTTCTGGTGTCACGTTGAATATTTACTACTAATAGAATATTGTAAATATATTTTCATTTTTTCCCATTAAATATGTGGGACTCTGCTGCATTAGTATGGCTTTCCTGGTATGCTGTAGTTATTGGGAAGATGGTTTTCAACAATAATGTACTTGATAATTGATATGGTGGTTTTTGTTTGTATCTTTTTTTCTTTTTTTTTGCTTATGAATAATCCTATACAGGTTGGAATAACTCTAATTACGTATTTTCTGATGATGTAGTCCTGTGTCTCCAATAACTAATGTGCTTCCTCTGTCTCTGGTTCTTCTTATCTCTCTTATTAAGGAAGCTTTTGAGGACTGGGTGAGACTGTTAATTTCCCTTCTTGCGCATTGCTTTCTTTCTTTTTTTATATGTTCTCTGTAAGTGTTTTGATGCTTAAAAAGAGGTTTTGGTTATTTTCTGATTGTATTTTTACTGAAAATTTTAACAAAGCATAAAAATAGGAGAATTCTGGAAAGATGAATAGATAGAAATAGGGATTCCATATTACAAATTATATCTGTACTAATATATAAATAAGTCTCTGAAAACTGTGTCTTTAGTTATACTTTTTTCTTCCAATTACTAATTTTGACAGTGTATTATATTATAGCTTGTTTTCTTAAAAAAAAAAGAAAAGAAAATGATCTGTATTGTGTATTAGATTATATGCTTCTGGAAAATTTGGTGTCATTTACTTTCAGAAGCACTATTATACCTATGAGAGCTTATGTCGACTAAATTACAATTTAATCCCTTCTGGATTAGCTCATTGGCCCCAAAATCATTCATTCATTCTATTCCTATATGTTATTCGACTACCTTTATGTTTTATTTAATTATCACTTAATTACCTTGTAATCCATATTTTAATGAAAACAATCACGAGAACATTAAAATGCTAGTTAGTTTCTTAGTTTTTTTTTTTGTTGATAAAAAAACGTTTTTTAAAGAGAAAAAAGATGCACGAGAATACAAGAATGAGGACTCTCCAAAAAGAAACAAAGAACAAGAAGCTACATCAATAAAATCTTCTAATCCCATCCATAAGCGAAACCCTCTAAACATTTCATTAGAAGAAACTCACAAAGAAGTCCAGACGTGATTCTAGCATTCCACTCCAACAAAATACACCACAATAGAATTGCACAATGCCGAAGTGATTTATGCTCCTTATATATAAAAAGATAACAAGTACGTATGAAAATAATATTTTATTCTAGTTTGCTCATAAGGGTAAAATATTGTTTGTGTTATCTTAAGCTGTGGTCTTGAGCTATTTAGCTCATTTTTGAAATGCTTCCCCTACAGATTTTAATTTGAAATGTACCCTTCTCCATTGTGAATATGTGATATAATTATGATAGTAATATTTTGTGTTGTATTCTTCCTGATAATTACTTTTCTTCCTCCAATTATGTACAACAGAAGCGTCGTGATAATGACATGGCCATAAACAATAACATGATAGAGGTTTTGCAAAATCAAAATTGGGAGTCCATACCCTGGAAAAGTCTGCAGGTTGGAGACGTTGTCAGGGTGAGTGCGCCATACATTTCTTCTAACTTAAATTTTGACACACCTGTGCTTTCTTTTTTTGGTGTCTAAAAATAGTAGTAAGGGAAGGCACTCC
Source organism: Senna tora (assembly GCA_014851425.1). Classification (NCBI taxonomy): domain Eukaryota; kingdom Viridiplantae; phylum Streptophyta; class Magnoliopsida; order Fabales; family Fabaceae; genus Senna; species Senna tora. Next base: position 10,659,738 of record CM026270.1, read on the forward strand.
TAAGTACTACTGGACAGGGCGCCAATGGCGTGTTTGGGAGACCAACAGAGGCTCATCCCAAAAGATTACTGTACAGGCCTAAACCGCAAACAGTTTATCCGGTCACAGCTACTCAACTAGCCCTTAGATGCAGGGGATGCTTGTACTTGCAACAATATCTATAGTAATAAGTAGATCATATGGTTTCAAATTTTTATAGGAAAGAATAGGATATTGGTTATCATCTCTGCATTATGTTTTATAGAAGTTCATTTTCTATCATCATTTGACCCATTGTTATTTTAATATATAGTTGCTTCATCTTTGCAATATACATTACCGCCGAATAATCTAACAATTTTTTTAAAAAAATTTGTTGTTAGAGGAAGTTTGGGTAGGGAAATCGCCATACTATTTTCAGATGAATGAATTTCATTTTAATTCTCTTCTAAATTAATTCGATTTCAAAATTATTTTGCATTTGTTTATGCTTGTTCAATTATAATATTTCTTTGTGTCAGGTTAGTCAGGATGGATTTTTTCCGGCAGATCTGCTTTTCCTGGCTACTACAAATCCAGATGGTGTCTGCTATATTGAGGTTTAATTTTTGGATGTATTACTCTCTCCTCATGAATTAATTGCACTGCCATTTTCTGAAATTTTTTTTAAAACAAATTACAAATAAACTTATTTTAACCAAAATAAAATACCACCAACTAGTTAAAATTGCAAATTTTCTAAGACTAGCAAATTAAAATTATTTAACAGAAGGAATATTATTAAAATCAGACAACAAATTTACAAAATAATTTCTTTAAGAAATTTAATAAAATAAAAGACAATAATAAATCATATTTAATATTAGTAGTAACATGTTAATTCTGTATATATATATATATATACTCAATATAAAAATTATTACAAATGTATTTTATTTTGCAATAAAATTAGTACAATAATAAATAATATTGCAATAAAATTTTTAAGAAACACATATCATATTTAAGTCTAACAGATAAAAAAGTAATTAAATTCTTGCGTTAAACAGTATTTGGTCTTGTAGCTTATCTTTTGGTTTCAGAATAGGACCATATAATTTTTCATAATAGAGGGAAGGTTGTATATTTAAGACACTTATGAAAGGAGGGGAGAAGAACTTAATTATTTTTAGTTTTTTTATTCAATAAAAAAAAAAAACCAATGCTCCCTTAATATTCTTTGGGACTCACTACTGTCTATTAATTTTATGTTTGGGTGACAGACTGCTAATCTTGATGGGGAAACCAATCTGAAGATTAGGAAAGCATCGGAAAACACTTGGGAATACCTGACTGCTGAGCAGGCACATGAATTTAAAGGTTTAATTGGATATATATTTTTAGTTACTTTTTTTATAAAATTAAATGGATATATATATATAATTTTTATTGATTGAGCTATAATTCTATAGTGCCATTACCTTTCGTTAAATGTTTGGACTTATAATACGAGTCCTATATTGGGGAGGTTGATTTCAAGTAAAGGTCTTATAAGGCTATGGGTTCTCATACCTCAAAAGCTTACTGTTAGAGTTGGACTCCCTCGTTTTATTGTATTAGTGATAAAAGACTATAATGTAAGCCTTCAATTTGGAAGCACAAGATTTAGGTAGGAGATCATCCATGAAGATAATGGTGAATAAATATGGCTTAAATCTAAATGATATATTATTGTCTACATTATTCGATTTTAAGGATAATCTTTCTCATTAATTTATTCAGACAGATTAATTTTAACATTGTTTAGAGGAAATTTGATTTGTTGTTTATTTATTTTGAAGAAATGACTACCTGTTTTGTAACTTATTGTAGGTGAAATTCAGTGTGAACAACCAAACAATTCATTGTATACCTTCACTGGAAATCTTATTATTCAAAAGCAAACATTGCCTCTCAGTCCAAACCAAATTTTGCTGCGAGTATGTTATGCTTATTCTTCCTCTTTCTATTTGAAGTATTTTCTTTGCGTTGAAAAGAATGGGAAAAGAATATATAGACTGATATACTGATGTTTCATTACTCTTTGGTTATGAAACTGAGCTGGCATCAATTCATTGGAATTTTCTGCATTTTCAGGGATGCAGTCTCAGAAATACAGAGTATATTGTTGGGGTAGTTATTTTTACAGGACATGAAACAAAGGTTTGTTATATGAAAATTATATACTTATATTTGAATTAAACAATTATATGTAATAAAATATAAAAAATGTTTGTTAAAAATTTAGGTATAAATATTCGCGATCTGATTATACATGAATCCATCACATATATAAATTTTATGATAAATAAGGGCATATTATATAGACACACCCAAACAAATATATATTTACTATAGTGAGCTTGACATGCATTAAAGTGCATGTCAAATATTTTAGGGTATGTTTGTTTAGTAGAATGTTAGAGAGAATGGGAATGGGAATGGGAATGGGAATGGAAATGTGAATGTTATGTCAATGTGATGTGATGTGAATAGAATAAAAGTTGGTAAAATGACTATTTTACCCTTATATTAAAAGTGGAAATAGAATAAAAATGGATAAAAAAGTAAGGGCAAAAACATAATTTCATCGTATTGTAAAAAGTAAGATTTGTTTGGTATGCAGAATGTTGGATTACTTCCAAGATTACTTAGTTGATTCTTACTACCAAACATGACCTTAAAGTTTGATTTTTTTTTTTGACCTTAAAGTTTGATTTTAAGTATAAGTGAGAAGTTAAGTAACTTTCTACTCTAACTCTTCATTCTCATATATTTTATGGTTAAGGAGATCAAAGAGACAAAAGGTCCAAATTAATATAATATAATGTAAATATAAATACATAGGGTGATTGGTTTCAATCTAATTTATTTCTATACGATTTTTTTATAAGATGCTTCTTTTACAAAATCAACTGTTAGATGAAAAGATTTTATCACGTTTATGGTCTGCATAAATTTTGACATCGTCTAAAGTTCCATGCGTTAACAATAAACCCAAAATTTTATGTACAATTTCAAGTATATGGAACAATTAACTAACATTAAGATTGTGTGCTTATAGTTATCTAATTTTTATTAAATATATGGAACAATTTTTATTAACTACTTTTAATCCAATGGTTAGGTTCATAAATATCACTTACTATAACGAAATATGAAAGGTATAGTGTGCTAATTCTTGTAACCGTGTCAATTGGTCACTTTATGAAGATATATCCATATATTAGTTTTGATTAAGCCTTGGAGCAACGATAAAGTTGTTGTCATATGATTTGAAGTTCTCGGGTCCAAATCCTGTAAATAGAATATTTCTTTTTCTATCAAAAAAAAGATAGCCTCTCTGCTTGCATACATCTAACACTCTTCAGACCTCACCTAGTGGGAACCTCGTGCACTGGCTCACCTTTTTTATGATTGGTTTTTATTTCTGTCCTGCTTATTTGAGTTTTCTTTTTGAGGTGTGGATTAACTTAGGTTTTGATGCCTTGTTTTGTTCCATTGTCCTACAAATGCTTGTTTTCTCTTCTGTGATTGTTCACGGGCACTGCTTTACAGACATTTGGAATACATTGCAGGTGATGATGAATTCTATGAATGTTCCTTCTAAAAGAAGTACATTGGAGAGGAAGCTTGACAAGCTCATAATCACCCTGTTTGCAACTCTCTTTGGGATGTCTGTTATTGGAGCCATAGGAAGGTGTGTGATAGATATTTTTGGTTTCCCACAAGTATACTCTAGTAGAGTTCTCTGTTATTAATATAATTACCAACATCATCATTAATTTTCTTGGGTTTGTGTAAACTGCAGTGGCATCTTTGTAAACAATAAGTATTACTACTTACAACTTGATGCCAATGATGAGGGCTCGGGGCAGTTCAACCCAAGAAATAGATTTGTGGTATCACATTCTTGCTCCATCAAGATGAATAGTCATCTCCTTTCATTCCCTGTTTTTCCCCTTCAATTTATTCTTCTTCCTGTGTTTTCAGGTTATAATTCTGACGTTTTTTACCCTCATCACTCTATACTCAACACTCATCCCTATTTCACTTTATGTGTCAATAGAGGTTTGTGTCTTTCTTGATTATATGCCATAGGAATTATTCCATTAGTCTTGATAAAGGGAAAAAATTTATAATATTTTGGCAATTGTATCAGATGGTCAAATTTATTCAGTGTACTCAATTTATCAACAAGGACCTGTGCATGTACCATAAAGAAACTGATACCCCAGCAATGGCCAGAACGTCTAATCTGAATGAAGAACTTGGGCAGGCAAGTTAAAACAATAATGTCCGATGAAAGTTATAATTGTGAAGTTTCTTGTTGAAGTTCTTAGTTGAACCAAACATCTTGACTGCTGATTTGCTTAGGTGGAATACATCTTCTCTGACAAAACTGGGACTTTAACAAGAAACTTAATGGAGTTTTTTAAGTGTTCGATTGGAGAAGTGATCTACGGAAATGGTATGACTGAAATTGAGAAGGGAATAGCAGAGCGTAATGGCATGAAAGTTGAGGTGGTACACTTTTTTACTGAACAAAAGTAGCTATGATGTTGAAAGAGATTATCAATGTTTCATCATTATGAAGTATTAATCTTTCTCTGCAGGAAAATATATCAGACACTGCAGTGAAAGAGAGGGGTTTTAACTTTGATGATGATAGGCTTATGCGAGGAGCTTGGAGGAATGAGCCTAATCCTGATAATTGTAAGGTAAGTAAATTTTCTTTTTTTTTAAAAAAAATGAAAAAAAAAGAAACTTATTGATAAAAGTGAGTATAATGGAATACATGAAAAGAATTCCTAAAGCACGTCACACACACATAAGGTGATAAGGCCTTGTTAGGACGTCTAGTTTAGAGCAAATTATTAGTGAACATTCTGTTCAGTACCATTGTCCAAACAAAGCCTTTACCTTAGAACTAGTACTTCAATTTAAGGAAGAATAGTTTATTCATGCTTTTTCTTGCCTTTGTTCGTTCCTCTTTCAAAAGAGATTGTCTTAGTTAAGTACTTAATCTGAGATACTCAACTTTTTCTTTACAGTATGCTCATGCCATGAATTAAGCTGGTGCATTCTTGTCTTATAATATGTTTTTTTTAAACAACTCAAATCAATATTCTTTGTTCACTGTTTAGGAATTCTTCAGATGCCTTGCTATATGTCACACAGTACTTCCTGAGGGTGATGAGTCCCCTGAAAAGATCAAGTATCAAGCTGCATCACCTGATGAGGCTGCTTTGGTCATAGCTGCAAAGAACTTTGGTTTCTTCTTTTACAGGTTCAAACTTCTGTTTTAGTTTTCTGTGTCATTTTGCCTGCCTGTGTAGGTTGCAGACCAATCGTGATTCGTGACTTTGTTGGATCATTATTGCTGTCACATAATAGAGATTTTCATTTCTGATTTCAAATTTTTTATACGCTGTTTTTTTTGTTCCTATTTTTTATTTACAGAGAGATTGGAATGCTTTGTTTGTTATTTGATCTTTGTAATTGTTTGGTTCTTATGTGCCATTTTTTTTGTCATACTTTTTTTAGGAAGATATCTATCCTCTTCCCATTTTTTTTTAAAATTTAATTTTCTCTTTGATAGAAGTTCTTTTCTTATCCTAAATATGACTTGTTTTGCCATATTCTTTTCTTACTTTTTGTCAGACGCACACCTACAGCAATATGTGTTCGTGAATCTAACGTTGAGAAGATGGGTAAAATCCAAGATGTGTCTTATGAAATTTTGAATGTGCTTGAGTTTAACAGGTGGTTATCTTTCCATCTTACTAGTATGTATATAGTTATAAGTTTTCAACATTTGCTTCTGACATTATTCTGCAATCCTTGTTGCATTTATAGTACAAGGAAGCGCCAGTCAGTTGTATGCCGTTATCCAGATGGGAGGCTTGTACTATACTGTAAGGTAATGGTTTCTTGAAGCTTTTATACATACAGCATTGAAATTGTAAGGCTGTTGGCTAAGAAGATAACATCTTCCCAGGAACTTGCATTTCACAGGGTGCTGATACAGTAATCTATGAGAGATTGGCTGATGGTAATAATGATATAAAGAAATTGACCAGGGAGCATTTAGAGCAATTTGGATCTTCTGGACTACGTACATTATGCTTAGCCTACAAAGATTTACGCTCTGATATATATGAAAGCTGGAATGAGAAGTTCATGGAGGCCAAGTCTTCTCTAAGTGATCGTGAAAAGAAGTTAGAAGAGGTACGTTTCATCCGATTCTGGTAGTGTTTATTTCTGGAGCGGCGTATCTGGATAAAAAAATGTCAATACTAGTCTAAGTAACTAGTTGATCGAAGTTTCTGGTAACTATAAAATAATCAACATTCCACGTTCAAGTGTAATTGCATCTTAATTGGACTAAAATTGATCTCATAATTTCTTGCCATTGATGTGTTGAGAATTCAAGTCTGAACTTTCAAATTAAATTTAATTCTTACTGAGACCTCCAGAAACAAAACAGGTGGCAGAACTTATAGAAAATGATCTCATTTTGATTGGTAGCACTGCCATAGAGGACAAGCTTCAAGAGGGAGTTCCAGCATGTATAGAGATTCTCCAAAGAGCTGGCATCAAGTTATGGGTGCTTACAGGAGACAAGATTGAAACAGCAATAAATATATCCTATGGTAAGTTTGCTTTGATTGAGATCTTGTTTTTCTATGTCCTGCTCCGTTAGTGTTCAAAAATTGTAATTTTTACTCGTTTTTGTTCATGTTCCCATACTCTGGCTGCAGCATGCAGTTTAATTAACAATGAGATGAAGATATTTGTTATCAGTTCAGAAACTGATGCAATTAGAGAAGTCGAAGAAAGGGTAAACTGAATATCCTGTCTGTGTTTCAGAGTTAGATTTCAATTTTCCTCACTATTTCAGTTGCATTATATTGTTATTTTTTAGGGTGACCAAGTGGAAATTACACATTTTATTAGAGAAGAAGTGAAGAAAGAGTTGAAAAAGTGCCTCGATGAAGCACAGAGTTATCTTCACTCTCTATCTGGACCAAATTTTGCGCTTGTAATTGATGGGAAATGCCTAATGCATGCCTTAGATTCAAGTTTGAGAGTGATGCTGTTGAAGTTGGGTTTAAATTGTCATGCAGTTGTTTGCTGTCGAGTTTCTCCTTTACAGAAAGCACAGGTAAAACTCTTGCACTAGTGAACTTATTCTTGCTGTTTCTTCTTAATGTTGTGTAGAGATTTATATTAGTTGGGATAACTTGCGTGACAGAAAATTGATGATTTTCCTTTATGGATTTTGTTAATATCATGCATTGTCTTCTCTGCTCACAGGTCACAAGGCTAGTAAAAAAAGGAGCAAGAAAAATAACACTAAGTATTGGTGATGGAGCCAATGATGTTAGCATGATTCAAGCTGCTCATGTTGGTGTTGGCATAAGTGGTCAGGAGGGAATGCAAGCAGTGATGGCTAGTGATTTTGCCATTGCACAGTTCCGTTACCTTGCCGATTTACTTCTTGTTCATGGCCGGTGGTCATATATTCGAATATGCAAGGTACCATATTATTGCAAACCATACAAAATTACAAATGAATAGCTGTCTTCATTGTTGGTAACATAGAGTTTTGGTTACTGCAGGTGGTTACATACTTCTTCTACAAGAATCTCACATTCACTCTTACTCAGTTTTGGTTTAATTTCCATACTGGGTTTTCTGGTCAGAGGTTCTATGATGATTGGTTTCAGTCATTATATAATGTTATATTCACAGCATTGCCTGTGATGATTGTTGGACTATTAGACAAGGTAAATCATCTTCTTTTTCACCCTCAGGGTATCTGATATGTGGAAAACTATAGCATTTGCCTTTTATTGTGGGTTTCTGAGCTTGAAGACAATATCAAACATTGTTCTTCGCTAATAACAATATAGTTTTTACTTTTTACTTGATAAATGACACATTTTGATTAGGTACTTGTGCCTTTGCCAGGATGTCAGTGCATCTCTTTCCAAGAAGTACCCTGAACTATACATGGAGGGTATAAGAAATGTCTTTCTGAAATGGAGAGTAATAGCAATATGGGCCTTTTTCTCCATTTACCAGTCTTTGATATTCTACTATTTTGCGAGTTCATTGAGTTTAAGTGCTAAAAATTCAGCTGGCCAAATATTTGGACTTTGGGATGTCAGTACAATAGGCTTCACATGCGTGGTGGTATCAGTCAATTTCCGACTTCTTATGGTCTGTAATTCGATCACAAGATGGCACTATATCAGTGTTGGAGGAAGTATATTGGCATGGTTCATTTTTGTTTTCACATATGGAGGGCTTAAAAAGGTGCATTTCTCTCTTGGCTTTACCTCTCTTTAGTTTTTTATATATCAAACACTCTTACCTTGGGTTCTGTTTCATTTACCTGCAGGGTAATGTTTATTTAGTCATATATGTCGTGATGGGTACATTCCATTTCTACCTCACACTTCTTCTTGTCCCTATTGTTGCACTCATGGGTGATTTTGTTTACCAAGGGTAAGTTTCAGGTTTGAAGAACTCTTAGCTTTTATGGCTTGGGAAGGAGTCGTAACTGTTTTTTCTGTGTTTTCACAGGATTCAAAGATGGTTCTTCCCTTATAATTATCAGATTATTCAGGAGATGCATAGAAACGAGCCAGATAACAGCAGTAGGGCACAACTGTTGGAGGGAGGGAACCACGGAACGCCATGTGAGGAGGGAATGAGCGGTGGCTTGTCTCAATTCCCACGAGAGGTATCAAAGCACACAGGGTTTGCTTTTGACTCACCTGGCTACGAGTCCTTTTTTGCTTCACAGTTTGGTGTATTTGCCCCGCATAAGGCTTGGGATGTCGCCAGACGAGCTAGCAGGTCACGCTCAAAGAAACCCCAAAAAAGATAATTTTTGGTGTTAACATGCATGTGTAAGGTTTTTTAATTTATTTAAAAGCAAATTTTTTAGTTTATTTTCTGAAGGTTAAGTTAACAGTCACTTAATAGATTTCCCGATATAGTATAAACAAGCGTTGGCATTGCCTTAACCTGGAGAATGGTGACTTTTCATGAGTAAGGTTATGTAACTTTGGGTCCATACCATTAGCAAATTTGTCAAGTCTTGTGTTTTACTTGAAAAAAATATTATTTAATTGAATTGATACATTCTAAGAATTGAATTAAAGAGAATAACTTTTCAATGATTAAATTATTATTTCTTAAAAAGTCCTTTTTGTTTTTAAAATTAATCATAATTATCGATAAAATATGCTGATAATTGATGTACTACCATCTCACCTTTTTAAAGATGACACAGTTTTAAATTTTAAGAAATAATCCTGTTGAAAAGATTTTTCCTTAACACTTGGCCTAACATAAATTAATCCCAAATTCAATGACTTCGGGTGGGGATACCTGAGTTTTCACTGAAAAAAAAACACCTAAATCAATGGTTCAGCTCGACCATCTCAACATAGAGTAGATTTTGCTTTGTCATATTAGTGTATAATCTTTACATTGTGCCTGTATTTTCGAACTTCATTGGCAGTCAAAGTAATTATTCCACATAATAATCAAATTAACCTACATCAAAATCATGGAATGCCCTAGATCTTTTGCTGGTTTGCATTAAATCATAAAAGAGATTTTAACCAATTCTATAAACTATGAAAATTAGGCTTCTTAGGAGACGTAGAAGACAAAAATTTTACCATACAAGGTAGCCAAACAGAGAATACTACTAACTCAGTGACAATTCTTAAAAGCAACTGGGCTGAATGGTATGAAGCCAGATGGGCATACGAGAGCATCAACGGCAACATCATAGGGGGTTACAGCAATTCTTTCATTTTCTGTTATTTGTATGGAATATGATAGTGCAACTGCACTCAAACAAAAGTAAATTAAGATAAGAAGGACGTGAAAGATAAAGAACATCAAGAAGCTAGCGCATTTCATATTTACATCTGGGCAAATAGTAATTACCAAGAAGTGGCTGCTTCCAGTTTTGCTTCTTAACAAGGTCTAGGTATTTCTTCAGGAACATATCATAGTAACTGAAGAAATTTCAACATGGAAACGAAAATTGAGAAAAATGTTAACCAGTGTTTGGCTGATAACAGATAATGTAGACAAAGGTGTGTCCGAGCTATCATAAACAAAATGGTGAATGTATGGACAAATTTTATAAAGTTTTCTTAATTGAGTATTCCACATTTCAATATGTCAAAACATTCCTTCCTGAGTCTACTACGTTTAGCAAAAACTGCTACTGTATATGGTAACATCTTCATTCTAATGGCAGACATTATTATCTTTATATGATTTTCTAATCAATTCAGTAATCTAAAGTATTGAATTTCTTTTTATTCGTCCTTTTCAAATTTAACTAAAAGACAGTCCTAAAATCTGTAGGTTAACTGAACAAACAACTGATAAGTGTCACATAAATTAGATGCATAAACTCACCCTCCACTACGGCCTAACCTTCTTCCAGATCTGTCAAATGCAAGGCCTGGTATGATGATCAAGTCAACTGGGTCAGTTGCCTGCATAACTGCCATAAATTTTGTTACATTATCAGGGAAAAAAAGAGAAACCAACTAAATTATTTTAAAATGAATCACCGGTGGGGGGGGGGGGGGGGGGGGGGGAGCAAATTAAAGATAAGTAAAATGCAGGAGGAAAAAAAAAAGAAAAAAGAGGCAACCAATAAATTATATGGATCATTCCCTAGAAGTATGGATTCCTTTGTAACCAAAAAAATTGGAAATTATAATAAACACAAAGAAAAGACACAGAACATCTTTATTCAAGCTTTCCAGGGCTACCTTGTGTATAATCAGATTCCATATATAACATATTACTAGATCTCTACATTTTTAATACCATAAAAGCAATATTCATGTCTGATCCAAGGCCAGCATCCAAATATAAACTCATTTCCTAAACTGAAGAAGAATAGTATTACATATCTCATGACTAATTCTCCTTGATGCATCCCGAAATTACTATCCCTATGAAGTTATCAATATACTGCAATCTGGTTGGGATAAAGAAAGAGATAAAACATATAAGGAAAGACAAAAGAAAATACTAAAAGGTTGTACCATCTTCACGCGGATTTCCATTGCTATCTACTAAAGTTGGCTCCAAAATGTTCATTGAATTCAGAACTAGATCATCAACTCTTGATATCTTGAGCATTCTCATGTTGCTATTCCTATCCTCCACACGTGGTACGTAAAGCTTTTTCTTGATCTGGACTGTACATGACCCTCTTCAGTTGAAAATCAAATGTGAGAATCTCCAAGATATAACAGAAGATACATGGCAGGCAGTTGCCTACTAATAAGTATGATTTGGACCCAAACGGTAAAGAACATTGAGTTGAACTTTCAAGTACAATTTACTTCAGTCATCTGCCTTTATTTTCATACATTAACTGTTCTGGCAGTGCAACTAGCAAAACAGAGGAAAGTCAAATGTATCTGTAGTTGAATTTAGTCTAATAGATTTCCTGCTCCAAAAGTTTTATTAAAATATTTATTCACTGAAAACTATACTAATGTTTGTTCACTATACGATCATCAAACATAAATGTATACCAAACATATTGATAACTAATGATCTGGAAAATGCAACTGCAACTATTTCATAACAAACCTAACTGCCTAAGGAGAACATAACCCTTTTTCACAAGGATAAGCCTCTAGCTTGAATTGTAATATGCTTGTTAGTATGTATTAATAAGCTGAAATCCATTTCTCAACATGACCTACTATGCAATGGCATGACACTGATGATGAAAGATCAAATAGAGAACAAACCTGTTGCAGGATTAGATAAAATTTCTGACACAATTTTCGATGTATCTACTTCACGTAAAGCATCAGAACTTATATAAGCACATATACTACTACTGTTCTTGAACCATGGAGCTTCTAAAACAACCCTCTGAATAGCATCATCTGAAAGAGAGCCCCACCAACCCGGAAAAAAAAAAGTCAGTAAAGTGCAATAATAGGACTAAGCTCGTGCAAAACTTATGTTGTTCAGTTTAATTGAACTCAAAAACCAGATGACACTCTTCTTTTGTCACCAAACCTACAGGCGACTCAGAGACAATCATATATGATATAGACTATAGAGTGACGTTATTTATATTTACTAAACTAGTTAAACCAATCTGATTGCTATAAATCCCACTTTCAAATTCAAGTGATTATTAGAAATAAATTGAATCTCACTTTTGGTCCCTGTATGTTAGTGATGGAAGCAATTTAGCCCCTCTATTTTCAACAATGTTATCCCTCTAGGGCTCAAATTCCGTTATAAAATCAACTAAGCAAACAAATTAGGATAATTTCCATTTTCCAACAAGAGAAACACAAAACAAGTTTTCTCTACCTCAAATAGAAGAGAGAGAGAGAGAGAGAGAGAGAGAGAGAGGCACCTTCTTGAGATCTCCGAATAGGATCCATCTTCTTGAGCTCTTTCCGCATTTGAGTTCGGAAAGAGCGCTTTTCCTCAAAGATTTTGTCGAGCTGAGGATCATAGTTGGTGTTCATGGTGCACCCAGTGCGCATGTTAGCAGAGGGAAGGAAGTGAGATGGAGCGGGGGATGCTATCGTGCGCGGGTGCGGTAAGAAACCCAGCTTCGCAGCATTGAAAGTGATGGCATTCATAGAAATCTCACAAGTTACAGTTCTGCACTGACGAAGTAGAAGAAGCATATTTGTTTGTGTTTGTTGAACTTGAATCCACTTCCTTGCGTCTCGCTTTTGTGGATAGAATAACCATTAGGCCCAATCAACGTTTCCACTAGTACTAGAAGAAAACTCCTCAAGATTTTTCATCTATAATAAATACATTAAAGGTCAAAACCTCACATTAGTACTTTATGTTTGCACGAAATTTTATATTGGTCCTTTATGTTTCAAAAAGTCTAAATTAGTCCTTTATGTTTGCAAGAAGTTCTAAATTGGTCCTTCCGTCCAAGTCCGTTTATTTTTTAAGTGCTGACGTGGCATGCTGACGTGGACACACCATCTCTCCTACGTGTCAATTGAAGCTGACGTGGCATGCCACGTCATCGCCACTTCACTGCCACGTCATCATCCAATATCATATGTGGTGACGTGGCACTGACGTGACCGTGATGTGTTGTTGACGTGGCATGACACGTCAGCTTAGATGGACACATCATCATGCCACGTCAGCACTTAACTTAAAAAATTGACGGAAGTGGACGGAAGGATCAATTTGGAACTTCTTGCAAACATAAAAGATCAATTTGGACTTTTTGAAACATAAAGGACTAATATGAAACTTCGTGCAAACATAAAGGACCAATTTGAGGTTTTGACCTACATTAAATTATTTGAGGAGTTTATTCTAAATAAATTATTATTTTTGTTATATAATTTGTTTCAAGTTAGTATTTAAAAAAATATAATTTATTTCAATTTAGTCCTTATAAAATAGAAATGTCAAATTTAATTCATGAATAAGATATAATTTATCTCAATTTAATATTTAAAAATGAGAATCTCTATTAACATAATGCACATAAATTTTCTCATGGACTAAATTAAAATAACTTACATCTTTCAAAGATTAAATTTGATATTTTTATCTTTTAAAAAATAAATTGAGACAAATCACACATCTGCCAATAATTAAATTTGATATTTGTGTCTTTTAAAAATTAAATAAAAACAAATTACATGAATAAAGATAATTTATTTTCTTTTTTGTTTTGTTTTGCTTAAGACTTTAAAGGAGTTTATGTATTTTGCTATAACTTTATAGTAAAATATAATTTCTCCTTATATTTACTTAAGCATTTTAAATCACTAAATTTAAACACTTAATCTTATACCAAAAATTAATATTTTAAATAATATACTAATATCTTATACTTAATGGCAAACAAAATATTTTAATTATTATCTAGAGAATAAAAAGGTGAATACACATTCCACCAAAAAAAAAAAGGTGAATACACAAAGGCTGCCAAGCTGAACTTTTTAGTGATCACCACTCAATATGTTGTAGAGATGTTAATTTATCTATAAACAAATCTAATAAACCCTCCTTTAAAGTACTTTAAAGTAAATCATCACTGAATATGTTCGAGTTCTTACTATAAACAATTAAACATCACTAATATAATCAAAAGATTGACCCAACAGCTCATGGGAGAATTAGATCTTCTACCAAATATTATCTATTACTTTTTTCCAAGATAATCTCTTTTTGCTTCAAATCATCATGAAAATTGAGATTACTTTCTTAATTATTATCATCCTTATTATAATCTATAATTAATGCATTTAATTTATTAAAGAAATCAAAGTGTGAAAGATGATTCAATATTATATATAGGTGGCAATTAATTAGATTAATCAGTAAGTAAATTAAAGCATTAATTTGAGTATTGGACTGGCCCATTTACTACGGATAAAGGTGTAGTAATACAACAATACTCAATTTTTAGTACAATCCACACTAACAGAAACGGCTTGAATGTATTAATAATTAAATTTTTATTAATATTACCAAATAATAAACTAAGTAAAGAATAGGAAGAGTACTGAGTTTGAGTTATGGGAGTATTCTCTCTTCACTTTCAATTTTCCAAATTTAATATGTTTCTTTATAGTGGGTTTTATAATCAAAGATACATATATAGTAGTTAAGGTATGTTTGGATTGGGGATTAATGAGCAGAAGGGAAGGGAATGGGAGACTTTTAATATATCTTCCCCTTGTTTGAGAAGATGAAAATTTGAGGAGAAGATAATGGAAGATCAAGCATTAATTCTCCATTATCCTACTCCTTCACAAATTCAAGATACATTGGGGTATTTTGGAGGAGGTATCAACACCCAAACAAGGAGAGGACATATGGAAGGTTAACCTTCCCTTCCCCTCCCCTCCCTTCTCCCCTAATCTCTCTCCTTCCTTTCCCTTCTTAATTTCCAAATTAAACAAACCCTAAGGCAAAAGTACATTTCTTATCCCCAACATTTAAGGGTCCTGTCAGTTTCGCCTCTAATGTTTTTTTTGCTGTCAATTGTACCCCTCATGTTTTACGTTTCTACCAATGTCACCATTTTCACTAACACCATCAAATATTTAACAACTTTTGCTCTTTTTTTTGCTGTCAATTGTACCCTTAACGTTTTACGTTTCTACCAATGTCACCATTTTCACTAACACTTTCAAATATTTAATAGTTTTTGCTGACATGGCATCCTATGTGGTAAAAACATTTGACTAGCTATATTTTTTCCATCATATTTTTCTACTTTTCTTTTCCCCATCAAAGCTTGTTTTGGCCTCACCCTATTCCTTCTAAAATATAACTCAAATGCACGCGTCATTTTGCTCACAAAAATATCGGAGATGTTACCCATTCTCTATTATGAGAAGACATCGTTGGAGAGAAGTTGGAATCGAAGGTCAAAATCGGTGCTCGAAAGCTCTCACGTTTTCTCAGTAATTGAAGATCGGAAAAAATATGTCCAATAATATTTTTTGCACATAGGATACTACGTTAGTAAAAACTATTAAAAATTTGACGGTATTAGTGAAAAGGGTGACATTGACAGAAACATAAAACGTTAGGGGTACAACTGACAGCAAAAAACATGAGGAAATCTTATGTGAAAAAAATGCCCAATCAAATGTTTTTGCCACATATGATGTCACATTAACAAAAACTGTTAAATATTTGATGGTGTTAGTAAAAATAGTGACATTAACAAAAACATAATACATTAAGAGTACAATTAACAAAAAAAAAATATTATGAGCAAAATTGACAGGACCCTCAAACATTTAAAAAAAAAAAAGCTTTTGCCTTAACATTAAAGGTGAAGTTGTTTCTTTTAACAAGAGGTATTTACGTGTATATATATAAAATCAGTAAGTGCAAATTAAAGAAGCTTGTATGAGATTGATGTTGGTGCGTGAGAATCTTTTTGTAAAGGAGCGTGCGTGACTAAGCGTAGAAGAAGTGAACTAAATGCTTTTGCAACAAAAATGTATTGGTTGCTAGCTGTGGCATTTTATAGAAATAGAGATCCAATCATGCATTGGAAGTTCCTGATGCCACTTTTGCACTTATTCCACCCTCACAACATCATTGTTTATCATATCTAATAACTCTAGTGCCCAACATTTCACAAACTTGTCCTCTACCATTCCATAAAATAAGAGTGCCACAATACTAATTCATTCACCTAGGGAACAAGATTCAATTTGTTTCGGTTATTTCACATAATATTGTATTATTATCAAAATCAAGTGTGGTTCATGAACTGGCCGTTTAATTTAACCCCTTCAAATGAGCGAATTTGAGTAAGAGAAATTGAGTTGGGGAAAATTAAGCTTATAAAATAAGAGATGATCAAAGCTCTGTCCTATACTTCTTCTAAGATAGAGATCAGAGGAGTAGAGTGTATATGATAATGTATGGAAAGTATGTTTGGGAGTCTTTTTATACTAAACATCTCATGGTTTTGTGAGCTTTTAGAAGTAGAATTAATATCTATTTTCTTATTAATAAAAAAATAAAATGGGAGGTGAACCGTAATCTTTCAAACAAATAAAATAGATATTAAGATTTAAGTATGATTTAGTCAAAGATTAAAGAAAGTTAATCCAATAGCAACTATAGAGTGTAGTGCTTACCGTCTTTAATTTACTGTGCATATTTTTTCTTTGTCTAAACAAAAGTATTCACTATCTAACACAATAATTAATTTTTTCATTGAATTGTAGACACCTCAATAAAATAGTTGATACAAAGATTTAAAACTGTTCTTTACCCAATATCAAATATCAAACTTCTAACACTTGATTAAGAATAGATATTCTTCCATTCAACTAAATTCTTTAAATTAGTATACATTCTTGATAAGCATGAATCAAGAGATGTACGATCAAGTTTAAGAAGAATAATCTTTTTCACTAGCCAGCCATCTTCAACAATACAGATCCATTTTCTTTTATATTTTCATTTTACTTATACTATGCAGACTTTAATTTCAGCTTCTTTCCTTTTCTTGGGTCCCACCTCAAACAGCATGAGACAGACAAAATTATTTTTTTTTTTTGTTGAAATCGATATTTAATTTATAGAGCAACTTTGTACTACACAAGAGAGCCACCTTCATATATAAATCATAATCAGCCTCCAGAGTCCAGATAGAAGAATGTGTAAGATCATCTAATAATTATATATGGGAAATTAATTATTAAGACTCGTGCACAGAAATGAAAGTATATATATAAGAATGCTGGATACTTTAATTTGTTCCATTAAATCAAATCCAAGCTTGGAAATAAAGCAAATGGAAATGGTGATCATAATTGATCAGTACTGTCAGTCTCTGGCTACAGATCCCAAAAGATATATAAGCTTTTTACACAACAAATCCTCTAAGATACGGAAAATCTAATAAACACATTTATATATATATAATAATCTTTTACTTCATTCTTCCACTGCTTTGAATATGGTTTCCAGCTGGGACATTTCTATTCAATATCTCATTATTTATCCATTTCCAGAATGGATTCTCTTCCTAGCTAGCTACAACACGTACGTTCCATGGTTAATTATAATTAATAAAACTATATATTTCATGCTTTTGTTGAAATGATTTTTTATATGGTTTCATTTTTACTGGCCCTTTACATTTGGTAGATGCTATTTAATATTATTGCCAATGTACTTAAAAAATGCTTTTGCTGGTTAAGATTTTCTTGTTTTGCTCATAATATATATAAATATGCAAATGTGTGTGTACTACGTGCGTATCAGCCGTAAATTTAAAAGTATAGTAATGGTATAGAGAGATGATCGAGATAAGTACACAATTTATTTGAATTATTCACCTCTATTAGTTATGGAGAGTGAGTTTTGGAACAATGGTAAGGTTATTGTCACGTCACACGTGACTTGAAAGTCACAAGTTCAAATTTTGAAAATAGTCTCTCTGCTTACAAGAGTATAAAACTGCGTACACACCTGACCTTAGACCACACCTGGTGAGAACCTTTATGCAGTGGGTTGCTTTTTTCTTATTCACTTCTGGTGCCAAAGTGTGGCAGCTAATTGTCCCATAATAAAAGGCTGAGTCATAGTTGAATTGCATAACGCTTGAATTAAATTAAATTAAGTAGAAAGAGTTGTACCTTAACTAACAATTATAATTTTTACCCTAGTGATGAGAGCGATCAATCCAACATATGGAAAATTATACATATGTAAATGAAATTACAAACTTAGAAAGATATATCATATATAGCTAAATGAAGCTAATTGAAAAAAAAAAAAAAAAACATACCTGGATATGGAGCAATTTGATTGAGTTTGACAGTACTTAAAAAGCTGGTAGAGCTACATACTTATATATATATATATATATATATGCAGAAGAGAAGAGTGTAGCTCTGCTATATATATACCTATCTATACAGTATACACAAAACCAAATGTCATAACATCAGAAGAGTACAGAATAATATAGTAACGAACTTAATGTGGTTCTAATTCTACTAACATATACTGAGAGATTCGTATATATAGAGAGCATTTGAAAAATGCAAGATTTGGTCAGTTGACAAATAAATGTAATTGATGCGACTTAATTATTTGGTTTCTTATTCTTATTAATTATATGATTATTTGGAGTGTAGTTCTCGAATCTTGTCTCTTTCTAAAATTCATGATATGCTCAAGCAAAATTGCTTATTCCTAATTAAACTAGCTAGCTAGGTAGGAACCTATGCTTTTCTGTTAAACCATTAAGCTTCATCAACAGTTTTATTATAATTTTTAGAGTAAATTAATTATTAATAAAGCCTCTTAAATATTCTAGTTATACTCTAGAAGCACTTGTCAGTTGGTTTTTGCACTGAAAGTTAGTCTTGAATTTGATGAGCAAATCTATATATATACTTAATTAATGGCTAGGTCGTAGGATTTTTTTTCCAGGACTGTTTTAATGGAGAGAAAATATTTTGAAAGACTTTCAAATTTCAATAGCTTGAAAATCTAAAATAACATAGTTTGAAGAAACACTTCAATACAAAAACTCAAAGAACTACCAAATCAAGACTTTATTTTTATTCATAAAATTCGAATCCAAGACTTTATTTTTTTAAAAAAATTATATACTTATCACTTTAATTAATCAGATATATCTTTATCATAATATAGTTGAATCGCGATGTAATGTATGTGCAAAGCACACACTAGCCGTAAATTATAGCCATTTGTTAATATGGCGATGGCCTAATGGGACAGGTCCTAAAGGTTCTGCAGAATAAGCACATCAATCTATGGCTGCGTGCCTCAGCCTTATAACTTCTCAAATTTCTTTACTTTTGTGTATATATATAAATCACTCTCAAGACTCCATATTTAGTTATTTACACAAATATAAAATTCTAGCTCAAGCATGTGACACAGGTGAGATAGGTGAGGCATCAATTCCTGAAGCTTCTAATTAAGAGTAATAATATATATATTAATTACTTAGCTTGTTGCTATAGTGCTATGAAAGAATTGATAACGAAGTTATCCATGCACCTTCAACGTGAAGCTATTACAGTAAAAAAGAAAAAAGCATTGGATTCTCCCACAAAAATCACTTTTGATTTGTGATTTTATTACTGTGAGATTCATCATGTAGAATGGATAAGACAAAATGTGCCTTATTCTTTGGCCATAAGGAGTGTGGTGTGCTCTATATATTCCCTTAATCACAACCCTCTCACTCTAAGGAACCGGCTTCTGTTTGTAATCTATTCCATTGTTCTATATATATACAGTCCTTTTCTATTTTACTTAGCATATATATAGAGACAGATTCCTCTACGGATTGGATTAAAACAAATTAATGAACTAAATTTAAAGCCGCAATTCAAGGTTGGAACATAAAATGTGTTGGTGAGGTCATATTTCGCCGGGTGTGTGGTCTCTAATGAGCTCTGGTAAAAAATGGGATCAGAGCCTTAAGCTTTCATTGTAGACTCTGATAGTCAAGTCAATCCAAGGAAGAAGAGAATATGTAGAGAAAGAGAGTTCTATTCTTATTATGTGACCTCTGTTAGGCTGAACTGTATTAGTCAGAGCCAATGAACTTCTAAGTTCTAATCATCATAAACCTAATAGAGGTGACCAAATTAAAATTCATTTTCATATCATGTATTAAAAAAAAAAGACTATAGGTCTATTAAAAAAGGTAAATTTAGCCATAAACATGTAAATCA
This sequence comes from Senna tora, assembly GCA_014851425.1. Taxonomy (NCBI): domain Eukaryota; kingdom Viridiplantae; phylum Streptophyta; class Magnoliopsida; order Fabales; family Fabaceae; genus Senna; species Senna tora. The sequence goes on from CM026270.1 coordinate 10,680,020, forward strand.
GTAAAGCATACATATATAAATGGCCCATTTGTCATAAAGATGCAATATATATATACTTTGAAGAAGTGTTCCAAGTACAGGAATTGTTGAAGGAAAAGGAGGAAAAGAAAGGGTTTAAGAGAAAGATCAGATAGTTATTTTCTACATATTATAATGATATCATGCAATTAAGTTTAATTTTATATTAGTCTGACATGGGTATAAGGCCAATAGGACTGTCTAAGGCTTCTGACTTGAGATACTAGAAAAAGTTCAGCTCACTGGATGGAAGGTAACCTTGGTAATATATAATTATATATATATATATATATATATATATATATGAATAATTTGAAGTTATATACTCTTTTTTCTATCATTAAATACTAATCATGGACAAGGGATATTGGATGCCTACTTGTTTTCAGTATGATCTAATTTGTTTTCTGCTTGGTTTGCTCTTAATTCACTTTACATAGCTTTACTTTATTGGTCAAATTAATAGAAGCACTGCTCCTTTTTAGTAGATTGTTGCTTTTTTTTTCCCTTGAGACCACCAGTATTTATAGAAAATTCAGACAAATTTAATTCGGGATAATATTATAATATAGGTTTTTCTATACATAAAATTTAAATTTAAGATTGTGTTTAAAGGAAAAAAAAGTACCTTTCACTTCAATCTATCACGGTATTTGAGGAAAAGAGAGAAAGCCCAACAATTGAATTGCAACTTTATTTATTTATTTTTATGTTTAATTAGAGTATTCACTAGAGCGGACCTAATAACTAATCAGTTAGGTACGACTGAGCCCATTGATGGAATCAATTCTTTCAATGAGCATGTTGTATTCTCATTCTTTTAGGGATTTAACATATAGTATAACATTAACATTAAGATAGAATTACTTGTTGGAATAAACCAAAAACTAAAAGTAGTTGTAAGGGTATAATATTTCATTATAAATTTTAAAAGCTACATTAAGTATGAAGATCAGGTACATTCATTATAGTAGTCATAGGGAAGTGGAAATAGATGTTGAGCCTATAAATCCTAAAGGAAACGCTGACCATTAATTAAAATCAATAACTATTAGTATTATTTATTTAGGAGGAAGTGAAACCCTTTAATTGGCACTTTAAAATGACAATTTTTTAATCAATTGAATGCAGCACTTGCTGATTGGGGAGGAATAAAAGTCTAGTAGCACAGGGAATAATAAATATTTCGGTACTCCCTGCATTGTTATTTGCTATTATTAATAAGGATTTACACGGATAGAGACTTGTCCTGAAACAAATAGAGGGATTACTGAATTTTTAGAATTCTTGTAGTACTGAATTTTTAGTTCTCTATAGTACTGAACATTCGATCTCCCGTTGGGAGGCATAGAGGAGAGGATGTTCAGTACTCTACAGCAGTAATTATGAACATCAAGTACATACATTCTTCCAATTATTTGGTGCTAATTTATTTATGATAAATTTTTATTAGTGTGAGTCTTGTTAATATTAAAAAATAAGACTAAATGGTTAGAAGGATGTACTCTAAAATACTAAACTTTTATCCGGTAGAGAGAGAATGAATGAGATGCATGAGAGAGAGAAAGTAAAGGACAACATAGGCAAAGGCAAACCTATTATATTTCCTTTTAACAACATTGTACGTAAAGTAGGGAGGGTGATAGAATGAATGAGGAGAGGACTAGTGTTTTGGTAACCGTATTATAAGTTGCATGAAAATACACAAACCAAAGCAAAAGGAGAGTGTCGTATTGGGACCTCCCTTCTCAGTATAAAGCAAAGGCTTCCTTCCCTCCATCTCATGTTCGAAAACAGCTCACCCCTCTCTCTCTCTCACTTCGAGAAAGTGCAATAGAATCCCTCTCCAACCTATAAAGAAATCCAACCATACCCTTCAATTCTTTCAAGTAAAAAAAACAAAACAAAAAACCAAAAAATTCTTGCCTTAGCCTTCCCTCTATTCTCTTCTTTCTTTGTCTTCTTATATACCCTCTGCATTTTCACCTCAATCATCAAGCAATCATAGCCTTCTAATTCCCTTCCTCTATTTGTCACACCCTCCTTCCCTCTCCTATATATATGACAAAATAAATAAATACATATATTTGGATATGGGCAGTGTTAGTTGTAGTATTACTAGTTCTTGCCTTCCTAGGTTGTTCTGTTTTCGAGCACTCGCAGTATTGGGGCTTGTCTGTCTTCTGGTCGTTGGATGCTTAGGTTCTGGTATTGCAACAACAGAATCAACCACACTATCTTCTTCTTCTTCTTCACAAGAAACATTCAAACATAAGCATGTCATAGGTAGCACTAGTAGTGATAAAACTGTAAACCATGCAGAGTTGGATTTCAACTATATGAGCAAAAGAAGAGTTCCCAATGGCCCAGATCCCATTCATAACAGGTTTGTCCACCTCATCTCATCTCATCTCAACTCACACTTTCATATTCGTTCTTTTCGTAATATTGTCTGGGTAAAGAGGGTGAGTCAGGTTGAAATCATGTAACCTGGAGGTTACGGGTTCAAATATTGAAAACAGTCTCTCAAGGCTAACCTGCCCTTGTTATTTGGATGAATATACTTGGTTTATGTAACATTTTTTTACCTTCAATACTACATTGCTTTCCAACAACTAATGTTACATGTAACCTTATTACTTGTTAAGTCTCTCTTATTATCCATATCATACAGTATATTTTGTGTAGTAAATTTTTGAGGTAATTTAGAGGCATAATTAAGGAGTGGATTAGAATAGGTTTATGAGAGTTTCCAGGCTATAACTGTTACATTAAATTGTTGTTTTGAGGTCTTTTAGAGACATCATAAAGAAAATAAAGTATGCTTAACAACTTTATTCCATATCTTAGTGAATCATGAGTCTTGAAGCTACTTGTTATTATTTCAATCTCTTCTCTGCATAATGAAACCTTTTTTTTTCCCTTTTGGTTTTCCTTTTTTACTTTAAGCACCACATATACATATGAAACTGTTTTATAAGTACATATATTGGTTGATTTAGATCTTGCTTTTATATATTGCTTTGAATTGCATCCAAATTTATGTATATATAGAATCAATGACTTGAAATATTATTTTTATTTGACAATTTTTTGTAGGAGAGCTGGAAATTCTGGTCGACCTCCTGGTCAAGCTTAGTGTGTGTGATCTGGAAATTCAACAATAACCTTAATTAACACAAGATGCTAACCTTGTACTTGTGAAGAAATGTATCCCTGAATTGTTCATCACTCTTCTCACATAAGAAAGGAAGGGGAAGCAAAAGAAGGTTAAAAGAATCCAAGTTTGATCTCAGTTTCTGCAGAAAACTGCAATTTAGTGAGTTTTTTCTTTTTTTCTTTTCTTTTTTTGTGCAAATTTATTGAAGTTGTGAAGAAGGAGATGATGAGGCAGAGTGTCACAAATTCCAATGAGTGTTTGCATGTAAAGCACACATAATTAAGAAACGAAGCTTTAAAGTTGGGAAAGGCAGAAGCAGCCATGCATGCTTTTGGAGGACTACTACATGTAAATCCAAGTACAAGTCTCTATGTCACAAAAGAAACACTACAACTTTGGCTTTGGTTTGTTCACTATTGTTTTGGAATATCTGTTTTTATTTTTATTTTTTTAATTTTCTTTTTATTGTTTAATATTGTAAAGAGATTAGGCATGAGTTCCTAAAGTAAAGTAAATCCCACCATTTAAAGGTGTTGGCGCACCTGCAAAAGAAGGGTTTTTGCATCTTGTGTTAGTCTTTTTCACTGGATTCTTTGGTGGGTGTGGTCTTTGGCCCATTCAAAAACACATTAGATTCTTCTTGTCACGTGACAATCACGTGAGGTAAAAGAAATTGCATAAAAATATTAAAAGGAAAATAAACTCCACTCATGAATGCATACATGATAATCTTACTACCCCTTTAATTTAAAAAATTACATTCATCTCCCCTCTAATTTATTTAGTTAATAAAACTATAATCTTACTTAGTTTTAATATAAGATTCCTAATATCAAAGTAAAGATAGTTAAATAATTTTATTGTTTTAGAACATATAGGGTAATGTAATATGTTAGATTCGTGAGTAAAAATAAATAAATCTTTAAAAAAAGTTTGTGTAATGTTCCAAATATATATATTTTTTAAAAAAAGAATACTAAGTGTAATTTGACCAAACTTTAAGGGAGATAGATATATGTGATTTTATCTGATCTTTATTAATTGAGTATACACAAAAGAAAAAAGCTTTTAAAAGAAATTTAAAGGAGGCTCTCAACTCAAGCATTTTTACTTGCTATCTCCTTTTGTCTTGATTTGATTGAATTGGGAAGGAAAGAATGTGCGCTAAGCAAGTGAGCCTCAAATTGGGGGCATTTGCCCAAAAAGGGAAAAAGGAAAAAGAGTTTCAAACTTATGCTTTTCATGAGATTTAATACACTTAAATATGACCCATCTATTTGTGCTCCCTTTGGCTAAATTCTGAAGTTTGTGAGCTATGTGGATTCCTTTAGCTAAATAACTATAATTTATTCTCCATGTCTTTTCCCATTTTTTAGTACTATAAAAAAAATGCCATAATTTGAACCTCAAATTTCCTACTTTGAAAGAATATATCTTTACCTAGATTCCTCTTGTATTGTGAACCTTCAAATTTAGGTAGATAACTTATTCTTTATGGACAAATGCTGAGTACAATGTACTCAACTATTTCAAGCAACCTAACAAAAGGATAGAGAGGAAAATATGTTACTACAATTGAGTCAAATGTTCTCCTCTCATCTTTTGACTTTCCTTTAGATTTTGTACTTATTGCGTCTCTCTTACATGCGTAATTGCTCAAAGTATATGTAATGTACCAAACATTCATTTATAAAAATATAATAAAGTAGAACTGAATAGCTTAATTTCAAGGTTTTTTTTTTAATTTGACTAACTTCCATATTTTTCCCAAATGTTTAATTTATTTTTTTAGGGAAATGTTTAATTTATTAGTTTTGAATAACTAAAGGAAGACTTTTTTAAAATATGAACTTTAATTACAGGTCATCTTTTTATTTTTCAGATTTTGTTGTTTAGTGTTTTTTTTTCAAAGAAGTGGACAAAGGAAAAGAGAAAGAGACAACATGTGATGAGGCCCAAAACATATCTCCCAAAATTTAACTGCCTGTACACAAACATGAATGGTCCAAGAGGCCCAAAGTTGGCCCATTTGAAGGATTTGGCCCACTTGATTTTTTTAAATAATCAAAATGATAATGAATAAATAAATAGATAAGGAGGCCGGGTTTTGAATTTTGATTTTGAGATTGTGGCAAGCCCACAGATTTACATACCCAAGGTCCACATTTTTCAGGCAAGGCTTGCAAATTTAATCTATAAAAAAAAAAAGGAGAATCATGGAGCACTATATGCGACCAAGTACATTCCAACAAAGGCAAAGCAAATCAATATAAATAGAATTATATTTCTTTAATGAAAGTATGCATTGAATTTGGAATACTAAATAGTAAATAATTGAAATTTGGATTATCTTTTTGAAGTGAAATCAAATAAAAGCGCGCCATGTTGTGAGCGAAGAGAACGAATTGGACCCGCCTTTCGCCGCCCACACTTCAAATTACAACTCACACTACCTTCCTATTAAATTATTTTCTTTTTTATGTTTAAAAAAAATATATTTTCTTTTTTAAAGAAAACAGAAAAAGAAAAATAACTCATGCAGTGATACGTGCTAAATTGCGCCGGTGGTGAAGAAACCTGAATCGTCCAGATCCTGCAAGTGCCCTTTGGTGGACACGTGTCATCCCCTCGTTATTTTGACTCGGCGGAGCCACCGGGGTGAGAAAATTGCATCATCTCAAAGTTTCAAAAAATTTCTCTTATTTTAAATTGATTTTATGAACTCCTTATTTTTATTAAGAAATAAACAAATAATTAATTTTTCAAAATTGAAATGTATTATGTTAGAATTTTCTTGTCATGAATGATGTATCTATTTTGTAATAAGAAAAAATAATGAAACTTTAATTTTAAAACTAAATGTAACGTATTCCGATAAATATCATTGTCTCTCTTGTAAATGTAATGTCTAATTGCATTTGAATTTCATTTTGTTATCATTTCAGGCTTTCCCTTCATCATCGCGGCAATTTTCTTCGTCTCTTCTTCCCTCGTTCACAAAAATAATAAATAATAATATAAAAACATTTATTTTTTTATTTTTATTTTGTCTCTCTTACTTTTCTTTTTTCAGAGAAACACAAAAACACTGAGAAGAAGCAGAGCCAGGAATGATTGAGAGATTTGAACCACGCCGATATCCGAAACCGTTCTTTTTGCTCTGCGCGTTTCGGTTCGAAACTCCTTCCCCAGACTTTCACCGGTCGCCGTCGCCGGCCTTCCGATTGGATTGAGCAGCATCAACTGTCTTCGTATCCTCAGAATTGATTGGTTTCGACGTCTCGTTTTTGCATCTTCGTCGATCTGTGTGTATCTTGGAGCTGTGGATCTGAGAGATTTTGTTGAGAGAGGTGTAGGAGTTGTGCAAAACGATGCCGTCTCACGCGGATCTGGACCGTCAGATCGAGCATCTGATGGATTGCAAGCCTCTGCCGGAGGCCGAGGTGAAGACACTGTGCGATCAGGCGAGGGCGATACTGGTGGAGGAATGGAACGTGCAACCGGTGAAATGCCCCGTGACGGTGTGTGGTGATATACACGGCCAGTTCTACGATCTCATCGAATTGTTCCGGATAGGAGGAAACGCGCCAGATACCAATTATCTGTTTATGGGAGATTATGTTGGTGAGTCTTCTTCCAATGGATTGACTCTTACAATTTTTGATGGGCTTGATTTGATTGGTTGGCGTGGTTGTTTGTTTTCTTTCCATTTTTCATAATTTTATTGTTTATTTTGACTGGACGAACCTGAAGAAAATAACGAGCTCGATACCGTGTTATTTGAATTTGCAGTTTCATATTTTACATCTTTTCTTTTTTGGTTAAAAAATTACGTCCTGATTCTGATTTATCATCTGTTGGTGTCTGATTTATATGTTGAAGCTCTGAGGATGATATTCTTCCAACTTTGCCCTTTAATTTTTGTATTTTATATGGAAACAGATATTGCCAGAAGCCAGGAGCTCTTAGTGGCTATTATCAGTTTGAAAAACTTTGGGAACTCATCGTCAAAACTTTAACGTTTTTCTCTTAATAAAGAACTACATTTTGCTTGATTCCCCTTTATTGATTCTTCTATAACTAGTGATTACGTTAAATGATGTATGCTGCAGTTTTATTCTAGTTTGAACCTGTTTTAACTCTTAAACCACAAAGCATGAACATGAACATGGACACAGGATATAAGACATGGCATGAGCATTAGACAGCTTAAACACACAAGTCATATAATTATATAAGTACGTAAAGCATAAATATCATTAATATATCTGTATGGCTTAAAACATTTTTATATTTCTAAGTTATAACCTAACAAGTGTCTAAATATTTGTTCCTGATTTTTTTTCTTTTTGTTCTTAAGAGCACTATTTAATGATGGTGGAGTGTTGACACAATTGTTAATTGTTAAATGTGTCAGACATGGAATTGCTATATTCTTTCAGTGTTCACTTGATCACTTCCTAGTTTTGTATCAAGGCATTTGCTAGTCATGTCTAGACAACGAATATTTAGACTAAACTAACTGACTACGTAAATGCACTTGTTTATTTCCAACTGCGAGCTACATATTGTGTCCATAACTATGAAGTAGTATGTTGAAAATGCCAAATTCTTGTATGATTATCATGAATCCATAATAGAGATTTCAGCGGGGATGCTTTGAGAATGAAACTACTGTTGTTAGGTCTTCTATGGGAACTTGGCTGTACTATCCAGTCGTAGGGTAATACTAATAGTAGTACATTGGAGACACGTAATGTCATAAAAGTGCACCTATTCACAGATTATTGAGTTATTCATAAATCTTCCTCGTGGTCATGATTTTCTAACTGTTACTAGTTTATATTTCAAGTGAGTAACGATTTAAGGATAGTAATATTTTGATACTGGCTGTGGGAAGATGAAATAAAAAATTGTTAATAGACTTTTTCCATTTTAAATATATGCTAGCAGGGAAACTCTGTATTGTCAAAGAGCCAGTCTTTGACAATTTATTTTGGCAACATAAAAGGAAGCTTGTTTAGTTGTAGCTTGATTTTATCTATATTAATATGGCTGTAGGGTCTTTCCGTCAACGGTCTCCTAAAATAGTCAATTAGTTAATTAAAAAAGAAAATAAAAATATGATGTGAAAAGATCATGGGTGAGAGAAAATAAGAATAGTGATAACTTTCCAAGATTTCATTTATAAAATTTTATTTATTAATTTAAAATATAATAATCATAATTTTATAACATATTTTTTAAAAAATTAAAAAAATAAATTATATGCACGTAAAAGGAAGCTTGTTTAGTTGTAGCTTGATTTTATTTAGATATTCAACTAGGTGCTGCAGTATGTGACTTATGTGAAATTTCTTCTGCTTTTGTGATCTGCTCTAGACTTAGAGGAATGATGTGGGAGATAACAACTTCAGTGTTATCAGATTGTATGGACTTAGTAAGGAGTCTTTTCTATAAGATGGTGCTAGCTTTGGCCCTTATTATGCCTTTTCATCTGGCATAACTTCTCTCAAACGATGTTAAACTGCTAGCATCTTCTTATCAAGCTGGATAAATTTATGCAGATCGTGGTTACTATTCAGTGGAGACTGTTACATTGTTGGTGGCCTTGAAAGTCCGTTATAGAGATAGAATTACAATTCTCAGAGGAAATCATGAGAGCCGTCAAATTACTCAAGTGTAAGAATTTATTCTTCTCTTATACGAAGCAGCACCTTGGTTAATAAATTTTATGACGAGTGAAATACAGATATGTTGTTGTTGTTGAAATACAGATATGTATACTTATACCAAATAACCAATATGCTAAAGTGCATTTATATTATAGCAATGAACCAGATACACAGATGTCAAGGGGCATTAAGTCTTGACAAGTAAAACATCATGTACCTAACCTTATAAGGTCCTTCTCATGATGAATGGATTATTCATGAAATGGCTCATACTTGGTAGCACTTAGCACCAATTTGTAATAATTTGGTGGAAATATAAAAGGGAAGGCCGGAAGGGAAATTCTATTTTAGCACAAAAATGACAGTTCTGTTTTAGTATTTGTTTGTTGACTTACCATTTCATCTCTACCTCTCACCTTTTGTTTACAGGTATGGTTTCTATGATGAATGTTTGAGAAAATACGGAAATGCCAATGTCTGGAAGTACTTTACCGACTTATTTGATTATTTACCTCTGACTGCCCTTATTGAGAGTCAGGTTGGAGTTAAATACATGGCAGAATGATTTTCTGACTATTCTTACCCAGCCTCTAACTCCTTATATATTTACAGATTTTCTGTTTGCATGGAGGTCTGTCACCTTCTTTGGATACACTGGATAATATCCGGTCCTTGGATCGCATACAGGAGGTATGTGTTACTAAACGACTAGCATGAATGCTGTGTGTCATCTTTTGCAATTTGGTTTTGGGAATATTTTTATCTTATATTTTGGCATATGGTGTGGCAAATAATCTTGTGATGCCAAATGATTAAGGGTGTGTTTGGTTGGTGGTTTTGAGGATGTAATCCAACATAACATCCAGCATTCTTCCTACCAAACAAACCCCACTTTTTGCAATGTGATGAAATTACGTTTTTGTCCTTACTTTTTTACCCACTTTTATTCCATTCACATCACATCATATTGATATGACATTTTCATTCCCTCCAATATTCTCATTCCCATTACATCCTCAAAACCACCAACCAAACACACCCTAAGTGCCTTATCTTTCTATTTTGTTTAATCATATATATATTTACTATGTTGTCCGCCTTGCTAGCTGCTTTAGGAATTTTGGAAGTTTCATCTTTGAGCCAAAAAGAGAATTCCACTTGTTAACATTCCTCTTATCTTTAACTAATCTTGATGAAGTTAATGGTTGGAAGCCTGGCAATTGTTTTACCCATTTTTCCTGATAATAGTGCTTGCATTGTAGGTTCCGCATGAAGGACCAATGTGCGATCTCTTGTGGTCTGATCCAGATGACCGCTGTGGATGGGGAATATCTCCACGTGGTGCTGGATATACATTTGGACAGGATATAGCTGCTCACTTTAATCATACCAATGGTCTCTCCCTGATATCTAGAGCTCACCAGCTTGTCATGGAAGGTTACAATTGGTGCCAGGTGCGTGACATGTTAATCTTTGGAATTAATATATGGTTTTTTGTCAGCTTCGGGATACTTTTTCCATTCCACATATTGACCTAAATTTTCATGAATTATAGGAAAAGAATGTTGTGACTGTGTTTAGTGCTCCAAATTACTGTTACCGATGTGGAAATATGGCTGCTATACTGGAAATTGGAGAGAACATGGATCAGAATTTTCTGCAGTTTGATCCAGCACCCCGGCAAATTGAGCCAGACACTACACGCAAGACCCCAGATTATTTTTTGTAATTTCATATATCTTCCAGCTGTTTGTAGTTATTGTTTTCTGTTGTTACTGTAGATGTGTCTTTAAGAAAAGAAGAGTTTCCCTGTTTAATGGAGAGGGTTATCATCAACATAATTCTTTCTTTTGGAGTTTTTGCCTTGCTGCTGCTGCTGCCACCTTATTTGCACAACAAAACCCATAGGAGAACTGACAGCCACCGATTAGTGTTGTATATTTTTGAGAGGAGGAAGCGGCAAAAACATGGTATATCTTGTGTAATTTTTTCTTTTTCCTTTTTTTTCTTCATTCTCTAAGTAGAGGAGATTTTTGAGACCTGACAATCGTGTTGATTTGAGACTTCTCATTGTGAAAAATTAAACTGCAGGTGTTTATTTCACTTAATTCAACGATGTCATTGGTACTCAGGTTTGAGTAGGGGCTGTTCACGAATTAGCAGTTTAGACAAATTGAAGCATTGCCCTTGGATTTTGCTGGTTTTCATTTTACAGTTGAATTGAAGCCTGATTTAAGAGTCAGTATATTCATATAATATCTGGTGTCCATTTTTGGATTGAAGCGACAAATACTTCCTCGGACTAATTCTAGTTGTTCCTATTACTGTATTGATCTATATCGATCAAGATAAAGAATGCAATGAACCATCGATAACAAAATTTATCATTGTATCTTAGGTTCCTCTCGAGTGAAGCCCTTTAAAATGTGACTTATCCAACTAAAGCAGCACCTACAGCATCTACTTGGAAATGGAATTCAGTTCGAGACTGCTTTCAGCTTTTTGCTGCCACCATTTAACCCTTTTTACTTTATTTTTAAAGATAATTAGATACGCATTATGATAGCCAAAGATACAATGTCTACCTACTTCCATGATGAGGATAAGGGGGAAAGAGTATTATGATTACAATTGGAACACAATTGTGGGGACAAATTGATTGCTAGAGTGGAAAAGTAAAAGTATATATAATTGAAATCCAAACCAAAAAAAATTAACATTTTCAGACTGCATCCATTCATTGGCACACATTTACATAGCAACCCTAATGTTAGAAAATAATGCCTTGATGGTAACACTATAGCTTTTCTGGGGGAAAATAATTTAACTAGGCTTCCTTCCTCTATATTTTTATCTCATACCAAATTTTTTTTTTTTTTTAAAAAAAACAAGTATAGAGCTTAGTGATTAGGCAGAGAAAAAGGGTAAAAGGCTAAGCGTGGAATGGAATAAATAGCATCATACAAACTATCAAAATTCAAAACCGAGAGTTTGTCTGAACCCTTCCTGCTGCTGACACGGAAGCTGCCTTCTTTTTCCTCAGGTATATGATTGATCCACTAAAGAGAAACAAAAAAATCACGATCCCCTGTCCAAGTGTTTTGCAATATATATGTAAATACTAACATGAAGTCTTGTTTGTCATCTATATAGCTTTACAATTAGAATGTAGTTTACCGAAATTAAGTGAGTTTTGCATAATAAATTCTCAATATCAATCATACTTCGCCTGCACACACATATGTATTCATGTTTAAATTCATCATGATATATGTTATAATAGTTGGAGTGTGTGATGATTGGAGTAAACTAAGTATGTTAATAATTAGTGAGCTCGGTCTTATACTACACTAATAGGGTTTTGCAGCAATGTTAGGAAAATGGGAATAGAAACTTCAGGATTAAGGTTTAAAAAATTAGCATACGCTGTGGAATCGTCCTTGAAATTGGCTATAGACTATAGTTTTGGAGAGTTAAGCACATGACATGACAATCACTCGAGTGATTATGGCTGATCAAACTCATTGGAACTCTATCTAAATGCAGATGGGAAGTTCTCACATGAAACATTTACCACCAGACTCATTCCTGTAAAATTAGGTTAAGTGCGAGTCTATTCAGCAGCTCAACTCAACTCAATACTATGGTTATTTTTTGTCTTCTTGTTTGAATCTGGATTCTGGAAGATTTAAATACTCAAACTCAACAGCAGCCGACCAACTAGCTGATTAATGATTATCCTTTAATATGGTTCGTGAACAGAATACAACCTATTCACTGTATGATTTGATTTTGCAAATAATAAAAAATAGCACTGAAAGTAAGTAAGACCTAAAAACAGAGAATTACCTCAAAACTAAGCACTGACAACTTCTCTTCAGTAGCTGGGGGAATACAGCCTCGATAAGTAATGTAAGCCTGTGACCCATTATCTGAAGTGAATGAATCATCCAGTAAACTTCTATTTTTCACTGAAGTAGCAAAATCTCTGGCATCATGTAAAGCTTTATTCAATCTTTCCATGTTGTCAGAGTCTTCAAGAGAAGGTTGAGTATTTCGAGAATTTGTCCTCTGTAAATCTTTCACAGAAACTTTAATTTCTACACATTTGAATGGAATACGGTAGCCAGTCTCACTACAACGATATTTATTCTCACCCTGCAAACCCCTAAAAGAACTTATTAACAGATAAAACTAAAATGCTAACAAGATCAAAAGCAATCACTCTACACAAATTCAAGAAGGAGATGTGTAACACGCAATAAGAAATGTTACACAGTTCTAAAGATAGACTTAAAAAGAGGTTTAAATCTTTCAGAAACTTCATATAACTACTCTTGAGAGAATGAATGAAGAGCATGAACACCACACCAGTATATTTGGATTAACACTTTCATGAACAGGTTTGTAATGAAAGTTTTTAATCCTCTGGTATCTCCAAACGTTGATGATTGATGTGATGATCTACGCATCCAACTAGCTGAAAATTGAAATGACTAAACTAACGCAGTTGAAATTAGTTTTTAACTTGGCCACATAAAAAAATCTGCAATCTCACTTCACTGGCAACACATACAGAAATTCGCAGTAATCAGATTCTCAGAGATTGAATTGCAAGATAGTAAATGGCATTTTTACTAAACGATAATAAACAATAACTAAAACAACATAATGAGTTGGCACCGTGAAAGTGCAAATTACTTGCATTTGATCTGAAAGTGTTCTAACATTTTTCAAGAAAGGAAACTGACAGTTTGAAAACAGCTAACAATATGCAATGCATAACTCTGGAAATCATCAAAATCAAACAAGTTTCAGACTAAATTGTGACAATTCGCAGCATCACATACACAACATGTACAAAATAAGCACTCAAAAGTAAAAAATCAAAACTATCTTGAAGGACAATAAGCATGTGATCTAGTAAAAACCCTATTTCTGAAAGAACAGAAAAGCAACCTTCTCAGAGTAGAGGCAAGGGAGGCAGGGACCAGAAGGAGAGCATTCAAAAGTAACGTTACTTCCAGCGTGCTTTTCCTTGAAACTCATTAGAACTCTGCGCCCAAATCCATGACGAGCTTCACTGCTTCCCCGATCTCTGCTCAAATCAAAAAGTGAATACTCGATTAGAAGTTTAAAGATACAGTGCATCAAAATTATCATACATATCACAAATCTTAGAGAGAGAGAGAGTCAGAGATTACGCTTGCTGCCCCAAAGCGTGAAGGGATGCTTCGGGAAATAGAGCGAACGCGAGGAAGAAGAAGAAGAGAAGGAGAATAAACAATTGTGAATTTGCTGAAACCATTGCTTTACAATTTACTCTGCACTTCGTTCTAAGTTTATAATTTCTGGAGTCCGAATCATTCTAATAAGGTTTCCTACAACTACAATCACTATTAGCGCTCTATGCAGATCCTTACAATTTTCATTTCATTTCATTTATATTACTTTACAATTACTTACATCCTATTTATTTACATCTACAAGACTAAAACACAAATTATAGAAAATTATATAGATTAGTAAAGATGAAAAGGAATTCACATAAAAGAAACACGTGAGTTCGATTAGGTCACTGTCAGACTTATATCGATGATTTTCTCCCGCAGTTGAGCATTTTCGAATTTCGATAGATATTTTGTCTCTTATCATAATAAAAAAAAAATCACAAAAAAGAAAGAAAACGTTAAATAAATATTATTTGTGTCAAGCCCACCATCTGAGAGTAAGGCCTCACAAGCCCAAATTGTCCGGTGTTTGTCTGAGAGAGCTCAAATTGTGCTGGCCCTGAATTCTAATGAAAATACCAGAATGCTAGTATACGGACTTTTGACCCCAAAAAAAAAAGTATGCGGACTAAATTATATTTAGAACATTTTTTGTCTCAATAATTGCATCTAAGTGACTAAGTCTATTGAAATTCGATTATTTTTTCCAATTTATTTTTTCTCAATAAAGTCAATATAACAATAACGGCTATTATTATCATATTAGGAATAAAATTACAATTTCATATATTATACATAAAGTTAAATCTTAGGACATGAAAAAAATATATAATTTAGGGTTGTGTAATTGAACACTTGACTCCATTAGCAAAAGATAGACCTAATGGATTTAGATTACGAAGTAATGTACAAAACTAGGTACACACTTCATCACTTTATAAAATATAGACTTCAAATATGTTTGGTGTAAAATCCAAACAGTAAAATCGCAGTGTTTCACGATTTTTAAAAAAATTTTACATCATATTTTATACATACCAAACACACTTTTTATCATAATTTTTCTCTCTCCTAATTTTTCTCTCTATCTCTCTTCTCACTTTTCTCTACAGTACTTTACTCTACAGTACTTTACATCCGTGCATTTATACCAAGCGTACCCTAAAATTTTACGATCTTATTTATAAAAATTGATCTCGATTTTACATAAAATGAAAATATACTAGGATAATAATATTACGTATTTTACAATCTTACGATTTCATATTAAAAATTTACTATTTTTAAGAAACAAATTCAAATATTACACTAATAATACACATTAGTAAAAAGAATTATTATATAAAAATCATTTTAATGTAAATTATTCAATAGATCTTGACATATTTTATGAAAATGTGATTACTTTTTAATAAATTTGTACTTCTAAATAAGATTTTAAATTATTATAAAAATATATAAAATCTTATGATATTATGCCTCTTTAAATTCCATACAAAATTTTGATTTTTAACAACCTTGGTCTATCCTAAGTTAGGGTAGGGCAATGAAAGGCATGTGGTTGAGGACAGAGGCACACAAAACCCACACCCCTCCTGCTCCTATCAATCAATCTTGAAAAAGCTCCAATTTAGGGTACGCTTGGTATGAATGCATGGATGTAAAGAAAGTACTGTAGCGTAAAGTACTGTAGAATAAAGGAAAGTACTGTAGAAAAAACTGATGAGAGAGATAGAGAGAAAAAATAGAAAAAAAAAAAGTATAATAAAAAGTGTGTTTGGTATGTATAAATATGATGTAAATTTTTTTTTGAAAAATGTGAGAATCCATGATTCTACTATTTACAATTCATACCAAACATAGACTCATCTTCCTTCCTTCCTAGTGACTCCACATGATGTGGGGTACTACTAGTTAGGCATTAGGTTTTTAGTCTTAGGACACTTTGACCTTCCCCACCTCCAAAATCAATGCCCTCTCTGAAATCAAGGAGAGAAACTGTTAATTAATGCTTTCACGAGAATCCTGTGCTACCACCTCCCTACCTCCTACTATTACTAGCTTCCTTGTTTTTATGTAAAAATCTTTGGTCAGTTAATAATGTATGGATGGATGGATGGATTAGAGAGAATGATGAAGGGAGGGTGGGCCCAGGTAGGTATGTAGTAGTAGTAGTAGTAGGCACAAAGATTCCCATTTCTCTATCAGATCCATTATATATGTTTGCAAGGTGGGGCTCATCTCATCCTCCATGATAATCTCATAATGCAAACCCTTTTCTTTTGGTTTCTAACATTTGTCATTTATGTTAAAATTATTATTACTGCATTGCATAGCATCATAGTTTGTGTCACGATATTTATAGGTTCATTAATAATCTTCATTTAAATTTTTATTTTTTAGATTATTGAGTTCACATAATAAATAAAATAAAAATAAATGGATGAATATAATCAAACGTGGATACCTACTTTTGTCATTTGAAACTCCTTTGACTTTGACATTGTCATTCATTCATTTGCCACCATGCAAAAGACACAAAGCTAAAGATTAGTAACTTTTGTTATTGCACTCACATTTTCTAATCCTCTCCGCAATACTAATGCAAATTGGTCAAAAGTCCTATATTTACTTTATTTGTTCAAGGTTTCTTCTAGAATGAATTATTGGTATAAAAAAAATAGGATAATCTTATCTTTTTACCTTTTTGGTTGATTTAGTATTTTGATATACCAATTAGCTATCATCAGATCATGTTGTCCCCACCCATTTACATTATTTATTGATTAGCCTGTTTGGTTACCTGTTCTATGCAGTTGAATTATCAACTACCTCTTTCAACGCCACACTGCCAGACATGTATGCCTCAATCTAATCTCACAAACAATTGGGGTATGTTTGAATATCAATAAATAACTAGCTATTATACTACAAGAGAATTTGAACTCCTTAAACACTCATCAATTCAAGCCTCAAGTTTTCTTTCAGCCTCAGAACAGCATAATCAATCTGAAAGCTTTTATCAGAATATTGTGGAGTCACAGAATCCTAGGAAATTGTATGTTTTAGATACTGCATAAATTTTAACATATTGATAAGAGGTTCAGAAAAACAAAAGCATGTCAAGTAGATATATAGTACCAACAAAGAGGCAGAGGTACCATACTGTTTTCCACAAGATGAGGGAATATTTATCAGAATTACATTGAATGAGCAGTGCAAAATACAAGTTACAATTGGTCCTACAAAAAAAGGATGATAGGATGCAAGTGGGAAATCTGCCATTTCTGCAATTCTCATATGCACAACAGATAGTTTTGCTTCTTCTTCTTCACTGATAAGCTAATTCTTATTATAGTCTGGATCTTGTTTGCCAGAGACAACTGGGAAATCATCATACTGATCTGAAAAACCATGTTTCTCAGCCATGCTCTTCAAGGAGGAGAAAACTTGGTACATGGAAGGTCTATCTTTAGGCCTAGAAACAACACACGACAAGGCAACCTTCATGAACTGCATAATTTCATCACCATGTTCATGACTTTCATTCAACAATGCTTTATCTATGGCATCTTTATTTCTACCTGTGATGGATAACCAATTCACCCAATCCACTAAACTCCCTTTGAATCCTTCCCCTCCAGTGTTTACTTCCACTGGTTTCTGCCCTGTGACCAATTCCAATAGAACCACTCCAAAACCATAAACATCCCCTTTAAGAGAAGCAACAATGGTGCTTGAGTACTCAGGAGCAACATAACCAAACTCACCCAGATCACCATTCACAAAGGAGCTATCATTCGAATCACGAGCAACTACGAGCCTTGACAATCCAAAATCAGTAATTCGAGCCTCGAAATCATAGTCAAGAAGAATTATATTCGAGCTGATGTTCTGATGAATGTGTGGAGGTTGACAAGCATGGTGAAGCCAAGCAAGGCCTCTGGCTGCACCTATTCCAATCCTCAGCCTCGTCGGCCAGTCCAGAAAACTGTACTGACTACTACTAGCATTACCATTTTTATGCAACTGAGAATACAAGGTCCCTTAAACATGTGCTTATACACCAATAGCTTCTCTTCTTCCACAATACAGAAACCCAATAAGGGTACCAAATTGGGGTGTCTAAGCTGCCCTAACCTATTCATCTCTGATCTGAATTGCTTCTCACTAAGCTTACAAGCATTAAGCCTCTTTATGGCAAGAGCAGACCCATCTCTCAGAACTGCCTTATAAGAAACCCCTGTTCTAGTAGAAATCACAATATGTTCTGGATGGAAACTATTGGTAGCCATTAACAAATCAGCTAATCTAACCTTCACAATGGGTTTCTGGAACAAAGAAACTTGAGCAAGCTTGTGTGACTTCAACAACTCGATCCAGTCATTCCTATGCTTCCCACCACCATCTTCTCCACTATACCCTCTCTTCTTCTCACTAACCCTAATGAAGAACCACCACCAGAGAGCAAAACCCAGAACCAAAGATCCCATAGCTCCAAAAACACCAGCAGCAATTATAATCCCAAGACTCTTACGACTCAACCCACCACACTTAGACCCAATAGGCTTCCCACACAACCCATCATTCCCATCAAAATCAGCTTCATCAAATTTGGACAAATCAGGAGGAATAGAACCCGAAAGATCATTATTAGCAACAGAGAGCCTCTTCAATCGGTCAAGCCGACCCAACTCATAAGGGATCGAACCGGACAAGTGATTTTCATTCAAAACAAGGGTATTCAGGAACTTACAATTCGCAATCTCGGGTGGGATTGAACCGGAGATTTGATTCCCGGAGAGATCTAGAGTGACTAAGTAAGGCAACCAGGTACAAATATAGGGAGGGATCGAACCGGAGAGAGCGTTACCGGAAAGTTCGAGTGTCTGGAGGCTCCGGCAATACTTGAGGGACTCCGGGAGCTTTCCGGCGAGCTGCATATCGCGGAGCTGGAGGCTGATTATTCGAGTCTCCTTCTCATTCCAGCAAGAAACGCCGACGAGCTGGCAGATTGAGGGCACGGAAGTGTTGGTGAAAGTCCAAGAGGAGAGTTTTCCAGTTGGGTCGGAGAATGCGTTCTTGACGCCTTGGAGGCAAATCACATCATCCTCAATGGAAACACAAAGGAATGGGGAATAATAAAGGAGCGAGATGGCGGCGAAAAGGAGGATGATGTTCATGATGATGAGAGATATGGGGTTCAGGGTTTGGGTTAAGAAAGAGTGATTTTGGAGTTCGTAAAGCCAAAATGGAAGGAGAGGTGGAATGGAAGAGATAGGGACAGGCAGAGAAAGAAGGGGGAAAAGGGAATATGCAGCTTTTGACTACAAGTTGAATCTTCTGATGTATGTAAGCAAGTAGCAAGATTTCAAATGCGACGTCGTTTCTTCTGTAAGTTAATAAGTTATCATTAATATGAAATGAAACTTGCCTTTTTAATAAAAACTGGATTTCCTATTAATATGATCAAAAGTGAATGCGGATTAGTTAAATTGATTTTATGTAAAGTGTACAGTGTACTTTAACCAATAATTCATATTGTTGATTAGCTGCCATGCAATTTTTTTACAATCAATTAACAATCCAAATTATTAGTTGAGGTACACTTTAGTTCAAATTGACAAGAAGTGTGAAAATATATCATAAAAATGAGGATATCTTAGTGTGGAGGAGATGTTCAATGGTACAATAGTTCTGAACTTCAGTATATCCCTCCAATTAGTTATTTTTTAAACCATTCAAGTTGGGTCCTTATTAATGTGAATTTATATTAATATTAACAAATTGTTCTACATGATTGAAGGGATGTACCGAACTTCAGTGGTACGATACCACTAAACTTTTATCACCATCTAGTAATTAGAGTCATAGTGAGTCAAAGTTTATCACTGTCTAGCAATTAGATTTGTACCAAAAAAAATTTTATTTTAAATTTTCAAATAATACAAATATTTACTGGAGAATGATGAATCAAAATTTATTATCTAATTTTTTATTCCTTATTTATTATGTATCAAATATTAGTACAAATTTAATTTTTAATTTATTTAGAACGAGTTTCTATTATTATTCATAAATAAGATTAAATGGATAGAATCTATATAATTAGAGAGTGGATTCTCTAAAGTAATTTTTTACATTTTTTGGTAGAATTATGAGAGAGATAGAGAGAATAAAAATTGGGTGAAAAAAAATTAAAAAAAAAATTATTTTCCTTATCTCTCATAACTCTAAAAAAAATATAGAGAATTATTTAAAGGATCCATTCTCATATAATTAATGTGTAGCATAAGGATGGGGACAAGAGGGGCAGTTCACTTGATTGGCTTAAAAGTTAAAAAAATTACCTACTTCCTAATCCCAGCTGTCTCATCATTACTATAATTCATTTGTTTATTTAATGAACAAATCATAAGTCGGATAATTTAATTCCTTTTTCTCTGTTCCATCTTTTACTAGACGTTCAGATGAAAAGTTTTGAGATTTAAAAGGAATAAATGATAAAGTGCTATAATTTGTTAGGGGAAATATTTATTTTGTTTCTTTATCCTTTATTTAAATTTTATATTTATTTTTTATTTTTAAAAAAATTTTAAATTGATCTTTTTTTTTATAAGTTTTAAATTAGTTCTTCTGTCTATTTCTTAAGTTAACTGTTGACGTGACATACTGAGGTGGGCACATCATCTCTCTAACATGTTCATTTAAGCTGAAGTATCATACTACGTCAGCACCAAGCCATTGCCACCTCATCTTCTAGTTCATTTATGCGATGACGTGCTGATGGTGTAGCGATGACATAGCATGACACATCAGTTTAAAATAGATACATAGGAGAGATAATGTGCACACATCGGCACGCCACGTTAGAAGTTAACTTAAAAAATGGACGGAATAACCAATTTGAAACTTCTGAAAAGATAAAGGACCAATTTAAAACTTCTGAAAGATAAATAATAATTATGAAACTTGAATAAAAAATAAAGAACCAAAATAGACATTTGACCAATTTTTTATCTCTATGTTATTGAAGTTTTTTAATCTTATAGTATGAAAATATTTAAAAAATATTTACCCTCACATCATAATTTGTAGGAAATTTATTCATATGAAATTATGAAATAAAAAAAACGTCAACATTCATGATTAGAGATAGATGAGAACCACCAGATACTGGGTTTGTTAAGATTAATGTCGATGCTTCAAGCAATAGGGACGGGGATGGCTCTGCCTCATGTGGCGGCCTTGCTAGAGATGAATATGGAAGGTTCATTTGTGGATTTAACCGACATTTGGGTAGCTGCAATACTCTTCATGCTGAGCTTTGGGGAATTCTGAAAGGGCTGGAGATGGCTCGGTACTTGGAGTTAAGAAAGGTGCAGCTTGAATCTGACTCTTTGCTCGCCATCAAGCTGATCAAAGACCCTCCTGGGCAGGCGCACCCAAGTGCTGCTCTTATCCTGAAAATCATAAGCCTCCTCAATAAAGAATGGGAGGTAAAGCTCCGACATATCTATCGGGAAGGCAATATGGCTGCAGATCTATTGGCTAGAAACTGCACCAACTGCAGTAGGGAGACGTGCTTGTATAGGAGTCCTCCTAATTTTCTTATTCAGATCTTAGAAAAAGACAGGTCAGGAACTACTGTAGTTAGGTTAAGTGTCCCCTAATTGTACTTTGTTTTCTCCTTTGGCCCCTTGGGGTCTCCTTCCTACCAAAAAAAAAAAAAGAGATAGATGAACTTTATGAAAGTAGTTTTAAGCAAAAGTAATAAAAATTGGACTGACAGGTTTAACCAAAAAGAGATTGGTAAACCAATATGTCGTGCGATCTAAAAAAAAAATCAAATAACAAAAATTATCTCTAAATATATGTTTGAATGTCGTTTTCATTTTGGTTCTGGTTTTGTTCCACAGTGTACTTCTCATCAAATTCACTAACCTAAAGTCACATGTATGTGGCCCAACTACTACCAAATGGATACCAAAAATAAAATCTAAGGTCCATGATCTATGGGCTCACACTGGTTATTATATATCCAACTGCCACACTATAGTTTCAGCTAAAATACAATGACTCAAGGTACCTTTGGTATAAATGCACGGATGTAAAGTACTGTAGAGTAAAAGAAAGTACTGTAGAGAAAAGTAAGGAGAGAGATAGAGAGAAAAATTAAGAAAGAAAAAAAGTATGATAAAAAGTATGTTTACTATGTATAAAATATGATGTAAAATTTTTTTAGGAATCGTGAAATACCACGATTTTACTGTTCGGGTTTTGATCAATAACATATATACTCTTTAAGTTTCAAAAATTTTGTAGGACGACCTTAAGATATTGTAATTTGAGACATCCAATACTTTTTCGTTCACGTTTAATCGTTATGTTATGTAAATATATTTTGAGACTAAAAATATGCTTACATAACAAATAACGATTAAAATAGGTCAAAACCTCAAATTGGTCCTTTATGTTTGCACGAAGTTTCATATTGGTCCTTTATGTTTCAAAAAGTCCAAATTGGTCCTTTATGTTTGCAATAAGTTCCAAATTGGTCCTTCCGTCCAAGTCCGTTTATTTTTTAAGTTAAGTGCTGACGTGGCATGCTGACGTGGACACATCATCTCGCCTACGTGTCAATTGGAGCTGACGTGGCATGCCACGTCATCGCCACATCACTGCCACGTCACCATCCAATATCATATGTGATGATGTGGCAGTGACGTGGTGCTGACGTGGCATGACACGTCAGCTTAGATGGACACGTCAGCACTTAACTTTAAAAATTGACAGAAGTGGACGGAAGGACCAATTTGGAACTTCTTGCAAACATAAAGGACCAATTTGGACTTTTTAAAACATAAAGGACTAATATGAAACTTCGTGCAAACATAAAGGACCAATTTGAGGTTTTGACCATTAAAATATCCTCATTTGAGATCATTAGTATCACCTCCTCTCTCAACAAAAATTAAAGGTTTGAAAGCAAGTTTAGTCATTATAATTTCATTAAAAAATCAATTTGATTAATATGACTCCAAGTTTCGGTCAATAACATTTTATTATCATGCACAATTCTAAATTAGTTCACCTGATCTATTTCCTATTTGTCAAGGACTTTGATTTCACTTTACAAGGCCGAGCTTGGCCAAGATTGGAAAATTTGATAAAAAATATATTAGCTCAGTTTTTGAAGGATTAAAAGAGTTAAACTTCTTAAATTTTAATTTTTAAGATTTTTTAAATTTATTTGCTGATGTTATTTTTTTAATTTTTTATTACTTTAATAAAAAAATAATTGGACCGGTTGGACCCCGGCTAAATCCGGTCAAATTTAAAAAAAAACAGTTTTTTTTAGCCTAACCAACTCAAATTTGTATTCGGTTACCGGTTGGATTGGTCCGGTCCAAACAACACTGTAAATTACTTTATAAAATATAACTTATTCACACACCAACATATAATAGAAATAAATATTAAAATAAATATAATATTTTATATGACATAACATTTTAAAAAATAAACTTAGCTTCTTCTTTTTTCAAAATTTACTATTTTTTTGGCCTAATTACATTAGGCAAGTCCGTTTTAACATTCTAACGTGGGATTATCCAAAAAAAATTATTTCTAACGTGTGGGAATGGGATAAACCGATAAAGTATCGGATTCCACCAATATTAGAGTGCTTCTCAAAGACCACACATTATGCTCATAAGCTCATTCCTTAACAACAATCGCTAATTGTTATAAACTAAGTATAATTGTTTAGGTGCTTGTTATAGGACTCGTTTGGTATGTCTTTCTCACAGGAAAAGTGAAGTGAGGTGAATTTACTGTATATTTGGTATGCCTTCAGTATAGGGAAGGTGAGGTGAATTGAAGGTTTCCTCTGCAGAGGGAAGCTTGCTTCCCTCATGATGTGGAGGGAAGTGGAGGGGAGGTGATGTGAGGTTTAGTTTGGTTTAAAGACCAAAATGCCCTTAAAAAATTTGTGATTTTTAAAAAAGTAAGGGCAAAAAAGGTTTTTCATACTTTTATCTTCTATTTTCCTATCTTCTTCCCACCATACCAAACAATATTACTTTTACATTCCACTTCCATTTCTATGCATACCAAACATACTTTTTTATCACATACTTCCACTTCCATTTTCACTTCCACTTCCCTCTACAACACTCACCGGCTACCAAATGGCACCATAAAGTTTATCAATATAATTAAAACACATGACAAAAAAATTTTGTATAACCAATCATAATAGAGAGAAAAAATAAAAAGCAAATATAAATAATATTTATGGTTGATGAACTTTATAGCAAATACGTAAACAATTTTTTTTTCATTGCTATATATGAAACACATACACAAAGACAAAAAAAAAAAGAGATTCTACACAGGCTTATAAAAAAAAATAATGCATGGTAAGAGGTCAGAGCAGCTGGAAGGAAAAAAAATTAGTAAAACTATTAAAGAGAGAGGAAATATGAAGAAAGCAAAAAAAATTTGGAAAATAAAAAAGAGAAACGGTCCATAAATAGTAGAATATATTTTGTAGCATTTGATTTGATCCAAAACCAGACAAAGACAACTCAAGAAGCCAATGCAGCAGCGAATCAATGCTTCTTTTCTTTCTCTCTTTCTTACAAACACGTCCTCACAAAATTCAAGCAAACGTAAGGCCAAGATCT
Organism: Senna tora; assembly: GCA_014851425.1. Lineage (NCBI taxonomy): Eukaryota > Viridiplantae > Streptophyta > Magnoliopsida > Fabales > Fabaceae > Senna > Senna tora. The sequence continues at coordinate 10,704,795 of CM026270.1, forward strand.
AAAAACTCATTTCAAGAAAGAATCAAACTTTTTTTTTCCACCAAAATTCTAAATAAAAGAAAATACTTTTTTATTTTTTTTAAATATTATAATATAATACAAAGAAAAAAAAGCATATACTTCATTACTTTCTCTGTAGTCTCTTGACCTCATTCAATCTTAATTTCATAAGCAATATGAAAAAAAAAGTGTTTATAAAAAATTAGAAGTTTTAAGAAGTTGAGGAATTTATTTTTGATTTTTTAGATTTGTATATATAAATGACTTTTTATTTTTATATGCCTAAATCTTAAAATGATTTAATGATAAAAACGCTCAATTTTAGATGAGATTAAACTAGTGTTACGTTATCTAGCAAAATCTTATATGGAGAGTGGATTCCTGCTATTCCCTGCTTTAATTTTAAGGTTCGGGCTCTTACTCTACGAGTGAGGGTTCAAATTCTATGACCGATGTGAAGATCTTATTGGTTGGTGATATGTAAATCCTCTCATAAACTCTCAAAGAGGTTGGGAGATCTTCCCTGACCTTGGTGGGATACCGGTGCTTACCCCCACCTAAACTTTCTTTCACTAAAATAAAAGATAATATAATTTGGGTTCAAAATTTCATATGCATGTGTACACCATGCAGTAGTAGTTATAGATATTCAAGAATTTCTATGCCTTGTTTAATTCGTAGAGATCTTTTATTATTGGTGTTTGAATTTAGGCAGAGGTTTAAATTTTGACAGCAAAATTTAGATAGCAGATAGAAGATTCAAACTCATTTAATTTAAAGAATCAACATATATAATTCAACGTAACGATATATATGAGGAGCCCCACTTTGGGAAAGCTAAGTTTCTCTTTGAATGATCGTTTTCTTCTTTAATTTGATATATTTCATTATACTTGTTCTATATCTTCCTCGAACATATATATATATATTTCTTGAATCATGCACGATCATGGCTAACGACGATCGAGTACAAAAATAAGAAGAAATCATCATCGTCAGTGTATGAGATGTCGATGTTGGTGGTGGCAAACATCATCCGACTCTATCATCTCGCAGGTTATTTTCTGCCCATAGTTTCATTCACATCAAAATAATAATAATATGATGGATATGGACGATTTCGTGGTTGTGGTTGTGGTGGGACGAAGCATATCATAATCCTTTTTAATTTTGGGGTGAGTCTATAATGTAATTTGTTGCATTATGCAATGTAATTTTAGTTAATAGGATTGTGACACTTGTTATTTTGTTCCATCATGTAATTTATATAATTGGATTATATCAATGACGAGATTGGATCCTATGCTGCCCAGTATAGAAAAGTAAGGAGAGATAGTGACATATTAGTCGGTCCCACGCATAGTGGGGTCCACATATCGGACCCACTTATGTATCACTCTCTCTCCTTGCTTTTCTATGCTGGGCAGCATAGGATCCATTCTCATCAATGATTACAATTATATCACATAACCCATCGCATAAATTTTTAAGAAGCCATCTGAATAACATGTATACGGTACTTGGTCAAACGTTAACAACTCAAAGTCAAATTAATTACCTGAATGAGCTGACGCATCACATAATAATTAACGATGTTGATATTGATAATGTTGAGAATTACATCACCCAACTTCGTGGAAAGATTAATGCCAATTATTATGCTGAAATTAAAACTGCTGCTTGCTTATTTCCTCTTTAATTTTAGTATATATATTGTACCTACACTTAGCTTCCTCTAGGGAGGAATTGCGATTTGCAAAGCATAGACATAGAGCGTTACGAAAAAACTTAAAGCTAAAATAAATAAAAAAAATTTGCATTTTAGGTTGGACAAATCAAACTCCTTCTTTCTTTCTTTAGTATTTATTGCTTGCTTTGTGATAATAGTGTGCGTGTTTTGTAATATTAAATGAAGAAGTTGCTTTGTGGAGAAGGTAATTCATGGTCAGAAACATGTACTTGATGCACTTGTATTTTAGTGAATTTAAATTTAACACATCATGTGTATGAGATGATCTAGTTAATCCTCATTCAATATGTTTTTGTTTTAAAAAATTGATGATTGGAATTGGACTCACTAATTTTGGCTTTTCATCTTTTTGTTTTTTGTTTACTAAGGCGAATTAGTCCAAAACTAAAAGGAATTAGTTCCCATAATTTGTTTCAACGAGAACTTCAACTTTTTTCTTTTTATAAAATGTTTTTAAGCGAAGTTGGTCTTTTCATTACTACAATAAATAATGAATTAAAAATAATAATAAAGACAAATAACTAACTAATAAAAAATTATAAAAATGTAAAGAGTTATGTTTTAAATGAAATTCTAAATTATATATTTATTATAAAACTTTTAGCTGTTGAACAATATAAATATGATATATTATGTCTGGCCTTCAAAATTTATTATTGTTACATTCAAAATAATATATAACTTAAACAAACTAAATTAGGTAATAAAACTACAGAGGTATTATTATTAATTAACATATATTTGTATAAATTACATTGGTTAATTTTGTAGTTTTACTCAATATTCTTTTTATTGGAATACTTTTTAAAATTAAATAACAAATTAAAAATAAATGAACGATAGACAAAATTAAGAAAGTTTCATGATTAAAAGGAGAGATGCATGCATGTTGTACAGAAAGTTATATATATCACCATTCTTATATATAACAAAGTAGAAATTAAACTAAATATATAATAAAGTCTTCTTTCTCATGATAGAAAAATATTTAGAATTCTTGAGCTAATATTTATAATTTAAATATGTGGGTTGGATTTTTTTCGAAATGTACTTTAACGAATAAGTGCAATCTGCATCATACATTTCTCGCCCATCAATACGTAATTTGTCGAGATTGATGGCTGAAATTCCACGTGATGTACCGTTGCGAAACTCCTCTCGAATTGTAACGTTACCATACCTCATCAATTCATTCTTATTCCCTTGATCAGGCTTGCACTTAAATCATACAAAAAATAATTGATTAGCACAAACAAGTATTGTTTTTATAGAGACTATGAACAATAATAATTTATTATAATAAATTACCACTATTAATTTTTCCCCACCATTTCTCCAACCCAAGAGATTCTGCTTCTTCCTCTCATTGGAATTAGATAATTGACTTGCAAAGAAGCTAATTAATCAACTTAAACACCACATTCAAACATAGAAACTAAACAAACAGGTAAGAATAGGAAACAGCGCAGCTAGCTAGGTACGTAGTGACTAGTGACTAAATAATGACTAATGAGGAGCATAATATATTTATGTCATATTGCATATATAATTTTATATACTGTGTGGTACGGTGTGCCCCATTAAAAGTTCCCAAATGGGAATGAGAATATGGAGGCCAATAGCATTGAAAGAGTAATTTATTTCAATTAATTATCTGAAATTTCATAATCTATGTATGTAAATAAAAAATTTACATCCAAAACAGAACAGTAATACATCAATAATATTAAGTCATACTTTATGGAAAACTTTCTAAATGCAAAAAATTCCATGAACTCGTGTCTATTCTGTATTCTCTGTTTTTGGATAGGAAATTTAAGAGAGGAGATTTTTGTGTGTGCAAATTATATAATTTAAAACAAACTTAAGTGGTTTGGCCAAAAATAAAAAAACAAAGTTAAGTCAATATTTTGTGTAGTTAAGAGAATTTTCTGCGCAACATAATGTGAGAGGTTATGAAGATTATTAAAAACAGGAATCCCCAAACACGGAATATAATATGACACCCCCCATCTTCTCTCTCTCTCTCTTTTCTGTACAATCTGAGAAAATAACTCTCTTGATCCACCTACACAACACAACCTTGTATTCTCCATTTTCTTCCCTTCAAGCAACACTGATCATGCTATTATCCCCTCCACCACCGCTCAACTTCCCTGAAATCACCTCGAAAGCCGACGCCTCCTTGCTCGGCGCCGCCGGCAGCTTCAGCTCTAATGGCGCCAGAGACTGATCAGTCACGTGACCTTTCTCCTTCAAGTTTAGATTAGCCATTTTCGACGTCGATGGAGCAACCGGCAGAATCGGCGTAGGCCTTATCGGCTTAAATCCTAACGGTGAAATCACCGGAAAATTAGAACCGCCAAAGCCAGCGTAATGAGGATATCTCGGTGGTACTTGTTCTTGATGGTGGACTCCAACAACGTCTTCCATCATCATGGCGGACGATTCCTTCACCTATCACAAAATAAGAGACAAATTATTAAATCTTAAAATGTCTTAATTCACATTCATTTTAACTAATTTGAATGAATGAGTAAATACTAAATAGTAATAAATACCGCATCGGTGGTGATATCAAATAAACTAGATCTCCGGCGTCTCCGGTTCGGGTTGTGGCGGCGGAGGAAGTATTTCTGAGCATGACTCGCCACCTGAGTTGGTGTCCGAGTTTTCACGAAGTTTCTAGAAATCCCTCTCCAATCTCCTTTCCCTACCTTTTGTAGCCCCAACAGGAATAGCCTATGCTCCTCCTCCGTCCACGGAACACCTAATTAACAATCCAAACAGTCAATACTCAATCCCATAAACCAAACAAACCCCCAATCCCCATACATATATCAATACGATTGGTCGATTACGAACCTCTTTTGCGCTCGCGGCTGCGACCGGAGGCGTGAACGACGCCGTCGGAGGCGTAACCGGCGTCGGCGTTTGAATCGTGGCTCGGCGGCAGCTCGTACTGCGAGAGATCGGTCATGCTAGCGCTCTTCCGAAACGAGTTCCCTTGCGTGAGTCGCACGCCGAACAACAAGATGCCGTTCTCGCCGGACGCGCCCCCGCCGCCGTCGGCGCATGCTCGGGAGCTGTGGTCGTTGCTGCCACAGTGTGAACACGTGCGAGGCATCATCTTCTCTTTCAATTTCACAGCAAAAAAGTGTGAGAGCGCAGAGTTGAGTTGTATATATATTCTCTTTCTTTTCTCAGTCCATGAAAAGGAAAAGTGAAAAAAAGAGAAGAGAGAGAGAGAGAGGTGATTCCTAGGGCTTGTGTATGTTTCTGGTTGGCTCTTCCGTACAGGAGGACGAGGCTTATTAGGGTTAGTACCGAGGTGGGGGAAAAGAGGAGGAGGAGGAGAAGGATACAGTGTGACGCGGGTGCAGTAATTATTATATACTGCTTTTGCTGATACTGTTTGGGTGTGAGATCATGAATCTTGGCCGTTTGTTTTACTCGGTGAGCACGAAGCCAGATGTCATACTCAGATCATACATAGATTGTAGTGAATGTCCAGTAATAATTATACTAATTGTTAATTAAGAAACACTAAGTAAGAAATGAATGAAATTAATATTATACATCCATTGGTTGGTGACATCTTGCATTTTATTCTGATTATAGATAGATACTCTTTATTGTGATTAAAATATACCCCACTAATTTATTAATTGATGATAGTTGCCATTTTTCTTTTGCCCATTAATACTTAATTGGTTGTTTTCATTTTCTTTTTACTTTCTACCTGAATTATTATTATATTGTAGTAATTGTACTACCATTTTTTTCGTATAACGTAAAATGATATGAAATTCTCAACTATGCATATAAAAATACAGTATTGATTTAATTAATTTTTATGGTAATATATAGCTATTCTATAAATTAAATATAAAATTTCAAATCAGCTTTTTTATTTATAAAAAAAGGAGAGGAGAATATACGATAATTAAGTAATTAAGTCATGACCTAATTTTTGGTCATGGACTACGGTTTTTATATGATTGGCCCCCAAAATCTGTGGGTAGTGGAGTACAGATTAGGAAAGTTAATTATATATCCGAACCTTGATGTTGAAAGTTGAGAAGTTACATAATTGGAAGGAAATGTCAATTGTCACTATACTAATGAAAAAATATATATAAAAATATTTGATGTGATTAAATAAAATAATGTGGTAAAAGAAGAGAAAGGGGATGGTGGAGAAGGAGAGCGTTTGTGAACCGTGAAATGGGCGTATTGAATGAACATTGATAAAGATTGGGCTGTGTGTGTTTGCATAATTTTATTATTTTGGAAATAATAAAACGTAAGCATCCTAATTCGTTGTTTGTTTATAAAATGGTCCAAAGTTGTGGGGTGGGTGTTGTTGTTTGCGATAACTTGAAATTGACCCCACTCATCATCACCTTCACATTCTTCACCTTAGTGCTTCTTCAGTGGTGCATATTTATTTGGATGCCACATTCTTTTTCTTCTTTTTTAATTTCTTTTTGGAGAGTTTTTAACTTTTTAGTTTTCAACTTTGATAAGGTTACTATTCATGGCGTTGAAATTTTGGAAATTTATGGCACCTTTGAAATTGAAAACGGAAATGGAATGTGTTTATTGTGTTTGTTAATAAAAATTTAAGAATGGAGTGTATTAAAATTACACTTTACCCTTTATATTAAAATAATAAAAAAAAGTTATGATTGTGTCAAATCAATGAATATAATAGACATTTTGTATTTTCTTTTTGTTTTTTTTAAATTAATGGAAATGAAAAAGTAAAAAATAGGTGGAACCCAATGGACTAAACCTATTTCTTACTCATTTCCATGACATTTTTTATTAAAGAATAAGGTCTTAGAAACCAAAATCAATTTATACCTTTCGTGCAAAAGTTATATTAGTTAAGACCAAAATGTCATTTTAATTGGTCACTCAGTGTCATTGTGTATTTTTTTTTTCTGTCAATTTAATTCCTTACGCAACAAAACATTATTAATTTGATCTTTCATGAATTCGTGTTGTTAATTTAGTGGCTCACACATTCGTGTTGTTAATTTGATCTCTCAATTAACTAATTATTTAAATACTTAATAGAGATGATTATGTGTGTTACGTTGTTATTTGTTAACTTGACTAATAATTAAGTAAATTTGTGAAAAATAATATAAATTTTGAATTAATTTGCTTAATTAGCAGTTAATTATGCACATCATCTATTCTGTTAAGTCTTTAAACAATTGACTAACTAATTAACCAAATTGATAACATTTTAATTGATGAGAGGCCAAATTAACAATGTGAATTCGTACCAAATTGATGATATTTTGATTGGTGAATGAGTACTCAAATATGTGATAATTAAATTGATAAAAGAAGAATATATGTGTGAGACCAAAATCACGTGTTAGTCCATCAATTAATGCTGAACGAATATTCTTATCAAAATAGCAAGTTTGGTATTTTAGTTAACGAATTTAGTTAGAAGAAAATTAAGCATAATTATTTACAAAATGAATTATAATATATTTTATTCTATTGTACAAATAATCAAGCAACCTCCTTCCTACGCCATCAATCATCATCAGTCCATCCAGTGATGCTGCGGTCTTGTTTTCGGCCTAAGGTTTTGTTTTCTTCTCTCAATTTATTCCAAAAAGAGAAAAAGCATCAAATAAGAAAGTAAGATACAGTTTTGCGTCGATGAAATCAAAGCTGGTTTGTTCGTTTGATCATAATTTTTTTAATATTATCGAATATATTATTAAAGACGATTTTTTTTAATAAATAACGTTCCATTTTTATTTTTTTTAAAAATCCTTACTATTTGTGTCGCAATTGTCAATAGGATATTTAAACAAAGAAAGATTTATCACATTCCTAATGGCATTCAAATCTTATGTACAGGTAAAAGAGGCCGTGAGTGAATATTATCAGTATCAATCAAAATAATTTTTTATCAAGAAGATGATCATCATAAGCTTGACATTAATATGAAATTAGTTTTCATGCCCCGTTGTTTAATTTAAAAATGAGTTTACAATAAATAAATAAATATATATATATATATATGCGCTCGCGCGTTTTACATATATATACCTTTTTATCTATTTAATTTCATATTTCCATTTATTTATAAAATTTGACACAAAAAATCAATATACTAATTAATTCAGAATAAATTGTATAGAAAACCATTTCATAATTTATTCTAAATGAATAAAAATTGTTTTTATTTTTCTTACAGTTAATTTTAATTTGAGATAATTAGTGAACCTTTATAGTTCCAAAACAAAAATGTTCTTCTCTAACAGTTGTAAACATATGGAACATACATTTATATTTTGAAATTATTCTTTATTTGTTTTAATATTTATTGTTCATTTAATTTAAGTACAATAGTTTCTACTATTTTTCCGTATTATCTCATTCAATATTGCAGTTTTGGCCCAACAAAGCCCATTATGAAGCCCAATACAAACTCGATTTGGTTTTGCAGCTCAATCTTCCAATGAAAATAGTACTCAGACCTGTGAACGCCAATAATACTAGGATTAAAATATATATTTAATACTCTTTGGACATGATGGTTGGTGTTTTGGCTTCCTATAATCTTGTTGGACGTTTATATGTAACTAAAATAGAAACTAAATTATGTAGAAGACTTTCTTTAGATATTATTGAAAGCATAACATCATCCATAACAAGTTATAAGAAGAACTAAACCATTGAACAAGCCATAGTATGCATCATCCAATTAGCAATCACAGAAAACAAAATGGGCAAAAAAATCCCAAGGCCATTAAATATTATAATAGGTTGTAATTGATAAAAAACAAAGGATAATTAATAAGCATGGATAATTTGCTCTCTCGCACTGTGCTATCTTAGATATGTTGGTGGTGGATTCCACTTGATATAGTCTTACCTGTGTGACTGAAACTCTGGTACATCACCAACTTGCTCCCGTAATTAATCTTGCGTACTATTTCTAACACCAATGTTATGTGATGATATGAAGAAACAACTTGTAGTTGTGTTAATCACAAAATTAAGACAATAACATATAAATGAAATGAATCTCTACCCACAAACTTCATAACTTCTCTCACAAGCAACACATGAAGAAGCAAATTCATCCATCACACTGAATTTATACTTCAAACATATTCCATAATTCCACTTTTGTAAATGCCGGCCATCAATATTCAAGTTGTAAAATCTACAATATGAACTACACTATAATTTTTTGTAAATCCATCTCAAATAATGGCCTTATATTGATCGGTGTGTAAGCGCAGCACATGAAAATGAGAAAATTAATAAGGCATAACAAGTCATGTGCAGTACTGTAAAGTATCGCATGATGAGAGAGAAGAGATAGAGGTGAGTCTCACATGTGAGAACCACCACTCTATCTCTTCTCTTTCATTCGATGGTACTGTGTAGTACCGCACATGATCCATTCTCCTAATAATACTAATAGACTTGTATAAAGATATAAAACTACAAATAGATTTCCCTTCATCACAAAGAAGCTTGGAATTGTATGTAAGTGATGAATTTGTGTTAGAAGCATAGCAAAGATGGTAACTTCTTGAAATGTGAAGGGTGTATCCCAATCTAAGCCAAAGCCTTTACTGGCACATTACAAGAACAAGTGGAGATGGTGGGATGAAAGATGTATATGACTTGTTTAGTGAAGTCAATTGAGGTTATGAGATAGGACCCTGTGTGAGTAGTGAAGGTAAGCTTTTGTTGGCGGCAAGTAATGTATTGTTGGAAGCGAGGATCGCCACAACTAGGATCACTTCCAAATGGGTACTTAAGAATTTGTTTCCCAAAAGTTTCCTGACATGTTTGAGCAGAGAGTAAATAAGGAAGAAGCAGGAAATGGAAAATATTGGAGAGAAGAGGAATTGAGGCATAGCTTGGCTCCATTAATTCTCAAGACTCAAGAGCCATCAAACGGGAAAAGGAAATTAAGAGATGAAGCAAGAATAAAGATAGGAGTTGATTGAAGAAGCTAGTTAGAAGCTTATTTATATCTAGCCATGTAATTTAGTCGAAATCATAGTTTTATTCTTTATTATTTTGTAAAATCACTCTAGAACTAATCTAATCCGAGTTTAATAAATTCTCAGGGAATAGAGTTCTTCCCTGGCAAACTTTTTTATACACAAGATTTTAATATGAGAAATTAGTTAAAAAAATTGATTAAATTCTTTTAGAAAATCAATTAATTAAGAAAGAAGTGAAGTGACCCCCCCCCCCCCCAATTTTCTTCCTTCTCATCTTCGACTTCGAGTGAGATCTGAGATACCTCCTCGGCCCTCGCCACCTCCTATCTCTCGCCGACGTCGTTGCTGCAAGTCAGGTATATGTAAGATGTGGCTTTTGATTGAGTAATGCTCGAACTAGCTGTGCCTTTCGATTTGTGTGATGTGTCGTTGAAGACGATCGTGGAGACACTTATGCCCATCTCCATTTCTGAAGCATCTTCCTTCTCTGACCGAAACTTCTGTTCCTTAGCTTTCTCTGATTGTTTTTTCATGCTGGGTACTTCTCCTTTTTCCCCCGGCTATTCCTGTCCTGTTAAAATTAAAGCTTTCATGCCTTTCAATCGTAGTTTTCAAGGTATGTATGGCATTCGGTGCTTTATTTCTGGATGAATATTTCATTGTCTTCATTCTGCTTAGTTCATTTAATTGTTGTTTGTTGGGGATGAGAAATGATCTTCCTGCGGAAAGAAACAGTCAGTGGCTACTATGACATGTTAATGGCTCTATTTTCTTAAATAATAAAACACCCCAGTGGTAGAACTATCAAATTCAGTGGTTACAAGAATTTGGGCTAGTTTGACATTGATGCGGGAGTAACTTCCTTCCCTTCAGGAATAGCTCTGGGACGTGTAACTGGTTATTTGGGAACGTCTAAAAAGTGTTTGATAGAATGCCTGATAGAGGTATGCTTTTTGTAGGTTTAGCAATGGGGTAATTATTTGATATGGTAAGATGTTGAATAGATGTTCACATGGAGTTAAGTTCATCATATTCATAGAGGAGATGTTGGTTAAATATATCAAACTGCAAAGGATAAAAAAAATATTTTTCAATATAATTATAACTAGGTTGCTTTTTAAGTTCCTATAGACGTGATATTCCATGATGTATAAGACTTATGAAGCATGCCTTGCTGATTATACATATGGACCATACCCCCTCCCCCCATAAAAAAAGAGTTTCTAGTAGCAGATTTGAGTACAGAACTATCAGTTATTTTACAGGCAATTTATCATGAAAGCCTCATTGTTTGATTTGTGTGCATGGAGATTAGTGCCACATCATTGTGCAGAAAATCTAATAAACCTAATGGGCGCCAAATCATTAGTTGTGGTGGTTAAATTTTGTTGGTCTACATGCTTCCGCGTTTCTTTGAGCTTACAGTGATTAATCACATTTGAAGTATCCTGTTCAGTCTTAAAGTGGATGTTTTTTTGCTTGTGATTTGAAAGTTAACATGCCGAGTATCAATTACCCGTATGGGATGAAGGTTGTGTGGATTGAGCTAATAATCGAATACTCCCTGTTTTTCTCATAGTCATAAACTATTAGATTCTAATATTTGGAAGATTTAATTTCAATATTCTTTTTAAAAATAGTCAATATTTATCTTTTGATCACACAAAAAATTGCAACCATGGGTCACACTTTTATGGGCTTGGGTCCAAACCTGGCCCACTGCATGACCATGTGTAGTTTATACTGCATAGTATTAAATGGTGATAGCTGTTAAAGATGTCTTGACTGAATAAGTTTAAACAATTTAGTGTGATTGCCAAACATCATATAAGGCCTTATTGCATTTATACTTTCCTGTCCAGTATTATGAAATGCAGCAAAACATGTGTAGTTTCATTGTTCCTCTACTGCTTATTGGAGTCACTTGTCCATGCTTATTTCAAAACTACTGTTTGCGGTAGATTCTATTTTGGTTGCAATCCAATCAAGCACAGTACAAAGATGCATAAATTCATTTTGAAAAGCATAACCCCGTCAGCTTTACTATAGCTAGCATATTGGAAGATAAGAAGTTGTCGGCCTTGGAATGCCCCTGATATTAAGATTTCATTATATTCCATAAACTTTAAGACTCTAAGCAACCCTCCAGACATTCAGATAGTAATTCAATCTAATCTAAAGTGATGGGATTTTAGGATCAGCCAAATTTTCAATCTATTGTTGCCCTTTAATCCTGTGCTTTTCTTATCCTCTTTCTTTCTTCCATCATGATTTTGCATTTGTTGTTATCAATATGGTAACTAACCTAATTTTAACAGCAATTGTAGCACTCTTAAATATGCCCAATTTTCTGGTTCAAATACAGTGGAACTTGTGTATGTGAGAAGTTTAGACAATTGAAAGGTTATAAGATGGAAAGTCCCCGTTCTGTCAACAGTCCTAGAAGAATCCTCAGTCTTTCAAAACAGCGGCGGACAACTGTGTCCTTTCTAGATCCGGATGACAAAACAGGATTTGGATTGTCTGGAGAGCATGGGCCAAAGCCTTCAGAAGTTTACGGATTTGTGGGATCTATAACAGTTGCTGTTGCTTCAGGTCTTGTTTCCTATCAATCTTTTGATAAATATACCTTGAATAACTTCTTGTTTTTATTCAAGTTCCCTTTGATGCCTTGATTTTATAAGAATACATAACTGTTTTCAGTTGTTACAAAATGATGGTAATTTTGTGCTTTGGTGTTTTTTCCTAATGGACTGAGTTTGCAAGGCATTAGGCTATTTATTTTTAGAGAGTTAATTACTTTCTGGAGTTGGAAGTCATTGCATTTATAACTGTATGGATAAATGTCTTGTATATGTTCTAGTTTGTGATTCATTGGTTTGTCATCTATTCACATTTGTGAGTTGTGACTTATCAATGTGATTCACTGATCAAATTTGAGGATGTGGAAATAAATATGATGCATGAAAGTGGCTAAAATGTGCACTGTTCTAGACCTTTTGTTCTGATTATTTTGGTCTCTTGCAGCCACATCCAAATGACTTTTGATAGACAATATACTTTCTGCTTTATCACTTGTGAACTTTTATTTGTAACTCAACTTACTAGTGATGCTCATCAGGAATTTCATGATTTGTATATATTTTTCTGATATACTTTATGAACAGTTATCTTCTTGCTATGGGCATATGTTCCAGAGTCATGGCTACACTCTATTGGGATCTCATACTACCCTAGCAGGTTAGACAGCTTGAGTCCTGCTATTAGAGAAGTTTAGGCAACTTTCAGGGTTCCTCTCTGCTATTGAGAATAATCTGAAATGAGATAAATTTTGGAGCAGTATTTATGGTTTTACTGAGGTAAACTCTATTAAGGTTCATGAAACAGGTGTAATCAGGTAATCAGTTCTTCATTTGGCTGTCACAAGAAGTAGGGCTCTTGGTAGTGCTTAATAAAGAAATTAATTGGAAAAGCATTGCAAATTCAACATTTTTTGAAAAGAAATATGGAAAACTTTAGCAACTTTTGTTTTCCAGATATTGGGCTCTGGCGGTTCCAACCTATGTTATGGTGACTATTGTGTTAGGGCTGGCATTCTACATTGGCCTCAACTTCATGTCTACTCCTTCCCCTGCATCTGTGAACACAATTTATGGTGAGTTAGATGTTGACTTCTTTGATGATATAGTACCAACCTATGTTATGTGACTTCTTCGATAATTGATTTGGACATTTCTTTTTTTCAGATGAATTCAGTAGGGATCCCTCTTGTCTTGATTACTCTGTAGAGGGAGATGAGAAGGCCATTGAGTCCATGTCAGATATCGGTATTGACAGAATCAATGATATTATGTTCAGTGATGCAACATAATAATCTTTGTGGGATTACTTGTCGTTGATACTATGGTTTTTTAAGGAGAATAAGCCCTCAGGTTAAGGAAAGACTGTTTCTAAACTCAGCATCTGAGTTTCTTCTTATTGCTTATGTCTTATAATTAAGTTTAAGTCTCTAATTATTTTAATACGTTTTCCCAGAATCTCATAGTATGCGCTTTGAAGCAACTATAACTGTACGCTAGTGGTTAGCTTGGTTGGTGTAGTGGTTAGCTCACTAGGTCGCTTAAGCAAGTGTTGGGGGTTCGAATTCCATCTTGTGTATGCAGCAACCAATTGGCCAGTGGCAAACCCTTAAATGGAGCTCAGATCCGCGGAGGATTAGTCTTTGACCTATCGGGTTGGGGGATACCTTGGGAAACCAAAAAAATACTCCTATTCTTTTTTTCCCCCAATTTTTTCCCCTTTCAATAAAGAAGTTTGTTTTTTAAAACAAAATTTCAATAAAGCAATTAAGACTGCACAACACCACTTCTTTATACCAAATCCCTAGTATCTTCAAAGGAGAATTACTTCAAAATATAAAATAGGTGAACGTATCTTTTTAGTCTCTTAATCACCTTGTTTCAGTAAATTTTGTTCTCTAAACTTTAAATTTACAAGTAATTTTATCCTTTATTCAAATTTTGTCTGAATAATAAACCATAGATATAAATGTGAATGTCTTCATAACATTTAATATTAACTGTAATACTTGGCAATAGTTTTAAGTTAATATACTCACAATAACACTTTTTATTTTGTATTAGCATAATATAATCTTGACTAAATTGACTAACATTAGAGGCTATGAAGATAATTATATTTGTATTACTATTAACAGTTAATTATTTAGATCAAAAACAAAATTTCTTATAAATTAAAAGTTAATAAACAAAATTGATGAATGACTCAAGCCCTATAATTAAATAATATATCTTTGACTTTGCAGATCGGGCTTTGAAAGGCGTCAAGGCAACTTATGACGCTTTTTTGTTGAAATAAAAATGATCGGAACAGATAGTTCAACCCCGGCTAAACCTCTAAACAAGTTGTTTATTCAGCAGACTCGTGTGTTTTGATTTGTGAATTTCAATTTTTCTTTAAAAGTAAAAATGTAAACAAAAAAAAATTATTCAAATATTAATTACTTTAATTATTACAAGGCTTGTTCTCCAAAAAAATATATTTATTACAAGCCTTTTATCTATGTTTTCTTAATAACATTTTATCTATCTTTTTAATTAGATATCTTTTCAGTAATTTAACAGTAAAAATTAAATTTGGAATTATATGTATTTTTAGTAAGGAAAAAACTTAGGTCCATTTCCTTATGTCCATTTCATCCAATTCTCCAATATAATTATGACATGTGGCAAAAAGTGTTTAAATGACCAATCACAGTAGAGAGAGAATATAGAAGATCACCTTTTATATGACCAATCATAGAAGAAAGAGAGTGTAAATACAATATATGATTGGTGAAATTGAATGAAATGAACATAAGAAAATGGACCTAAGTTTTTTCCTTTTAGTAATTTGATAAAAATGTTTATCAAATCTCTATATTATCATACTTTCTATTAATCTTTATTTTACAAATTTTAAAAATGTAAATTTACTACAATCCCAAACTCATCTATGAGACATCATAACTGATAAATGCGTAAGAAAAAGATTCATCATTAAGACGTATGAAGTCACGAGATTTTAGCATAATTAGGGAATCAGTTTGACCCTTCTATATATATATATATATATATTTTCATTGGGCAGTTCCCTCACAGCTCGTATCCAGACATGTTTCATGTATTTAGACATTTAATGTTGGACTATTTCCATTGGTTGTTTTACAATTTATAAGTTTCCCAAATAAATAATAACGTTGCTTAGAAACATAAAAAAAATCCAATAATAACATACTTTCTCATGTTTATTATGTTATCATATAATACATATCTTGGTATTTACTGCTTACGAAACCTTTATTATTTTGTAAAGCCAAATTAACTCATACGCAATTTAATTACTAAAAAATATAATTTGTCTCAATTTAATTTTTTAATTATATTGTACAGAATAATGATATGAAGTTATAGTGAGTTAAAGCTAATCAATTTTTAACTATTAAATTCATCTTGAGATCTTAATCATTTTTAATTTTAAAAATAAAAATTTTTTGACATAAATTTCAAAATAGATCCAATAATAAAAAATTGGTGAGCTTTAATTTACTATAACTTCATATTGTTACCCTAAACAAATTGTCTGAAAGATCAAATTTAATATTTTCATA
This sequence comes from Senna tora, assembly GCA_014851425.1. Classification (NCBI taxonomy): domain Eukaryota; kingdom Viridiplantae; phylum Streptophyta; class Magnoliopsida; order Fabales; family Fabaceae; genus Senna; species Senna tora. The sequence continues at coordinate 10,720,723 of CM026270.1, forward strand.
ATTTAAGGACAAAAATAAGAAAATGATATTTTTCATGAACTAATTTGAAGTAATTAACATTTTTTAAAGATCAAAATAATAATTTAGTGAAATTACTAATAGCTAAGCTACCACGTATCATGTGTGTAAAGAGGGGAATCCATTCACAGTTCACCTTGCTGCACATATTCATGTGTGTAATGAAAATTGAAATCCCTGCAAGTCCATAAAACATATTTCCCCCCAAAAAAAAAATCAAATCACAGAAATGCCCCAAAATCAATGTATAATATAATAAAGAAAAGAATACTAATAATGCCTACAAGTATATAAATAAATATATGAGTTGTGTTGATGTGTTGTGTTATTATTCATCTTTTCTTGACAAGGTCACTCCCTAATCCCTCTACCCTTTCCCAGGGCAGCCTCCCATTGGTAGGGTCACCAAATTTGGACACAACGAAATCCCTCAAGCCCGTGTCCCAAACCTCACAGAAGCTTAGCCTCCAATTGGGTGGCTCCACAGCCTCGGTGCCGAGCCCAGGTGCCCTATCCTTAGACCTCTTGTTTCGATCCTCCCGCCAATCCACCACATACGTAGCCACCCTCCTCTCGAACTTTGCCTTAAAACTCTCCCACACTTGATACTTATAATGGTTCATCACACCCTCCTCTTCCTCCTTCATGAATACGAACCCCTTCCCTTCCTTCACCTCAAAATGATGAACCACGTTTAGCAAACTCCAATCCAACCACTCCGGTTTCACTATCGATTTGTGCCTCTCGCTCCTCCTGAGGCGACACGTGTACTCCGTGGTCACTCCTCGTTTTGGAGGCGAGGTTAGTCCTGAGGGGCCGAAGCTTCGACACGATGTTCGTATTTCTGCGACGTTCGGGGAGTCCGAGATTTTGGAGATTAGGGATTTGAGTGAGTCTTGGGATTTGTTCTTGAGGTTGAAGAATTCGTCCACGTCGAAGAAGGAGACCCACTTGCAGTGTGGCTTTGAGGTGATTGCGCAGTGGGAGAATCCCGCTTCTTGGGTTTTCACCCACGGCCATGGGATTCTGCTTACGTTGTAGCCTCCGAGGTTGAGATGTTCGACGACGGATTCGAGGTTGTCGTCGCTGTTGTTGTCGTAGATGAACCACCGTTCCACGCCTAGGTAGGAGTGGTAGATGATCCATTCTTTCAGGGACGAGGCTTGGTTCCACACCATCGTGCACGCGCAGAGCACGTGCTTGTTGTTCTTCTTCTTCGTCTTCTTCGATGCTCTGTTTTGGCTTTGAATGGTGGCCACGGACGGGACGGGTTGAACCGTGGGATTTCTTCGGTTCGGTTTTGGACCCGAACGGCTCACCGTGACCCGGATTCCGTTGGCTTTGTTCGGGTTCTTTGCGATGCTGCGTGGTAAGGAACACCGAACCACTTCTTGGGCGGCGGAAATTGCGTGCGTTGTGAGGACGAATTCGGGGTCTCTGTTATTTCTCCTGAACCCGAAATGGCATCGGATTCGGGTCGGGTCGGATTTCTTGTGGGGTTGGAGGTTTAGTCCTTTGACGAAGACTAGCAGAGTATCGTCGTCGTCTAGATATGCTTCGTATGCCAAATTATCCCAGGAATAAACAGCCGTTGGGTTCGTCAGATTCCGACGAGTTCCCTCGCCGCGCCGGCGCAACCCCACGGCGGCGGGTGAGTAATTCGCCGGAGGAATCGGGCACCTGACGATGGACCGAAGCTGGTCGTAGCGGTCGGAGGAGATTACGGGTTGCGTGAGAGGAGGAAGAATCGGGTCATAGTAAACACAGTGGAGATTTTGACTCCGGCGAGCATCGGCGGCGGCGGTGAGGAAGAGAAGGAGGTGATCGGGGAAGATTATGCGATGGAGAATCGTGGAGGGGAAGGAGGTGGGGTTGAGAGAAGAATGAAGAAGGGAATGGGAGTAAAGAAGGGAGAGAGTAGAAGTAGAGAGGGAGGAGGAGGAGGCGGTGAGAGAGAAGCGATGGGAAGAAGAAGAAGAAAAGTAGAAGAGGAAGAGGAAGAAGGAGAAGCAGAGGAAGAGTGATCTGGAAGAAAAATAATAGTAAAAAGGGGTAGTAATGGAGAAAGGCCTTCCAATATTGGGTTTCCTTCTTCTTCGATGATGTTCTGACTCCATTAATGTTGAGAAGAAGAAGAAGAAGAAGAATTGAGAAAGTAAGGGAGTGGGGACAAAAGGGATAAATAATGCCAAGTTTTTGTGAAGGAATTTGAGATTCTGCTATGTGTCGGAGCCATAGTGGTTCAGCCGTCAAAAAGAAAAAGAAGCACGACGTGGTATACTATAGGAAATAAGTTATCTTATCTCCATATGTTAACAATTAATTGCTCAAAATAAAAAACAATATAATTTAATTACTAAGGATTTACGCTTAAACAATGAGTGCACTAATCCTAGAGTCATAATTATCTTTTTGAGCCAAAGAAACTCATTTATCCTTAATCAAATATCTCCTTAATCAAATATCAGTACTTTGAATATAAAATATGTTTAAATTTGTGTGTCACTTGCCTTATCCTCTAAAAATTAACAAAAAATTAATTATTAAATTCATGGTGCATACATTGGTTAGATAAAAATATATAAGCGCGTGAAGGCTACACTTTCCTCTTCCTCTTCCATAAATGTTTTTTTTTAAGTCTCATAAATTTATTTTAATGTAAAGGGATTTGAAAAAGGAAAAATAAAAATACATAATTATTCAGAGATGAAAAAGGAAAAGAAGTAAGGTAATCATAGAAAGAAAATTTGATATATGGTAATTAATAATGTCGGTTTAATTGATGCAATCGTGGAGGGATTTATGGGTTTACCATTTCATGCGTGAGATGAAAAGGACAAAAAAAAAATTGATGTATGAATTGGAATTGTGTTTGAAATATCTAATTAATATATATGAGACATATCTAAATACAGTCATATTAATTTATGACAATTATTTAATTTTCAAATTATATTGCCTTTTGTCTGTAATGTTTACCTTCAATAGGTTGTTATATAAAATACGTAGTTGTATTTGACACACAGTCTCAATATTACATCACCCAGAAGTCCAGAACCCAAAAGGCAAGAGTTTGTGATTTAATAGTGTACTATATTAATTCTAGTCTAAAAGGTTATATTCAAAAAAGAAAAAAAAGTCAATAGTTAATATTACAAATTTACAATAAAAGTATAAAACATGGGTGTTATACTTATACATAAGTTGAAATATTACGAATCACTATTTAATTATCTTATTAAAAATGATTTTTTTTAATTATTATCTATATACTATTTCTTAAAAGAAGAAATATTAGTATACCAATTAATCCTTTAATAATTAATTTGTAATTATATCACTTTTGATAAAGGATTGGTAAATTTTATGCTTCTATAACAATTAATTAAAACTTGTTATGTTCATTTTTGACACAATTGAATCTCTCATAGGGATAGAGGATCACAAGGAGTCGTTACTTTGGGAGACGTGTGATCCTTAGGTAGATATTAGGTGTTTATGTACTTTTATGAGGGATCAAAGTACACATAATTCGTCAGATATATGTCCATGAGAGCCGTTTGACATGAATCTTACTTGTAAATGCCGTGTACGACTAGGACATGTATATATGTGAATAGGCGAGCTGCATCGCCTTACAATGTCACGTTGCTTGATGATTATGAACAAGCGTGTAACAATGGTGATGAGATTCCTCGGAGTTGTTACAGAGATTAGACTGTATATCTAATAGATATTGGTGAAAGTGCTTGTGTCCTTTTTTTTTCGTGTGAGGGGCTTTATACAGCCTCTCTAGGGATGCTTATCGTGGGCGTTCCATGTTTTCTAATATAGGGGCATGTCGTGGGTCATGGGTTCGTGTCTTGTCAAGGGCCATATCGTGGTGCCACATGTAAAGAGAATATTCGGTATTAATAAAATTAATTTTAAATTATTAGTGAAAAGTTAAAATAAGAATGAATATTTTTGTCTATTTATTTTTTATATAAAAAAGTCTGCTGAAATTAAAAATTAAGAATACAATTGGATTAACGGGGCGGAGTAGTGGATAAGTAATATAAAAATATAAAATTATGAGTTATATATGTGAATTATAGTAGAAGTTGAGGAAATTAATTTGTTGTGTAGTCTGCTCTCTTGATGCTAAGTCTCAAATAAGTTAAAGCTAAATATTAGCATACAAAACAAAAGCAGTTTGGTTTGTATTAAATTAAAAAGAATATAGTAACATCTGCCATGTCTTTAATTTGTAGCTCTGATTGATCTACTGAACTTTCACACATTATTCTTTAATTTAAAAGGAAGAAGTAGTTCCTAGAATATTGTAAAGCAAAGAAAACAAAATTCTTTAAATATAACTTTAAATTAATTCCAAGCACCATCTGAAAAGCAAAGAAAACAAAATTCTTTCTCTGTGTATAATTGTTCATGTCTAAATATTGACTAACTCACTTGGGTATATATATATATATAGGCTGCTCTTAACATATATAACATTGACCATTATATTTACTTCTAAAGAAATATATATGGGGGAGAGGGATTAAGGTATTCAAGAGTATTATTTTAATTTTTTTTAAGAATAAATTTAGAGCAGAAAAGCAGATTACAAGCAAGTAATTGAATTTGTTATTGAGAAAAATCATATTTCTAAAATAATTTTCCGTTTTGATTGATGAGCAAATTAATAAGAATATTCTTTGACATGATCTGGTATTTTGTTATAGTTTACGTGCAAGATAGGTATGATCTAAAAAAGTCAATAATGATGATGCTAAAAGCTTAATTAATAAAGATAAAAGTTTAAGAAATTGTTTATGAGAGATATGGGAAACTTACTTTTAAAAACAGGGTTTATCTAATAAATACATAAAAGTTTCTGTTAAAATTTTCTTTTAAACTCTCATTAATTAAAATAAATTCTTAAATAATAATTAATACATTTAAGACACTGGTTAACAAAAATATTGAACCATTAAAAATATGTTTCGAAGGGGTAACATGTGTCCTTTCTAACCAATGATTATGATTCATGAGTGATATATATCTAATATCATGATAATTTAAACTATTTGAAAATGATGTCAATATTTCTGTTTTGTATCTTAAAAAAATGCAATTTATAAAAGGCACCAAAATTGAAAGGACAACACAAAAAGGGGAAATCTTTGTTTTTAGGTTTTGCTTCATCTTTTGAAGTTTTCTTTTTGGTAATGCTAGGTGTGATGTTTGTACGTATGAGAATAATTGATTGTGTTTTTTCCTCTGCCTCTACTCTATATTGATTGAGTTATGACATATTCTCACAAAATGGTTTCTCATAAATTCTGAAAGATAAGCTAATTAATTAATATTTATTTGCTTATTAAATGTTAATAATATCATGCGTGATCATCTGATTAATTCAAAGTTATGAATTCTCACATGCTAATTAATTAATATACACACTAAATATCACTTATAGTTCCCATCACACACGGATCGAAGGAGATTCTCTATCATTTTACATTTTCTGTCATTCAAGAGAAATATTGGATTATCTATCACACGTGAATTTCACTCTCTATTTCTTTCTGGATGATCCGTTTGGAATATATAGACATTCTTTCTACATTTTAATATCCAAGTACACAAAATTTATAGCTCCAATAATAAATTATCTTGCCATCTTGCTCCCTAAACCTCTCTATTTAATTTATGCATAAAAGGTGTAATTTGAGAGCATCTTCCTCCTGTTACATTCTGTTGGGGCAGCAATCTGAAAATAAGAATAAACACAAAACTTTGGGAAATATAAAATTGTTAGAAAATATAATACGTGTGGTACCGGACTGAGGCACGGGTATCTCGTTATCTTTAAGGTAATTCACGCCTCCCACGGGTTGATTTTGCTATATCACCTGGTGCAGGGGTACTCAGACGCGTTACCTCCAGGATACAACAGCCCAGTACTCGCCTGTATGTCTACAACCTCTGCACGTAGGAGGTAGACAGGACTCTGTCTCCCACACCTTTCTCTACCCAAATAACACACATGATATATATATTTGATTCTTTGTGAAACATGAAGCTCCCTTTTCAAGTTTCTTTATTGTGCATCTTTTTTGTCTTCTCCCAACCCACATATATATATAGGTGAGAGTTTAGGATGTCATTTAATTATAAATTAAATGTGTTTTACTCCAAAGAAAACGATTTCAGATTTTTATAAGCAATTTATTATAATAACCAATATAAATAAATGCCTACAAATGCTCATCAACCATCCGTTTTTTAAAATATAAATTTCATTTAATTTCATAATTTATAAAAATATCCAACACATTCTTTGTGTCTGCAAATAATTCTTTGCTTTTGTCACCTTCAATTCTATTATATTGTTTTGCTCCGATCAAATACACTATAGTAAATTAAGCTTATATATAATTTATGAGACGTAAGTTAATTAGGAGATTATAGTTCTCTCTAATATTTTAATATCAAAAAGAAAACGAGAATCTTATTTCCTTTTTGTGGGGTTTGAACTGAAAGTTAGACAAGAAAAAAATTATTCTCGCATCATAAGATTAATGCAATAATATAATTTTTTAGTGTTTCATTCGTGAGGTTTACATTGATTTGTACTTTTTTTTTTGAGAACACATAAATTTGTACTATTGATTTTGCAATTTAATGATAATTAAACTTTTTTGTATTTAAAACTGAACCAAGTCAATTCAACTTATTTAAAACTGATAACTCTTATAATTGTATTTTGTAGATTAATATTTTTCATGTTCTTTTGTTAATAAATATTAGAATAAAATTAATAATTTGATAGATACAAATACGTATATTATCTTTTATATAAGGGTAACATAAATTTTTTTGTCTCTTAACTTTATATGAAATTTTAATTTTATCCCTTAGTTTTATTAATTGATACAACTATACTTTCTCCTCTAAAAAAATAGTCATATACATAAGTGAAGTCCAAATAGAACTACCAATTAAAACATAAATAATTTTTTTTGATAATAATTAAAACATAAATATAAGTTTGTAGAAAAGCTAAAAAATGAGGCCTGGCATCCAAACCCCTATTTAGTTTAAAATCATTCACAATATTTCAAAATACATGGGACTGCTCTTACAAATTGTTTTGGCATCATATGAGATTTTTTTTTTTCAAATTTATCATGTTTTGCCAATGATAATTTTAGTGAAGAATATAATAACAATATAACTGCTTGTAATTTAAAAATAAAAAAATAAATCCCAAGGCAACTTCTTTATTAACGTACGATTACTATACCCAAAACAAGTGTACCAACGATCAAAGGGTTGGCCATCCCATCCAAGTGATAAGTATAATTGATATCGTTTAAATAAAATTTTAGATTAGAGAATATGTGAATGTAAAATTATTTTTGTTGGGAGATTCTTCAATCATAACTATATGCATAATATGGATCAAATTTAAATTAATTGGAATAAAATCTCAAAGGTCGGATCAACAACCAAAAATACGAAACAAAGTGTTTTCTTTTTCTTTTTTTTTTAACCATGAAACAAAGTGTTAGAAAGTGAAGTATATGCGGTAGTGACTGAGAATTCACAAATAATTAATTAATCACCTTTGCTTTCTGAGTTAGATGGACATTTGCTTTCTGCTTTTGTTGATTTGAGCCAAACCAAATTTTTTGAGAGAGGTTGAGAAAACGATTGGTGTATGGAAGTAATTAAACATAACTCTGTATTTTCCAGATATTACAAATTTATAATTATAAGCTTTTAGAAAAGGGTAACGAGAAAGTGAAAGAAATGACCCCATTATTATTTAAAAATTCATGTTTTTTTTTTTGGTTTCATGAGTCATGACATGAAAAGTATGGTACTCAATTTTAAAAAAAAAATATATATAATACAGGTATTTTAAACACATCTATGATGTCTATTAATTCAAATTTCAATTACACAAAATAATAAATAAATTTATTTATATATCATAATATCACTTTCGAAGGAACTATTACTAGCAATAGATTCAAAATCAATATGACAATATATGTATATATACTTTTATTTTTTTCCTGATGTCTAATTATTGATCTCCTAACATTTATTTATGAACTTTCTACCTTAATATGATATTTGAACCTTCATAGTCAACTCTTCCTCTTAATTTATCTCTTGGCAGTGGATTTTCTGGGGAGAAAATCATGACAAATGCAATTATTTATTGGAAGAAAAATATAATTGAAAAAAAAAAGAATGAACCAAAAGATGAGATATGCAACTTGTAGTTCTTATCTCAAATCAAAATGCAGCACAAACTTTTGTAAATAACTGATTTTCATAAGGTACCTAATCTTAATTATAATAATTAAATTGATAGATGCAAGTATATACCATATTGACATTAATGTTGAAATAGTTTTTTTTATATTATTATATTTATCCAAAATAGAAAAACAAAATCAAAAGCAAGAGAGTATGTTTTATGCTGTTTTATAATTCTGTTTTGCTTTTTTTGGGGTTCATTTAATTTCTTGCTTTCGAGAGTGAAAACATTGACTTATGAATAGGAGAACACACTTGAGATATTCATTCCACTTCACAAAAATTGCAATTGATTTAAGAGGAGAAAGATGTTAGGTATATTATTAATATCCCTTTTTATGTTTGATGTTTAGCAGCACCCACTGAGAAGAAGATGAGGACTGAAAATCTCACAAACCTTTAAGAAGCTAAGTTCTTTGATAGTTACAATACATTAATATATATGAGCGAATCACAATCTTTTCATAGTTACATGGAAGAGTGACAAAGAAGGTTAAAAGAGACAAAATAAATCAGGGGAAACATTTGATTTCTAAAATGCAACAAAATATTTCTAATTTATTTCTGATTACTAAATTAATTTTGTATACAATATGATTTTAGTTTAAAAATAAAATAATTAACTGTCTTTGTTATCATATACTAAGAATAAAATAAAAGTTTTATATTAGAAATCAATATCAACGTAATTATTTTTATAATTGGTTATATTAAAAGTAAAATCACAGTCTCATATAAATTTATTAAAACAATGTTTGGTCCCCTAACAAAATAAATTGATTTTTGTGGTTTTAGAAAGGAATAATCTTCTCTTCATAAAAATTATTTATTGAAACAAATTATACCAATCATGTATCTACTTTTTTGTATTTATTTATTAAAATATGTTGACTATTTTTTTATTGAAAGCCACGTTGAGTATTATTAAACTACACTTTTATTTGTGAATTTTTGTGGACAGATTGTTTTGGGTCAAAAATTTTTAGTCATAAGCGAACAATAATAAAGGCCCGCAGGCCGTAGCCTGAAGGAAATGGAAACGGAAAAGGCCCAAATATATTGTCCAAGAAAAGATCGAAAGAAAAAAAATAAAAAGGTTTACTCATTTTGGGGTCAATTAATCGAATATATGGAATTTATATGTTCTTTGAACTAACTTAAAACCCAACTGGGCTGATGATCTTACCAAACATAATGGCTATTCTTTTCCACTTTCATTAATATGAATATATTTTTAAGTTTGATTCAACAATTTATTATTTGTGATGAATCTTCTATATTCAACTTCAAATTTTCTAGGGTAATGGAATCCACAATGGAATTGGTTTTCTAAGATGGATCTTAGAAGATTAAGTCAGTCCAGAGAAATCACTAGTCACCCTAGGACTCCATGTGGCTGAAGTGCAGTCACAGTGTATATTTTTACCATTCATTTACATATACTTTTTTTATTGTTGACGTCAACAATCAAATTTTTATTAAATGAATGGCAAAGATATACACTATAACTGCACTATAATTACAATGCATAAGCATAATGATTTGTACAAATTTGTTAGGAGTGTGTTCTTCGACAATGCTTGGGTCAGGTCGACCAAGTAAGGTGATGTACCTCACTTGATTACTTAGGCCAGGCTTGTATTATTAATATTTTTTTCATTTAGATTTTTTATTGTTTAATGATTTTTTTTAAACAAAAAAAAAAGGCTTAACCGGCAGTCTTGCATAAAGCATAATCGCTTTCTTCCTTTAACTTACAAATTACAATGGCAAAAATAAAATATACACATGAAGAAAAGTCCTATTTAAACTACACATCAAGAAAATTCCAGCGCCTGCATGATGCATCCTCCCATCCAAATCCACACGCTTGCTGCCTCTGCCTCAGTATGAACAATTGTAAGAGAAAATAGCCTTTTTTTCTCAATTATAATTTACCAACTTTAAATTAAGCAATTCTCCAGCAGACAGGACCATATTGACTTTCATGCCTTGTTGCAGTTAAATAGCCATGGAGTCGTATATTCCTCCTGTCTTGGCTACACTGATGATCTGATAAAACGAGCAAGCAATACAAGATTATAAGTTCTATATTTCTCAGACAATCAAATGCTTTGGGAATGGCGAACTGTCATTGAAATGAGAAAAAAGTAGAGTGAGCCAAAGTTTCATATGAGTTTCAAATTTTCACATCATCAGTACCCAGGATTCTCTGAAAAATATTTTCCCCTTTGTTTCATGAGTTTCAACTAATTTTCAACTCATGTAATTTCTGATCACTGTACATTCCTTGCCCATATACAATACTATGCATGAGAAACTTTCGAGCCATAGTCAAAATCAAGCCTATTCAAACATGGGTGTTGTGCTGTGTGTCTGATATCAGGATAAGGAACAAAAGTTCAGGACTAAGGGAGTATAGAAAATTCAGTACTCTTATTCATCATTTGCCATTAATCAATATTAAATAAAAATTTGGTCCTAGTCCGTTCAAAGGTAAATATCTCTATTAATATTGACAAATAACAAGTGATGAATGAAGAAAATACTGAAAATTCAATACTCTCGTAGCACTAGACTTTTGTCCCTACATAAGATGCCGTGCAAATAACCAAAATGGCAGCATCTAATTTATACACAGCCAGCTTACTATGAACTACGGCAGCAAAACAGAGTGATAATTTTCCGAAGCATGATAATTATTTTGGAATTCCCCAATAGATGAGGTAAATATTTGCTACATTGCATTGATAATGACTTTTCCCGTGAAAATTACAAACATCATAATTATGGAGAAGAGGATTTAAGACAGCAAACATGAGCTGCTAAAATTACAAACGTAGTTACCTGCTTTTCTGCTGCCTTATTGCTGCTGCACACGTAGTTGGCGAAATGCCTTCTAGTAGGCTGGTACTGTCACTTGGCGTTCTCTCACCTTCATGGACTGTGTTCTTAGGCATTTTTTGGCAATATTGCCCTAAATTCCCCTTTAAATTGCTTCGAGCATCTGTCAATGGATTCATAAATAATCCACCCGTACGGTGCTGAAATCTTTTGTTGTTATTATTAGAAAACATTTCAATGCTACAATCTTTATCAGTTGTATTATGCATAGCATTGGGAGATGATATGCTTCCTAAAGATAGCCTTGATGTAGAATACCGCCCTTCTGCCTTTCTCCAAAATTTGGTACTCAGAAAATCAGTACCTGGTAACTTGCAACACGTGTCTTCTGTAGCATCAGTACTGGGAATCCTGCCACTTGATACTGCCAAATCATATGATATTTCATCCAGTGCCATCTCTAGACCATGGACTCGACTCTCCAGAGAATTTATTCCGCTTTGAGAGCTTCCAATAAATTTCTATAATCAAATAAAGAAGGATATAAGTCAGCATATTTTCTTAAATGATTTGTATATTAGTACAAAAGAATGTAAGTGAACCCTTTAAAAAGACCACAAACAGAGGGGAGAAAATGAAAAGGTACTATATAGACATGACAAGACCAAGCAGATGGAAGGAGAGAAACATGATCAATGGCAATAGGCTTCACCTCTTTTGAGGTAAAAGTAGGAGCAGAGTGAAAGGTCCAATTCTCAATCCACTCATTTCTTTGAAGTTATTGACTAATGCCTTATTCATTATCCAGGAGAAAGATGATGAAATAAATCTCAGTCACGTCAAAAAGCAAAAGTTAGTAATGTCAAGAAAACTGATAATTTTCCCAATCGAAGGAAGAGGATGTAGTAATTCATGTATCAAGGTTTCTGGTAATTATGCTGCTTATGGGTATTATGAAATTGATAGCTCAAAAACGAATATTATGTTAAATCAGATAGTGAAAGCACGTCTTGCCTAAACCAGAGAAAGAAAAAGGAAAGCATAAAGCATTAGTATATAAAATATTCATTATTCAAATATGACAGGCTGTCAGAAAACTGAGTGCATGAAGAGTCTTTTTCAAAAGAACAATATGAATACGCCAAAATTGACAGGAATAGCACTGGCTTCACCAAGTGCTGCAATACAATGTTATGTATCATCAGAAAGTTACTTTTAGTAAAGAAGAAGGTATAAACCTCAATAATGTACCTGGAGGAGGTCTAACAGATTCGATTGCTGGTTTTCAATTTGAATAAGTTGTTCACGGATCAAAGAAAAATCCTCAACATCTTGAGGATTCTCACAAACTTCCTTTGCACTGTTGTGCATAAAATCTGAGTAAGGACTGTCATCATTATAAAATGGAACCACGCGAGACCCAGATTTCAGACCACCAAATTTATACAGTTTCTCATTAGACTTCTTGCTAAAGACAACACGCTTTATATCTGTCCCCGATTTTCCTAGGTCTTGATTTTGGGTTGGCTTCGGAACTTCAAAATCACACCTCTTGATATTATCTTCTCCAACCATGCTGAAAGTGGATGACTTTGATTCTGGAGTTTGTAGTTTTGAATCAGAACATTTTTCATGGTCCAGCTCACGTGATATCCCCACACTAGAATTTTTGTCATTACTCTGTAGTGGACACTCTCTTTTGTTGGCGGACAACACCGAAACTGCAGTTGGAAGGGACCTGTTCGCTGGGACTGTTTTCTTTGGCTGAGAAGATTTCAAGCCAACATCAGTTGAACTTCTAGTGTCACACTGACCTTTACAATTATCAGGACCTACATGAAAAGACAATAACATACAAATGTAGGATTTCCTTATCTAAAGTTGATAAAACTTCAATGGTCAAGATATAAAGAAGAAACAGGAGAAATTAATTGAAACGGACTGTAATTTCTAATTCTTAGTTGGGACCAGTTAATAATAATATTTATCATTTCTCTTAACTCTGTTTTTAACTCAATTGGCCAAATGGAAATCAACCATATCCAAATAACATATGCTACTGTATCTATTAAGTATGGATTAACATAAGCCGAAATGATATTATTATGATCGAACCAATCCTCAAGAAACATTAGTTAGGACTAGTCAAGTTAGTAAAATATGCCTCGGAACTTAAAATTTTTTAATTAAGTCTTACCAGCTGTAGAACAAGCTGATTTAGCTGGAGCAGATACATCCTCAGATGCATCAGTTACCTCCTTCCACATCTCCAAGGCACGATTCATAGTCTCACGAACTACCTTTACCTGTTACAGCAATACCGCTGATCAACGTACTTGAAAGAATTTCATTTCAACACCGAAATCAGTCTCATCGAATTATAAAGGACGAAAACGAAGTCGGATCGGAAAAAACAATACAAAATTGATCATCTCTAATCTCTTCCTATCTATTCTTTTAATTTTTCTTATCTTTAAAAGTGCTGTTAATGCAGTTTGTTCGTAGTAATACTTCGCAATCAAAGGAGTAATTCCTTAATGAGAAAAAGGAAGTCCAATCACCTTATCAAACCTGCGATTTTGTAAGGAATCCAAGCACAGCATTTTGTACTGCGATGCCAAATCTTTCTCCACCAAAGCCACCTTCCCCAATCCCTCCGATGCTGCCTTCCTAACTGTCCAATCCTCATTGCTTAGAAACTCCACGAGGCAAGGCACTAACCAATTCAACACTCCTCGACTCGACGCGCCGCCAACACCAACAACGCTACCTATCAGCACCAGCAGCGCAGCCTTCGCCTTGCACACCTCATTCTTGGCCAACTTCCCCAACCTCGGCAAAGTACTCTTCCGCAGCGACTCCACATCCGGTTCCGGCGCCGACTCAATCGCCGCCGCGAGGCACAGCGCCGCGCCGATCTGCGAGTTGACGTCCTGCTCCTGCGTCAGAGCCTCCATCAACGGCTTCAGAAACGCCGCCGTGAATGGCGGTTTCGTGATTCGCGACGACATCGCAGTCACTGCGTCGATACAAGCCGATCGGACGACGGAGTCCGGATCACGGAGGCGTCGGAGGACGGTGGAGACCATCTTGGAGAGGTGAGGAGAGAGAGCGTCACCGTGGAAGTGAGAGAGAACCGTCAATAGATGAACGCATTGCTTCCGAACAGGCGATTTGCAGGAAGAGTCGGTGTTGTAAATGCAGTTGAGGAAGAGAGAGAAGGAGTCTTGGCTCAAGGTTTGAGCAATGGACTCAAGCTCGGCGACAGCGACGGCGAGAGTGTCGCGATCGGAGAGCTTGTTGAGGCAAGCAATGACTCGTTGCTTGAGCTCGTGAGTCGACCCGGTGGTGGAGGAAGCGAGTTGGGTTGGACTCAGCGAGTAGCGCTTGGAAGGATATGACATTTTGGTAGAACGGCGAGTCAATGACTCAGCATTCGTGAAGCGGAAGAAACGGCGGTGAAGGTGAAGGACGAGAAACCACCGAAACGTTTCGACGGTGCTGATTTTCAGGTGAGATAGATTTTCGCGGCAAAGTTTGGACTAGTTGGAACCGTGGGCGTTGGGGTTATAAAGGTTTTAAATACCGAAGCCGCAAGTGTCAACAAGTTGAAATTTCTTTTTTTTTTTAAAAAAAAAAAAATATATGTTAAATTTCTTGGATTTATTTGAATAAAACTCAATAAAACCACTTGAGAAAATTAAATAAAATTTAAATAATTATATATCTTCTATATTTATATGGCTGTGGACTCTTTTCGTCAATAGTCTCTCAAAATAACCATTTAATTAATAAACAAAAAAAATGATATGAGAAGATCATGGGAGAGAGAAAATAAGAGAATATTGATAGTGGTAATTTTATTTTTAAAAAATAATGATTGTGGTAGTTATCAAAAAAAATAATTTTTTAATCTTTAATTTATTATTTTATAATTAATAATAATTTATTTTATATTTTATAAATTAAAAAAATTTCAACATGTACGTAGCTACATGTGAAACCTCTAGTATATATATATATATATATATATAAATAAAATTTACCAACATAATGTAGTACTATTCATTGATTTTTTTGATAAATTATATCTGTCAAAATATTTATTATCTTCTAATATGAACCAATACAACTGGTTATTATCTTCTAATTTATTTTATATTTTATAAATTAAAAAAATTTTAACATGTACGTAACTACATGTGAAACCTCTAGTATATATATATATATATAAATAAAATTTACCAACATAATGTAGTACTATTCATTGATTTTTTTGATAAATTATATCTGTCAAAATATTTATTATCTTCTAATATGAACCAATACAACTGGTTATTATCTTCTAATTTATTTTATATTTTATAAATTAAAAAAATTTTAACATGTACGTAGCTACATGTGAAACCTCTAGTATATATATATATATATATAAATAAAATTTACCAACATAATGTAGTACTATTCATTGATTTTTTTGATAAATTATATCTGTCAAAATATTTATTATCTTCTAATATGAACCAATACAACTGGTCAATGATTCAAAATAAAATTTTTATTCTACTTATAGACATGAATTTAAATTCTTTTAAAACTATCCAAAATTTCATTACAATTCTTTTCCGGTAACATGTCATTGGCCTTACTATTTTTATTTAAAAAAATATTTATCATCTCAAATTGATTGAAATAAGAGGATGATGATATATATATGATAAACTTACTTATAGGCTTAGAAAATAATTTCTAAAGCTTTTAAAAGGAAAAAAAATCAATGAGTGAGATCGTATAATTATATGAAAATGACGGCCAACATAATCCTTTTAAAAATAATAATTGGTTAGAGTATCAATTCAATAGTTGAAACTTGAAACACACAAGTTTAGACTCGAGAGAGAAGGAAAATGGAACAATACACAATTGAACATATTTTTTTTGGGGGTTAATTTTTGAAAATGAAACCAAAACTGAAAATTAAAAAAGGTGGATATAAACTAAATTTGGTTAGCTCACTAGGTCGCTTAAGCAAGTATTGGGGGTTCGAATCTCACCTTGTGTATGCAGCAACCAATTGGCCAATGACAAACCCCTTAAATAGAGCTCAGATCTGCAGAGGATTAATTCTTGACCTATCGAATCGAGGAATATTGAAAAAAAAAAAGTGGATATATATGAGTCCAAACATTCCAAGCTGTATGATGCAGTGGATATAGGTGTGTCGTGTTCTTGTGGCTCACATGCTTGCCAATTGCCACGTATGACGTAAGAGTGAAAATAATTAGAAGGGCACATGAAGTTACATGTTTAATCTGCGTTTTGATAGGTAGATCCCCAACAATATGAACTGACTAGATACCCCTCTTCTAATTATTTTGTGGTTAATTATATTTATGCCTCCTTTTATATTCAAGTTTTCACAATGCTAAGCATGTTTATCAGAATTGTAGCACATGACCATCATATGTTCTGTTAATTACTCATTGCACAAAAAAGAATCTGTTGCTTCATGCATGTGAGGAAGACTTCAAAATTGGCAAGAAATCATATGAAATTTATGGATAATTTAAGTGTTTTCTTATTTAAAAAACATATACACTTCTCTATTAAAAAAATATGAGTTCAATTATAAACGGATGAGTGATCATCGATCTATCGAAATCAAGTTCCCAAGTGTTCCAGAGAAAGTTTGAAGGTAAAGAAGTGATATCAACGGGTCTAGATTCACTGAAAATTTATAGAAAAGTCAACGTGTATTTATAAAAAGGTTAGGAAGCAACAAGTAGTTCCACTGGAGATAAAGATATTTTCAACTATTATGTTAGGTATGAATAATGTATAGACAGCATGATATTAAACATGTGTCGTTTGAGATTATTGACTATCGACAGATCAGTTGAGGATAATAACAAAGGTCCATATGAAGACCAATCAACACTATTTTTAAGACATATTACACAAAATATAGTACATTTTAACGAGCGTCTTAAACATATTTTTTGCGTATGACTATTTTGTTTTGGGTATTAAAACTCTTCTTCCTCGCAAATGTTCTTTTATGAATCATGTACATGACATTGCACAGGCTCCTCAAATGTTAAATTTAAGCTTACAAAGTTGAATTCTTTCATTTGAAAAAAAAAGTGTACTCGTATTAAATATAAAGCATATATTAATATCAAACTTATTTCTCACTAGAGCCACTAGTTTTTTAAATATAATTTAAAAATTGGGTCTTGATAAGAGCTCTATGGTATCTACAATCTACATGAAGGCTTTAGGGAAAGTAGTTCCCAAGCAATTTTTTTGAGAGAAGGGTCAGATATATATATATATATTGGAAAGTCCCTAGCAAAATTTTATTCCCAATTCTACCTTAATCAACTCCTTAAAATCATGAACTAGCTAGGGGGGGAAAAACCTTTAAAATAGTGCTTGAAAGACGGACATTTTAGTCACGTGACATTTTGAATGTGATATTGACTGAATCGTCAATTGAAGCAAAAACTTCTCGTAAAAACAAGACATTTGGATTGGATGTTTGGGAATAATTTTACTTTTCCTTTCTATTAATTAGTTGCAAATGATGGTGGCACACAATAATTAATTAGAGTTAGAGAGTCCTTTTCCTTTCTCTAAATAGATTCCTTCTATTCTGCATATATACATAACAGCTGAACCATATCTGTGAGGACCCAACCCACAGATTATGAAGCTCATTAGTCACACAAATTAAAAAAGAAGGAAAAGAAAGGAAGAAGGGGAAAAAGCTCTATCAACCTACCTACCATGGTTGTAGAATAGATGGAATTAAATTAAAAGTTTTTGAGGGTGAAAAAGAGGCCCAAATTGGTGTGAAAAAGAGTAAAGACATTGTCCGTGATTTAAGTTGAGCTACAATAATAATGATATGAAGCATGAAGAGAGTGACCAAAGATGAAGTTGGAAACTTTGAGAACGTCGTAGTCTTTTTTACTTAGAAGGAGAATCATTGATGGAGGATAAGGACACCAATAAATTGAAGGATCCATGCATGTGACCATATTTGATTTTGGGTGACAAAGATTTCGGCTCATTTTGGCCTTATGCATTCAGAGGGAGGATGTTCAGGACTACTCAAAACACAATTTTTTTTTTTACCAAAGTGGCACGTACGGTTGGTTAAAAAGGTTAAAAGGTCTTTCATAACCCTGAAATACGTATGGATACTTATCCCTCCTAAACTTTATTATACCAAAAAGAATTTTATTTTTTTTATGATTATTTATCATTTATTAATATTAATGTAAATTTAAAATGTGATATATTGAGCATGAATCCCTTTTAATGTTGGTCTCTATTAAAATTAAGAAATGGTGTTGAATAAATATAATGATATATTGAAAATTCAGTCGTTGGTGCTGGACTTTTATTCCTGTACATTTTATTCTCCATTTATCAAATTCTAAAAAAATTTTGGTAACTATTTGAAAAAATATTTAAGTGTGTGACATTTACTAATAACATTCATTTATTTATCATGTGAACCCTTTAATATAAAAAGAAAAAGTAGATAAATATTATTTGTAAAATGCACAAATGACTGTGACGCCATAACAATCAAATTAAACTAGCGCCATCCATTATAATTCTTTTGCATTTGAACCAATTCTATATCAACTCTTTAATAGAAAGATGGGTCATAAACATAACAAGCAAAAGCTTCGGAAGAATGAAATCTCCGTCTCACCTGCCTTTTATTATTTGCTTAACAAAAATCTATGAAATATAATTATAAAAGGTAAGCGAATACTCTTTTAAGACATTGGACTAACCAGCTAAGATATATATATGACTCACTTTTATATTAATAATAATAAAGTTTGTCTAGAGCTAGCTACTAGTCAAGAAAACCGTTTTAACCATAATTAAATTACTTCAGAACACAAAGTGCACCAAATGAAAAAAGGTTTGACAACTTATAAGGTACGAAAGTACAAAAATGACGCTTCCTAAATATATAATTTAATTTTACATTGTAATTAAATTAAATACTAAATTTTATACTAGAACAACCATTTATTTTCAAAAATATCAATAATAGTTCAATTCAACAAAGCATGGTGGTACAATTCCTCTTCACCTTATTAGATTTATAATATATATATATATATATATATATATATATATATATATATATATAACTCTATTTCTTACATGATATATACAGGTCTAAATCTATTAATTAATGACGCTTTCCAACTTAGATTAATGAAGCCCGCCAACATGTAGACAATGATTCGCTTTTCGACACACCTTGTTTTTTTTTTTTTTAAATATGATTTTAAATTTTAAACTTATTAGTTATTAGTCGGCTGCAAGTTGCTAAATCATTTGGGAAGAAAAAAGAATTAAAGCAATATATAGTACTTAATTCAATATATATTTATATATTTGGCCTTAAAGTCTTTTTCTTATAATACAAACCAATTACATTCATGAAGTCTATTGATTATTAAACTTGTATTGAATATATAAAATGTTAGTATAGATTATTGAATATGGTTAATGGAAATACGGATAAAAGTTTAATGGTACCGTACTACTAAACTTTAGTACATCCCTCCAATCATGTAGTGGTATTTGTTAATATTAATAAAAACTCACATTAATTAGGGTCCACCTTAAATGGTTTAGGGACCAACTCATTGGAGGGATGTACTGAAATTCAGTACTACCGTACCACTGAACATCTACTCTGATAACACATATATATGTTGATAAATTTAATTTGAAAGATCAAAATAACAAGAGAATTATATATATATATATATATATATATATATATATATATATTAAAAGAATCTAGTTACTATAATTTGGTATTGAGAAACAACTAATTCAATTGAGAAATTAATTCCCAAATTATACGAGTCTTTCATTAAATGTAATAAATTAAACCTTTCTTCAAATTAAAGAAAAATAATTAAAATGATCTTAAAAATAATATTGTTTTTTATTACAAATACACAACAACAGAAACAATTAAAACATTTTCTATTTTTTTAATTAAAAATATAATTTACTAAAAAAATATTTTCTAAAACTCGGTTTCAATAATGTTCTCTACATTTTTTTTGGAATATTATAATTTTCTTTACTATAAAGTTTCATTAAATTTATAACAACTATTGTAGTTATTAATATATATTTGAGTTAATAAACTAAAAAATTATTTATGACATTATAGAATTGACTCATTTAGCATATTTTCAATTTTAAAGAAAAAAAGTTTTTTTTGGGGGTCAAAATTCAATATATTCCCAAGTCACACTGAACTCGGCCAAATTCATATTAAAGTGAGAGAGTTAAGGTAAAGCTGCCTCCTAATTAATAAGTTTTTAGGATTGGAACAACTGCTATATTTGGTAAAAATAGAAGAAATTTAAATTCAATATGATAATATAATTTACCTTATCTCTTTTGTGGCATTAATTAAGTTGAGAGTGAGGGATAGATAATATTTAAAGGGAGGCATGGCAGTAAATGAGGTTTTGAAAATGATAGGGAAATGAGGGCAACAAGAGGAGATAAATAAGGAGATAAAGAGAGTGATATGTGAGAAGAAGAGAAGAGTGTGTTTATACACACAAAGGAATGAATTGAATGGTCCCATTATGATTGTTGTTTGACTGAGAAACAGCTAGAGGTGATTGAGGCCCTTAGCTGCTTCACATGGGAAAGAAAGAGCTACAAGTATACATAAAATAGACCAAAACCATTGAACACTATGAATATATAGGGATGCATGTGTCATGTGTGTTTTCCTTCTTAGGAGACATATCCACATGCACCCCTGTGTTTTTGGAAGAACCAAATTTAACATCATCTCATCTCATGCATTACATATATATACATACCATGCCTAGCTTATCCTCATCTCAATTATGAGTAGATGTTCAGTGGTACGGTAGTACTGAATTTCAGTTACATCTCTCCAATCAATTGGTTCTTAAACCATTCAAAGTGGATCATTATTAACGTGAATTTATATTAATATTAACAAATGGCTCTGCATGATTAGAGGGATGTACTGAACTTCAATAATACGGTACCATTGAACTTTTATCCCTCAATTATTATTATTTTTTATTATTTTGAGAGAGATGGAAATTAATCCGATATGATGCTGGAGCCACCCCCTGAAAACATTCCTTACTTTTTCTTTGCACTTGGCTATGGCACATGTGGCTTTTGCATTTGGATAAAACAAGTGCATCAAGATTTTATAAGTGGTTTTAATTAACTTTTCCAACGTTTTATTAACTCGTGCTCTGAAATATTGATTAAGATCTCATTTGATTGGTTGATCAAATTATTATTAAATTTTTTGACTTTTTATAAATTCCAAATGGTTAATTATATAAAGACTTGATTAATCAATAAACTATGTTTGGTACCACGGGAATACTCTTTTCATTTGTTTATTATTATTTGTCAATTTTAATAAAAATTTAATTTTTAATTTATTTAAGATTGATTCCTATTAATATTGATAACTGATATTGAATTAATAAAAATTTAAGTATTAAAAATTCAATAATTTCGTAGTACTAAAATTTTATTTCAAATAAAACCTTAATCAGTTTAAGTAAGTAATTTTAATTAATAAAACAAAATATATAATATGCTAAGACAAAGCTCACTAGTTTTTAGCCATTTTATCTAGTTTTAGATAAATTTTAAGATAGACTCAATGACTAAAAATTGGTGAATTTTGACTCACCATAGCTTCATTTTATTGCCCAATATTTATTTAAGTAACCTTTTTTAAAATTAATTAACATGATTTTTATATTACTTACTTTGTAATTAAGTAATTTTGAATTGATGAGAAATGAACACGATAAGAGTTTATTATTAAAAAATCTTTTTAAAAGTGCTAAATATAAATTAATTAGTTTAGTCTTTATCAAATTGACTGACTCAACTAATTAACTCAAAGTTATAATGTCTCCTATATTTTTAAAGAAACTCTAATACATACGTAATACTCTTGAACAAAAAAATAAATCATCTTTTAGCAGGCAAGTCGTACTCTAATTGCTTGTTTAGTTGGTGAATTTATTTTAAGATAATATAAATGGAATTGAAAAAGAAAAAAAAAATATAAATGAGAATGATATGATTATATTTAGTATATAATAAAATAAAAGATAGAAAAAGAATGAAATTAAAATAAAATAACAATTTTACCGTTCATTAAAAAATTAATAAAACTGATTAATTGCTTGTTTAGTTGGTGAATTTATTTTAAGATAATATAAATGGAATTGAAAAAGAAAAAAAAAATATAAATGAGAATGATATAATTATATTTAGTATATAATAAAATAAAAGATAGAAAAAGAATGAAATTAAAATAAAATAACAATTTTACCGTTCATTAAAAAATTAATAAAACTGATTTTCTTTTCTTTTTTTTTTTCACCAAAGTCTCATTTTACTCTCTCGTCAGAGTGGTGATAATGTCTATTGACGGTGATGAATTCAATAAGTGGCGTATTGGTCTTTTCAGCTAAGATTCCATCAAATAATGACCAAAATGTTAGTATTAAAAGGTTTTGTACAAAACCTCATACAAGAAATGGGCTAAACCTTTTCTCATGAAAGGAGCAAATCAGAGATAAAAATTTTCAAACACATTCCCTTGTCTCTAAAATAAATAAATAAATGTGACATAAGAGTTTTGTTTATCCATCAAAATTGATCTGATGATAACTAATTTTTAAGTACTATTAGGCTCATTGCTAAAGATAACCCTCTCACGTCGTCAAAGTTTTTTTTAAATGTTATAAGCAAAATTTGAATTTTAATATTAAATTAAAATTATATAAAAAAGAATTTGTTTTGTGTAAGTATAAATATACTTTTTTTTTATAAACAAGTATAAATATACTTTTATGAGAACAATATAATTGCACCCAAAATGCATTATACGCCAAAGTAACAAAAAGTTACTTATTCCCAAAATGCATTTTGACTCTTGACAATATATATGTGAATAAGGTCTTGAATTTGAATTCACATAATTATATAAATAATTTCCAGCCTGTGCATGTAAAAGAGACAAAGGTAAATTTAAAATTTTCGTTGATAATCAATCAAGTTATATTTTTCTCTCTGTATTTACATAACTATGTAAAAATAAAACATTGTTTCGAATTATAGGAAATTGGATCGTGTGATTATTCATTTTCCTACAAATTTTATGTAATTCATTCGAAATCCACATTTTTATTTTATTTATGAAGTAGTAATAATAATGACTCACACTAAAATTAGGGACCAAATTATTATCCATATTGAGAAATAACATCACCTTGAATGAATTATGAATCAAATTGTTATTAATACTCATAAATAGCTTGATAAGGCTATTTGGTGATTTTTTTTGTCAATATTGATAATAATATAATCCTTAATTCATTTATGATAGATCTTTATTAATGTGAGTCCCTATTATCACTTCATTTTTATATAATTGCTACCAATCACTATTTCGTTAAAATTTTGTATAAAAGAGTTAATAGAATAAACTTTTTGCACAAATTACAACGTTTACTAGGCCGATTTCTATATCACTCTTTTATAATTAAATAGATTATTTGCATATAAGTTATAACCTATGTTTTATGTCTCGTTTGTCTTGATTTAGATATTCATTAAAGTGGACATGATAATTAATCTTTTAAATATTATCGGGTACATTATTATTGCAAGCTATCATTCTAACAAATGATACTTTATTTCCATCAATTCAGAAATCAGACCCAGTAAATAATGGTTAAAAAAATTACAAACTTATTACTAATTGTGGTACATAACCTTGAATTTTTTTTTTTTTTTTTTGTATTTTAGCATAAAATAAACTTCACTATAACTGATTGTAGTTGTATACATAATAAATAACCATGGAATTAATAAGTGTGCAACTAACATTATTAACACCCTCAAATGATTGTAAGTGCAATACATCAATGATCAATGTATATTATTTATAATTAAGAGCAATTAGTTATAGTCTATAATTTCTTAGGGGCACGTTTGTTCCGCAGAAATGGCAAGGGAAAAGATGATGGAAAGGTTCGGGCTTATATGCAGATGTGTGAGGAAGAAGATTAGTTTTCCTTCTTGAAATCTGTACAAATTTCTTAAATATATATATATATATGAAATGTCCACTGTGACCTTGGATTTGACATAATTATAACATTTTTTTAAAATATTTTAATATAAAGAGTAAAGTTGTAATTTTAATCCACTTTTACTCATTCTCATTCACATTCTCAAATTTTACTACCAAACACAATAAACATTCTCTTTCTGCGTAACAAATACACCTTAGATGTTACTTCGTCATTTCTCCGCTAGTAAAAATTATAATTGTTTAATATTATTTTTTAATATTAATAGGATTCATCATTCTAATAAGTATTTAAATTGAATGAATTAGAGATTAAATAATTAAAAAAATGTATTTAAATTCAATAATACCGTGAGTTATTGATCATCCCTTCGTATATTAGGTAGTTGAAATGTTATAATTAACATATATCCTATCTTCAGCCTTCATTATTCCACGAGGAATACATATGTATGATAAAACAATCATGGGCTGGATTTTGTCTTCTTTTTTAATCTGGGAAAGATTTTTCGCAATTAATTCACTTCAGATTGATTCATAAAATATGATTTGCAGTTTGGTTTATTAAGCGATGTGATAGATGGCAACTGTATATGGCACCGAAAAAAAGATGGCAACTGTATATAGTTTACTACTTAATCATTGAAAATAATGATAATTAATTGGATACAAGCTAATGTATAATTTCATCAAAGACAGCATTTTTTAGCTTGATATGGGTAGACACTATATTTTTAAGAAATATTAAAAGAAATTATCTAAATTTAGTTTAAATGATTGGAATTCTCAATTTGGTCCTTTAAATAATATTCCTCAAACAATTTAATCTATATATTAATTACTTGGATAGCAATCAACATGTACAAAAAAAAAACAGCAATCGAAACATATCCATTGAGAGTTGAGGCATTCAAATAATTAACGTGACAACTAAATCTAATTAGTTGGATGGATTTTTTTAGAGAATAAAATTTAAAATGTTGATAATTAAGATATTAAAATAAAATATATATCTTTTAATTCACCAGTGCCTAGCACAGTATGAGTATGACTCTGGGAGTACTCATTGATTTGTGGGTAAGATAATGGGCTTATGCATTCAGATGGGCCAATGGGAGTACATTTTGATCCATAAAGATCTTATTGTCTAATTGACCCAAAAAGAAGTGTTGTGAGGACGCTGAAACGAAAAGAAAAAAGAAAAGAGAAATTGAATGTATTTATTGTATTTGTTAGTAAAAGTTTGGGCATGAAAATTTAATGAGAATGTATTAAAATTATCATTTTACCTCTTATATTAAAATAATAAAAGAAAAAAAGATTATGATTGTGTCAAATCAAAGAGTATAATAGACATTTTTTATTTTTTTTCTTTTTCCAAGAAAGAAAAGGAAAAATAAAAAGTAGATGGAATATGGTGAATTTTACCTACTTTTTTATTTCCTAAAATGAAATTCCATGACAAAATAACGGGATTTGAGCTCCTTGTAATGGTCCAATATTCTTTTTGCCGACAACATTCTCCTCCTCCTCATCATTTTTTAAGTCCTAAACATTTTTGGGCTTCAAATCTCTTTCAAGTACCCAATAGTGTAAATGTTGGGTGTGTTTATGAATTATGCATAAAGACTAAAGATTCGTCAAATGAGAAATATGAAATTTTTAGTTTTAAGTATAAAATAAGTTTAAATTTTTAGATGAGATATTTCATTTTTCAAAATACTCACACATCATCAAACTTATGGAAGAATGAGAATTTAACCAACAAAAATCGTTTTGAAAAACATACAAACTAAACTTGTCAATCACCATTAGTTTCTTTTGGCTATTATTTTTTTTATAAGTATCTTTTTATTAGAAGTAATAGTATCGGATGTTAAATATGAATATCTCATAACAAAATTTCGAACACAAATTTATTACGGCTCTTTCGGCCATTATTTGCTAAGCATTGGTTGATAGACAACTTTTTGTACATTTATTTTATTTATTAGTACGGTTTTGGGAATTAATGGTATCTCCAATTAAACTAAAGTTGATTGATTCACAGTAGTTTTCTTAATTATAGTTAGACATTACGAGTGTTTTGATTATATAGTCCCTCACGTCGATATCATCGTACATTTATAACTTGCAGGATAATGGATACTACCTTAATGGTATAAAGTATAGACAAGTCGTTGCATATTTCTTAGAATATATCAAACTTATCAAGTTTTTTTTACTTTGAATAAAATTATGGAAGATGTTATTTTCGTACTTCCGGGTAAGCACTAGAATTATTTAACCTCCCACAATGACGACGTTTATAATTTATACCTTTGACCTCTCGTAGGTTTCTAGAATATGTTTATCCTTTTCTGAACTAGTCTCTATCTCAGACTTTTGGAAGTGTGGGCATTAAGACATGGGCTATGGAATACCCACTCCAACAGCCCAAGATGAAGGAATTGGGCTTAGATAAGGCCTGTATTTGCAATTGAAATCTTATTTAGTCTAATCTCAACCTTATATTTAGCTAAGGCCAATCCATCTAGTTTTGAATCCAATGCCATTAACGAAAATAGCCTTTGATAAAATTGAACACAAACATGAGCTAAAAAAACTAACCTTTTATTTTTTACTTCAATAGGATTACAGCAACAACTAGTTTAGATAATTAAGCGAGTTAAACCAAAAAGATAAGTACAACATTTTTTAAATTAAGGAAACTAATAGAAGTTTAATTACTTTCTCACCCTTTTTAGACCTAATTTCATCATCACCCACTAGAACCAGTCTTTGTAATTCTATTTACCAACAACTACTCACAAACTCACACCAAACAGCATGAGAATTTTTGCCTTCAATGCTTAATAACAAGAACTAAGATAATAAGAGTCTTTTAATAATAATTTTAAAAAAAGGATAATAAGACTCTTGTTTTGTGTCATATGACGAACACACCCCTCCATCATCATTGAAACTCCCAAAATGCCATTACATAACTTTCAATTACCAATTACATCATGCTTAGTTATTCTAGGGTTAGAATCTGAGCCCTAATTTCACAAATGTAAGGAAAGAATTAAAAGTATTGACCGCCTATAAGCGGTAACATTGAGACGGTGACCGGGAGATGGAGGTAAAAAATTACAACCTCCACACCCCAATTCTCGTTCTCTATTTTTTAGTGTGTGTTTTTCTGTGTGCTTATATCTCAAAATATATATCATCACATTGTGAACTCTCTCCATCTCTCTTTATATATTTTCGCTCCCCTATTTGTATTCTGTTTGTCTCCTCAGAAATCAAGCGAGAAAATTTTAAGTAAGAAAACTTGTCTCCAAATTTTGCATCCTCACCATCATAGATTGTTGTTGACTTTGAAGAATTATACAAACCTCTGCCATACAAAGAGCTTCTTTATTTTTTTTTGTTTTCTGTTGTGCATATTGTAAAACAAAAGCTTGTTGTGGAGGACTCTGGAGTTCGAGAACTTCACGATCACTTTGTAATTTTCGTTTTCCTAGTTTTAATTCTATTTTTGCTGCAAATTGTGCTGACTTTGCTTTACATTGAAGTAATGCAAAATCTGCTTTGTTATCTTGTTAGGATTTGGCTCTCCAGAGGTGATCTGTTTTGAAGGCCGAGGTCGGAATTCTTGCTTTAATTCGTGTATTTATTCGTCTCCTCTGGTTAGATCTGCTGTCTGCCTTTAGCTTTTGTTCGAATGAGCAACTTCGGTTTGTAGGATTTTGAATTTTGTCGGAGTTGGAAGCATGATTTGGTGTTGAAGAAGGGTGAGGTGAGGATTTTCGTTTCTTGTTGGAGATGAAGAGGTCTAGAGACGATGGTTATATGAGCTCTCAACTCAAGCGGCCTATGGTGTCTTCCCGAGGAGAAGCGTGAGTTCATATATTTTTGTTGTCTTCAATTTCTGTTTCTTGGATTATGCTCGTGTTTCTGATTTGTGCTTGATCAAACAATTGCATCTTTAGCTTACTGATTAAGTTTTTTTAATTTTAACTATGGTGATTCTTTTTCCTTGTGAAAATGAGGAGTCTAGACGTTGATTCATTGGCGATAGTTGTTTGGCTTTTTCATCTTTGCTTTAATTTTAGTCTCTAGTAAAGCTTCGGTCTTTTTTTTTTCTTTTAGAGAAGATCAGATACTTCTTTCCCTAAACTACGTATGAATCTGATTATTTTTTGCTATAGAAAGTAAAACGAAAGTTAGCACTGATTCTTATGTTAATACATGTCACTAATGTTTTCTGTGATGTAAACCATATGCGTGTTTATACAGATGCATTTTAATCATCTGCGTGATAATTTGCTGAGTACTTTGTCAATTTCTCTTTTGTTTTTAATATTTGTTTGATTATTGATTTTGTTGAATGAAGTTCCGGGCAACCCCAGATGATGGTTGGAGGTGCTCAGAAACTTACTACAAATGATGCCTTAGCGTATCTCAAGGCAGTAAAGGAAATATTTCAAGATAATAGGGAAAAATATGATGATTTTTTGGAAGTCATGAAGGATTTCAAGGCTCAAAGGTTTGATCATACTGTACCATTATTCTTCCTTTACTCTCACTTTAATGTCTTTTTCCTTCATTATTCGTTGTATCATATATATTGAGAGAGGATATATCGCTTTCCGAAACTGAAATTTGATTTCTCTTTCTCTCCTTGACATTTACTTTTTTGGTTGATTTGTAGAGTTGATACTGTGGGCGTCATAGCAAGAGTGAAGGAATTGTTTAAAGGTCATAGAGATCTCATTTTGGGATTTAATACCTTCTTGCCGAAGGGATTTGAAATCACACTGCCATTGGATGATGAACAACCTCTGCAAAAGAAGCCTGTTGAATTTGAAGAAGCCATAAATTTTGTGAACAAAATTAAGGTAAACTAGTCGTTGATTAATTTAAAGCATTACATTTGTGTCTTCCAGCACAGATATACACACAGATTTCCTTTTTCAAAAAAGGAAGAGTATTAAAATTATAACAAATTTGATATTTTTTATTCTGATGGGTTGTTGTCTTGAAGTCTCGGTTTCAAGGTGATGATCATGTCTACAAGTCATTTCTAGACATACTGAATATGTACAGAAAGGAAAACAAGTCTATTTCTGAGGTCTACCAGGAGGTATGTTCATTGCTTTCTGTACCTATGGTCTTCTTAAAAGTCAGATACATTTTATATTGGTCTCTCAAATGTCGTAATTTTCTTTTTACGCTCTTTACAATCATATGTTGGACTTCTTCAGGTTGCTTCACTTTTCCATGACCACCCAGACCTTCTTGATGAATTTACCCACTTTCTTCCCGATAATTCAGCAACAGCATCTACACATAATGGTCCTTCTGCTCGGAATTCTATGCTTCGTGATAGAAGCTCTGCAATGCCAACAGTGAGGCAAATGCATGTTGAAAAGGTTTATCTCTCTCCATATGCTTATGCCTGTCTGATTTCATAATTGATCATCAAGTTAATATTTGCTTACCTCCATGCCAGAGAGAAAGGACCATGGCTTCACAGGGTGATCATGACCTTAGTGTTGATCCTCCTGATCCTGATAATGACAGAGTTTTGACTAAGGCAGAAAAGGAGCAGAGGAGGCGTGTTGAGAAGGAAAAGGACCTCAGGGAAGAGAGGGATAGGAGAGAACGGGAACAGGATGATAGAAATTATGGGCATGATGGTAGCCGGGACTTTTCTATGCAACGTTTTCTCCACAAACGGAAATCTGGTCGTAGAACTGAAGACGCCGGTGCTGAACCATTGCATCAAGCTGGTGATTCTGATGAAAATTTCAGCATGCGACCTATGTCATCCACTTGCGATGACAAAAGTTCTGTGAAAAGTGAGTGTAAAAAATTTTGCTCTTGAATTTACATACTGGATTTTGAGGGTTTTCCACCGTTGCTGGCTATTGCTATGATATACAATATTCTAGCATTGGAAAAATATTCTTGCATCTTGTAAGATCCATCAAATGGTCATTTGGGAAAGAACAAAATGGATAAATAAGAAACTTATGTTATATGCTTGAAAACTCATTATCCAATGGGAAAGCTTGTCTTTACATTTCATCCACTTCTAATGCTAAAAGATAAAATAATTTTTAGAAATATTAATAAAATGGCAGGCTCTCCTCTGCAGATAGGATTATGCTTATCTTCATCATTTAAGAAGTATGATGTATAATGCATTCTACATTGGTTTCCATGATCAGATGCCTTTAAGCAGCATCTCCTTGTTTTACTTATAAAATATTGTTTTCCAAATTTAGTTATTTCTTTTTCAGGTGGAAATTTTTTTAACTTGTTTTTCTTATATAGTAGATTATTTAACTTAAATTTTTGTCATGCCAGGTATGTATAGTGAAGAGTTTGCTTTCTGTGAGAAAGTCAAGGAGAAATTACGAAATTCTGATGTTTATCAGGAGTTTTTGAAGTGTTTACATATATATAGCAGGGAAATAATTACCCGACAAGAATTGGAGTCCTTGGTATGGTTTATATATGTAATTTACATATTCTCTTTTACTGATTTAATCATCATATTCTGTCAATATGAGAGTGATAAGCTTAGTATGTACAATCCTTAGATCAAGGTGAATGGTCGAGATTAAGCAATGAATTATCTAATTTATTTTTAAAATGGCATTGATTTTTAACGTAGAGTTTTATTTTTGACCCTTTATTGCTGACTCAGAGCTAGGAAATATTTTCTTGTAAACCACTCCTCTCATATATCTGTGAATAAACAAATTCAGAAAAAAGCGGAAATTTTGGTTGATTCCAAGCATCATCAATGAAATCAATTTTTAGTAGCACAGAGGACTTAAATTTCAATAATTTGTTGCGCTTTGATTCAATGCAAAACTGAAAGAAATAAAATCACTAATTGACGTGTTTTAAAAATAATCTTTTCAATAACTGCTATCCATCCATACTGCTAAAAATTGGTTGTCTAGAACTTGATGTTAATTCCGTCAAGATGACAATGTATTAGTCTGACCTGACTTCGACCGTGTTTACATATTGTAACTTAATTCCTTTTGTTTCTCTTTAAAGATATGCACTGGAATATGATAACTAACTTTTGGTAAGTCGTTATACCAGGTGGGTGATTTGCTGGGAAAGTATCCAGACCTAATGGAGGGGTTTAATGAGTTTTTGTCTAGATGTGAGAAGAATGGTAATATTATTACTATTTTATCACTTTTTGTGAAGTTTAACCTCAGAAAATTGTTTCTAATTGAGTCCAATCGTGCAGATGGATTCCTTGCTGGTGTCATGAATAAAAGTATGTAAGATTGTTTATTCCTTTTTTGTTGACTCTGTGATAGATGCTTCTCTTTTTCTTTTGTCATGTTCTCTGGCGAACAATTTCAGCTTCAACTTCTGATCCAAAACTTTCTGATTACTATATCTTTGGCAGAGTCCTTTTGGAATGAAGGGCTTGCATCCAAACCAGCGAAGGTAGAGGACAAGGATAGAGATAGAGGTCGAGATCATGATCGGGATAACCGTGTTAAAGAAAGAGATCGTGAACTTCGAGAAAGGGACAAATCTGCTGCTTTCATTAACAAGGACATTTCAGTCCCTAAAATGTCTCCATTTTCCAGCAAGGATAAGTATTGGTACAAACCTATAAATGAGCTAGACCTTTCTAACTGTGACCAATGCACTCCCAGCTACCGTCTCCTACCAAAAAACGTATTCACACTTTACTTGTCTCTTGGTTTCTTTTCATATTCTTGTGGAATCTCTGAGATTCTCTTTCTGACGTGTTTATGTTTATTATATGAGTTCACACAGTACCCAATACCCTTAGCTAGCCAGAGAACCGAGCTTGGTGCTGAAGTATTGAATGATCAATGGGTTTCTGTCACTTCAGGAAGTGAGGATTATTCTTTTAAACACATGCGTAAAAATCAGTATGAGGAGAGCTTGTTTAGATGCGAAGATGACAGGTTGGAGTTTGCCAGAGCTTCTTATTTACCCCTTTTAACTTGCATACTTTATCGAGAAGTTTCTTACTGGTTGAAGTCATTGCCATATTGTTCTGCCTTTTGGCTAATTTTGACTTCACTGTGTTGATTAACACATGTAATTTCCAAAAGCTTTCTAGAAATGCAAACTTGCATTTGCTGACTTTTTTTTTTGTCGTTGCTGACAGGTTTGAACTTGATATGTTGTTAGAGTCTGTGAATGTGACGACCAAGCGAGTAGAAGAGCTGTTAGAAAAGATCAATAATAACATTATTAAAGCAGATAGTCCAATTCGTATTGAGGATCACTTGACAGGTAATAAGATTTCAGATTATCAATGGAATTTCTCATAGCATAAATATGAAGTTGGAGTTTTATTTTTGTAGATTCCATATTCTGATTGGATTCTTTCCTCGGTTTGTTCTTTTAGCTCTAAATCGAAGGTGCATCGAACGATTATATGGTGACCATGCACTCGATGCAATAGAGGTATTAAGAAAGAATGCACCTCTAGCTTTGCCAGTAATATTAACTCGTTTGAAGCAGAAACAAGAAGAGTGGGCTAGGTGTCGTGCTGATTTTAATAAAGTTTGGGCTGAAATATATTCTAAGAACTATCACAAATCTCTTGATCACCGTAGCTTCTACTTTAAGCAACAGGATACAAAAAACTTGAGCACCAAAGGTAATATATAACTTCACCCTTCATAAAGTGGGATGCTAGAATCCTTTTCATTCACCTAAATTTTTTTTTTTGCTATGCAACCTACAGCCTTACTGACTGAAATCAAAGAAATTAGTGAGAAGAAACGAAAAGAAGATGATGTTCTTCTTGCAATTGCTGCCGGAAACAGACGGCCAATTATTCCAAATTTGGAATTTGAGTATCCTGATCAAGATATTCATGAAGATCTTTATCAACTCATAAAATATTCCTGTGGAGAAGTTTGTACAACTGAACAATTGGATAAAGTTATGAAGATTTGGACAACATTTTTAGAACCCATGCTTGGTGTTCCTTCTCGACCCCAGGGTGCTGAGGATACAGAAGATGTTGTCAAAGCTAAACATAATTCTGTCAAATGTGGCACTGCAAGTATTGCTGACAGTGATGGTAGTGGTGTAGGGGCAAATGTAATGAATCCTAAACAATTAAATACATCCGGAAATGGGGATGAGAGTATTTCATTAGAACAATCAAATTCTTGCAAAGCATGGCAGACAGCCAAGGATAACAGGGCCAAAGAAGATATCTGTCTTGATGCAAACCATAGTGCACGCAAGACTGAAGTTTTGGGTTATAGTACACAACACGATGGAATGCATACTAATGCATCCATGGCTAATGAAGTATCAGGAGTCAAGAAGCAAGGTCATTCCAATGAACAGTTAGTGAATGCTAATTCCACTCTGGCTTCTGGAATGGAACAAAATAATGGGAGGGCAAGCATAGATAATGCATCAGGTTAGAAACTTGCTTTAAGAAAATTGACAAACCTTGTTAGTTACTCTACCATTCTTATAAAATAATTCATCTCTAGTTTTCTTTTTGATCTTCAATCGTTACTTTCTGAAAATGAATGGAGCTGAGATACACCTTTTCTTTGCAAGGACTTGCAGCTACTCCATCTAGACCTGGTAATGTTGCTGCTGAGGGAGGACTTGATTTACCTTCATCAGAGGTATGATTTAACTCCTTGAACAGTTTGTGTGTCTCTTTTCAAGTTAAAAAGCATAGTCAGGATTCAACATAATTATGCTTAGCATGTGGTGGAAAGAAATACATCTAGTGATTTTTGAAACAACTGAATGGTTGTTTTTTACCATGATCAGGCATCATTTGCAATTTTTCTTTCCTCCTTCAAAGATTTTGTTAGATTACGCCATCTTAATTTACCATGATCAGGCATCATTTGCAATAAGGTGTAGAAAATTTACTTTTTTTAATCATGACTTAGGGTGGTGATTCTACAAGACCAGTTACACCTACAAATGGGGCCATCGCTGAAGGCAGCAAAGTTCCCAGATACCAAGAAGAATCTGTAGGACACTTCAAAAGTGAAAGAGAAGAGGGTGAGCTATCTCCTAATGGAGATTTTGAGGATAACTTTGCAATTTATGGGGATACGGATTTAACAGCAGCAGGGCATAAAGGAAAGAATGGTGGTGTGACTATGCAATACCAAAATAGACATGGAGAAGAAGGTTGTGGAGAGGCAGGAGGAGAAAATGATGCTGATGATGAAGGAAGTCACCGCAGGTCATCAGAGGACAGTGAGAATGCTTCTGAAAATGGTCATGTTTTTGGAAGTGAGTCTGCTGATGGGGAGTGTTCACGGGAAGAGCATGAGGAAGATGGGGAACACGAACATGATAACAAGGCTGAGAGTGAAGGTGAAGGTGAAGGCATGGCCGATGCCAATGATGTGGAAGGAGACGGAACCTCATTGCCATTTTCAGAACGATTTTTACTATCTGTAAAGCCCCTGGCAAAGCATGTTCCCCCAGTATTACATGAGAAAGAAAGGGTTTCTCGAGTTTTTTATGGAAATGATTCCTTTTATGTGCTTTTTAGGCTTCACCAAGTAAGAAACACACTCTCTCTCTCTCTCTCTATATATATATATATATACACACTCGCACATGATCACCTTCTTAATTGTTTTTCTTAAATGACAGACATTGTATGAAAGGATACAATCAGCAAAGTTAAATTCATCATCTGCAGAAAGGAAGTGGAGGGCTTCAAATGATGCAAACTCTAGTGATCTATATGGCAGGTTATAAGTCCTATAAGTTTTGTATTCTGTTACAAATTTGAAATAGATGTGAATACCTATGTAAGACTGAGAGCCTCACTTGTGCTACAGATTCATGACTGCCCTTTATAATCTACTGGATGGTTCTTCTGACAACGCAAAATTTGAGGATGATTGCCGAGCTATTATTGGAACTCAATCATATGTGTTGTTCACATTAGACAAATTGATTTTTAAACTTGTTAAACAGGTCACATGCACAAGTTTATCTTTCTCTTAATCCTTTTGTAGCCATTTCATCTCCCTTTCTGATCTTAAAGGGTGAATTTATTTATTTCAGCTGCAAGCTGTTGTCACTGATGAAATGGATAATAAGCTTCTTCAACTCCATTCATATGAGAAATCAAGAAAACCTGGAAGATTTTTTGATATAGTTTACCATGAAAATGCCCGTGTTCTTCTTCATGACGAGAACATATATCGTATTGAATGTGTAAGTTTCTGTTGCTTTTGCCTCTTCTCTACTTGAACCAGCTTTCGGATGAAATTATTTTTAAATACTGCTATATGTTTACTTTGATATTATTTTTTGTTCATGCAGTCATCTACACCGACACGACTGTATATTCAACTGATGGACTATGGACATGATAAGCCTGAAGCAACGGCTGTATCTATGGACCCTAATTTTTCAGCCTATCTGCATAATGACTTCCTTTCTGTTGTTCCTGAAAAAAAGAAGTCGGGGATTTTCTTGAAGAGGTATATATCTAAGTGAGGAGAATAGGATGTGCAATTGCATTCTAAAGCTTGTAAGTAAAATTTGTATTTATTTGTTTATTTTTACAGGAATAAAAGTAGATATGCCTGTGGTGATGAACTTTCAAGCCAGGCTATGGAAGGACTGCAAGTTATTAATGGTTTGGAGTGTAAGATAGCTTGCAATTCATCTAAGGTATTTTGTAAAATATTCATTTGTGCATATTCTGTAATTATGTCTTTTTTCCCTACATATAGTTTTATTTTCACATTTTGTTGATATGCTGCGGTTGATTACAGCATTATTTCTGTTTGGATTGTATTTCTGAATTTTCATTCTTCTCTTCTATCATTGGAACACGTTCCATGTTAGGTTTCGTATGTTCTGGATACTGAAGACTTTTTATTTCGGATGAGAAGGAAAAGGAAAGCTTTGCATCAGAACAGTTCATGCCATGAACAGGCAAATTCTTCAGACAAATGTTCAAGCAGATTACAGCGGTTCCGCAGATTGTTTTCCGTCACATAATGTTCGCTTTGAGCTCCACATGGTATGTACTATTCCTTTTGTTTCCTGTTTTTAAAAACAGCTTTAAAAGCAAGTTTTGGAAGAACAAAATTAAAAACATTGGAAACAATTCTCTCAAAGTTGTCTTGAATGAAGGGAGAGAAAATGTAAAATTACATAATTGCCGTTAACGAATTTCCGTGTTTTCCCCAAGCCCTATAAAACAACAATCTTTTTTTCTTTTTTTTTTTACTTTTAGAAAT
Source organism: Senna tora (assembly GCA_014851425.1). NCBI lineage: Eukaryota > Viridiplantae > Streptophyta > Magnoliopsida > Fabales > Fabaceae > Senna > Senna tora. Next base: position 10,757,371 of record CM026270.1, read on the forward strand.
ACCATTTTGTTTTTTAGTTTTTAAGAATAATTACTGAAAACAAATTGCCAAACAAATTTTTTAGTTTTGTTTTTAAAAACAAAACAATTTTTAATAAGTGGTATCAAACAGGCCCTAAGGCATTTGGTATCACGTTGAGTAAAATTATAACACGTGAAAGAACCTTTTTGAAAAATATTCATTATATTGGTGCTGTGCTATAAAAATATTTACATGCCATATTTTTCAATTAAAGAATCTAATAACAAACACGTCTAACAGAAAATGTGATGATGCTTCTCTCCTCTCTTTCTCTCTCTCTTTCCAACAAAAGAAAACCATGTACTAATACTTCAAATTTTGGTTCGTTAAATGTTTCCAACTTATTAGATTTTGTAAAACGAAACATCTAATAAGAAATGCATTTACAGTTACAGAGGTTGTCCTATTCAGTGGCTTGTGCATGCAACATTTACGGAGACACCAAAAAAGAAGCTCACCACATTGCAAGCAGTAGAGCAAATCACGTTTTCGGAGATTATTATGTTTATTTGCATTCTCACATTTCAAAAGCAGCACAACCAAATAAAGCTTACACAAGGGAAGATGTGGCGCGAAGTTGGATACTGTAATTTGGTGGCTGATGAGCCACTATCATGTAAATAGAGGTAATTTGTGATGTAACTAAATAGACATTTCATTCCATTCCATTCAATCCATAATTTTGTTATCTTATTTAATTAGGCCTCTGCCTCCCCTTTCCTCTTTAGCAAATGCTACTTTTTCTTGAGGTTATTGACAATTATCAAGTATTTTGTGGCTGCAGTGGGCCTCTAGTTTTAGAAAACCATATGCGTAGACACATGGGGTCCACTTTGATTCTTTTTTTTTTCCTTCTTTTTTTCTCTTCCTTCTTTGTTAAGATTAACATGGAATACTGATATCCCAACCCCTTAAAAATTCTCTTTTAATGTAGCTTCAGGAAAAAGTTGGATCAGCTTCATGAGTGCACAAAATAATTGACTTTAAACAATTATACGTGGTTCATAGGGTAGTGAACTGCACGGTCCAATTGTAACGAGGCTTCTTTTTTTTTTTTGTCAGTAACGAGGCTTCTGACAAAAACAAAATATGTAACGAGGGTAGTCTGGTAAGCGAGTTTTTCATGTATGTAATTTTCACTCCTTTTTTTTTGGGTCAATTCTTTTTTCCTTAGAGTACTCTTAACTGATTTCACGAGAAAAAAAAGTACTCTTAACTGAGATGATTTTTCGAGTTATGGGATGATTGGCCCAGTGTTCTTAATGGTTTTAATAATAGCCCGCAAGGATAAACCTAGTTAGTGGGATGATTTTGGTTCTTGTACCAATATATATATATATATATGGGTATTGCTTCAAAATCAAAATTTTCAATTCATATGTATCGGACGACAAGTGGTTATATGACCTAAAAAAACAGATGATCCCATTTTTTGCGTGATCATTAAGACATTGAAATCATAAAAGTAATGATAAATGTAAGTAAAATACCAATTTTTATAGATGTGTAATGGTCCTCAGCTCATAAATGTATAAAACACTCGGTTTAAGTTGTAAACAATATTTATAAAAGATGTTTAAAATCTACACCTCAGATTATATCGTTTCTTTAATTAAGAATTCAACAGAATACGTGCAATTTTTTTTTGTAGATCTTCGCGCGTCCTCCAATTACAGATAATTCATTCTAATAATCAAAGTAAATTTGTATTAAAAAAAAATCAAAGTAAATCCGGGTCGGTGCGACCAGGGTTGCAATTTGTTTCAGAAGTTGAAATGTTAAAAATGAACAATTACAAATTTGCGAAAGTTAACATTAACATCTACCTTCAGGCCCAAAAAAAAAAAGATTATGATCTAACCTTGACAAAGATGAATTTTAGTTTTTTTTTTTCATTTTCATATTACTTTTCAATGTAAGGATTAATTACTTTTTCTTTCTTTTGGTGTTTGTTTTATACCATGCATCACAAGTTTGTATCTAAATCTTAGATCTAGATGATGATATTGAAAGTTAATAACAAGCGAAACGAAAACGGTGCCTTCAAGTAAACTTCATCAAAACCACACACAAAAAAGGACAAAATTTATATGTTGTTGCTTACATATTTTTTTTAAAGTTAACCAATTAAAAAAAAACATGTGTCAATTTTGAAAGGATAACATAAAAAAATTGACACATGTCTTTTTTTAATTGGTTAACCTTAAAAAAACATGTAAGCAATAGCCTATAAGGTTTTTTAAAAAAAAAAAGGGGTAAGCATTATTCATGATTCATGAACTCCGATAACATTTTTTTAATCATAAACACGAACATGGGTTATTTTGCCTATGAACTTCGGATCATGTACTCCTATGGTTCAATGTTTGAAAGAAAAAATAATAATACAAGTCATATGAACTTGTTTATTTTGTTTATATTAGAAAAGGACTTTTCTTAACTTTGGATCATGTACTCCTATGTTTCAATATTTTGTTTGAAATAAAACATTACTCTTTCTTTTCAACATCTACAAACTATTTTCATTTTTATAAAAAAACTTGTTTGTCATTTTTGATAAATTATTTTGTGACTAGTTCCATGCTTTTAATACTATATAATTTTTTTTCACTTACATATTGTCTAATTATATATTATTATCACTAAACATGCGATTTAACTAGTGAATTGATCTGACGACAATGCCTTAAACGAGTTAATGTCCGATCTGACAGACAAATTGCTTCTTTCTTTCTTATCATTCCAGTGTAAGTGAAATGCACACTACCAATTAAATTTCCTAAGGCAACTACAACTACTAATAAAAAATAACTTACAAATAAAGCAGCAAAGGCAGAGAGACTAACCAGCGAGTTCACTTATTGGAGGCCGGTCCATGACATCGGCTGCAGCTTTTGCATTGCGCTGCAACAACCGATCAATATCTGGCAACTTAGGTATCTGAGCCAAAAGATCAATGGTCCGTCGTAAGAGGCGAGCTAAATCACCTTCATCCATTGCACAATCCATCATTATTTCTCTCCATGTCAACCCAGAAGCCCAAGCTTCAACCATACCAGAAAATTGGCTATCTATACTGCAAGGTATTGTTACCCCATGTTTCTCCTGAATCTGCAAAAGGGAGCTTCTTTGCTCATCAAAGAAACTTATGGTATTAATGACAGTTGAAGAAGGCTCATATATATAGCTGTTGTTTTTCCAAGGACGGAGTTTGATACCCTCAGAAACCAAACTTGCAATCACTGCAGCAAGTTCTGCAGGCTTTAGTTCTAACAAGATTTTATTGCGAAGGACCATTGCAAGCCACAGTTCATTCTCTCCTCGAATTGCGGCAGCGGTCTCACCAAGCGGAAATATGATGTGTGTATTGATATCTAAAGCCCTGGTTTCGTGTATGACATTGCTAACCTGCATAAACTCCTTCCACCCTGAGGGTTCAATTTGTTCTATCCGATTAATCAAACGCTTCGATCTAGTTTTTAAGCGTTTAATCTTGTCCTGGGTAAAATTGGCAAAGTCTAAGATTTTCTTATACTCTTTAAAGCCATTAGTTCGTGCTATCTTTTTCTTCAAGCGTGAAACTTTATTTCTTTGTTCCTTGTACTGTTCTGTAGCATCTTTGTAGGGTTGAGAATTTTGTAGAAGCTCGTCATCTTCAGAAAAACTACTCAAAACAGGAACATTTAAACTCCAAGACCATGTCTCTAGAGATCCTTCCATGAACCACAAACCACCAAGTTCGGAGTGAGAAAGCTTATCCCATTTCATCTCCTCTTTATCAAGGAGCGTACTCATAATTTCTCGTGGCAAGGCATCCCCTTGAGCTAATGCGACGTTAGGAAAACCTGTCTTATATACTGCTTTAATCCACCTTTCTGTAAATAAATACCAAGAGTTATCTGAACCAAGAGCCACATGATATGATGGTTCAATGTCCTTGTTGAGTTCAGAATCAGTATCTACTAGATTTAACGCAAATAAATCATCAGAAGAAACCATGTTCCTAAGCTTTGAAGCATTAAGAGAGTCAACCTTCCCCAAAAATACAGCAGGAACTGAATGTTGGACTCCTTCAGAATCTTTATACTGCAAGCACAAAAATGGTAGATCTCCACTTGCAGACTCTTCCAATAAAGGTTTCAGGGAAGAAATTCTCTTTGCATCCATCTGCTTTCGCAGTTCACTTCGAACACGTTTTTCTGCCCTTAATTCTTCTTGTAATTCTGCAATCTCCTTATAATCTGCCTGTGATAAAGACTTCCTACTTCTTCTATCTATGGCCTCATCAGTGATCTCTGATGTCAACAATTCAATTTCTTTCTCAATTTTACTAAGTTCTTCTTTAGCAGCCAGCATAACATTGCTACTAACATAATTTCCAAAACTCTGTTCAACTAGTTTCCTAGCTTCTTCCAAAGTTCTCCCTGATGTGGAAGATCTCATTTCATCTGATTCGTTTGACCTATGAATGGCTTTTACACCAGAAAGGAGATTCAAAACCATTCCATATGATGCAGTAAACTGTGACACAAGGGGCTCAAGTCCAGAAAATAGAATCTTGCAGCACTCTTCAGCACCTTCATAAGGAGTTTGGACAAGAACTACATGACCACTTTTATCAGTCCCTCTGCGCCCAGCACGCCCTGCCATTTGAAGCAATTCATTTGAACTTAACTGAATACGTCCACTATCACTCCTTTTACTGAGGGATGAAATAACAGCTGTTCTAGCTGGCATATTAATTCCAGCAGCAAGAGTTTCCGTAGCAAAAACAACTTTGACGAGGCCCTTCTGAAATAACTCTTCTATGAATGCCTTCCACAAAGGGAGACAACCAGCATGATGTGCAGCAACCCCTTGTAGAAGTCCTTTTACAGCTGTTTCTCTTACAGCATCAGGATACTGAATGCGAAATCTCTTCAAGGCTAGTTCAACTTCGCTAGTCTCACACTCATCTAAGAGTTTGCAGTCTTCAAGGTATTGCACAGCCGCATCACAACCCTTCCTGCTAAAAATGAACCAAATAGCAGGGAGCATATTTCTTGACTGGAGGTGCCATAATGTATCTACAACTTGAGGAACCTGAATTTTACAGGATTACACCTAATATAAAACTGTATTTCAATTCTAACAAATGCAAAGTTAAGTAGCATTCTTTTATCCTATGTGTGCATCACAACCCCAACCCACATCCAGGGTTAAAGATTGATTTTTGGACAAAAATATATGCCCAGATCTCATTAGTCATTACACTTCCAAATCAAAATGTGAAAGGTAATGAGAAAATTATTGCTATGATAATGATAAATAAACATTTTAAGAGAATTGATGTGGAGAACCTACTTGCAAACGACGAATTGCATTTATGTCATTCTTCGAAAGAGATCGTTGTTCAGACATGCTATTGCTACCATCATCATCATGGCTTGTCTGAGTTCCACGTTTTCTAGAATTTCTTCTTCTACCCCAATCATCCTTGTAAGATTTAACTCCTGAAGCTTGAAGCTGTAAATAATTAAGTGAGAGCTTCCTGTTTCAAAAAGTGCAAGAAAAAGCCAAGTTACCATTTGATCTGATTTAGTAATAAAAATTGGTAATAGTCATTTTTTAATCTTGAATCTGTTAGACAATAGCAGAATAAGAATAGTAATACTCTTCAGGAAAAATACTTTAGGTGTGAACTCACACCTGATTTTCCTATTGAACATTCCACCCAAAAAAATCCTCCAATGATTATTATCTAATCTTTAGTGGGAAAAGGCTTTGATTGTTGTTGTATTATTATCTAATCTTATCCCTCATCTCATCTATTATTTAATAAAAATAACAAGCAATACATTTTCCACCATAGCAGCTGCCACTAGTACAGCCCCAACTCATCTATTATTTAATAAAAATAACAAGCAATACATTTTCCACCATAGCAGCTGCCACTAGTACAGCCCCAACCATTGGTATATTGTTTTCTGACAATACTATTTAGGCTGCAATGATCATTCATCACCACCCTATCAGCAAGTTGTTGTGGCCAGGTGGTCATCACTACCATAGTCCGTGGTCACCTTTGTTTCATTGCTAGATGAAAATATTAAAATGCACTGTGCACAATGCGCCATGTGTTCTTCACTTTAGAGCAGCCAGATCCCTGCTAATCCAGGCCCTCTAATGTTCACTCACCACTGCTGCAACTTCTGTCAATGGTATCATCACTTGTTCCACTATAATGATGGCAATTGGCAATCATCACCAAACAATGAAATCTTTTAAATATCATAAAATCAGAACCCATAACTCAGCTCCCAGTATTTGACAAAGGTTTAAAATTATCACAGAAACCCGGATGCTTTCTGCCCTTCCACATTTAGAGGAGTGGGAAGCAACCTAGATTCAATATAAGGAACTACTCAAAGGTAAAATTCACTATGGAGTATGGATGCTTGTAAACATTGATGACGCTCAAAAGTTATTCATTATACTGCTAATCTAAATTTCTCAATAACCACACAACCACTTCCATTGAAAAGGTACCAATCCTCCACATAAAGAAAAAGATATAGTAGAAGTAACTACTGAATACCACAAACAATCTTGGAAAAAGTGTAACAATTAGCAAATTCCAATTTCTTGAAACTGACATAGAAGGCTAGTGAAATACCTTACTAACAAGGTAAAGGGTCAGAGTGACTGACAAAGTGGTATGTGATCGACAATTAACTCAACTGAATAAATGCAATAAGATTCCTAATGAGTACCTATTCATACGTGTTCCTTTCTCATCTAATAGTGGTAATAATGATGTCTTTGTGGAGAAATGCCAAGTCAATGGAACTGGCCGTTTTGATGACGTTACTAACTCTGTTCTACCATGAATCTGAAACCAAAAACAAGTATCCTCAATACAAAATGTCATTCTTGCATTTCTAGGTGAGATTCCAAAGCAAATATAGCCTTGGTATACAGCCAAAGAGTACTAAAAGAAAATTGGGTTTAATATAATAATGGAGTTCCATTACAAGACACATTTCATCATTAAATTCAGTGAAAATATGATGTTGTTGGGCTCTATATATGTCTTCATTTGATTCACAGAAAATTACACCAGGGTTAGAGAAGGTGTCTGCCAAGAAAGGTTATTTCACAGAAAATGATTTAACTTTTCATCTGTCTCTGCACAAAAGGTCTGCAACATTCTCTCAAACAAGCATCATCCCAATTCCCAACTGAACGATTTCTCTGGATCATGTACTGGAAAAATTGAAAATTAGCAAGTCCAAGAATCCAAACAAAGTTTCAAGAACCAAACTATCCATTAACCCATTGTAATGGCTGGCTGTGGCACTGTACCATAATCCTTGGGTTGTGAATGATCTTTTAATGCTTTCATTTAGAAGGGGGGACAATCTTCTGATGGTAATAACCTAATAGGTGACACAATCTTTACATGATGTTAAGTACTTCACATATAAGAATTTAAGAAAATGTTAGATTCCCACTTGAAATTATGCATTTTATAAAAATACAATAGCAATCCACAGAGTCTGAATCCTTCAATAGATTGACAGTTTCTTCCGCTTTAAGTAGGACAGGATTGTTTTGTTTGCCTCTCTAGTTTGATCTGATATCTACTTTCTTTGACATTTTCTTTTATTCTTTAGGATGCTTCCTATTGCACATTTGTACTGCTTTAATTTCTTTATGAATGATTTCTTATTACAGAAAAAGTAACATGATCAAAGTCAACATTGAAAGGTCTGAAATCTGGAAAATCAATCCAATGCATTCTGTAACTGTAAGAGATACCAATGACTACTGGCAGAATCTGAATACCTGACCAATCCAACCAGCCAGCTCATCAGGATTTGCAACAGTTGCTGACAGACAAATAAGTTGAACTTCTTTGGGACAATAAATAACCTGTAATATTGCGCACATAGAATGAGTAATGTGAGAATACTCATGCAAGCAACGTACTACACAAAGACAACTAATTGTGCTTACAATCTCTTCCCAAACTGTACCACGAGATATGTCACTAAGGTAATGAACCTCATCCAATACAATCACGTCGACATGGAAAAGTCCACCTCCAGAAGAAACATTACCAACGCTGCATGAAGAGATACAAATACAATTAACTAGCACTGTGTGTTTAACAGTCAGCTTAAGCTTGACTGACAAAATAATGATCAGAACGAGAAGTATTAGATATCATAACTTTTAGACGACATAGCTGACTTTATTGAAATCTAGGAAATAGGATAGATTATATGCAATCTAGTGCAATGAATGTGTTTAGGAGCAAACAATAATGATAACTATGAAATATATGACTTATAATTATTATTTCTGTATATAGTGACGTGGCTGTAATTAGTTAGGAGCTTACTTTTGTATATACTGACGTGGCAGTGTAGTTGGAAGTCTGTAGATTTGTTAATAGTTTCAGTTAGGAGTTTGTTTTGACACTTGCCACTCACGTGTCTTTGTTGTATATATTTCAGCTTTTGTAGCTAATGTGAATATCGATTATTTTACCTCAAACACTTTTCTCACATCTAACAATAACATTGTCAAAATCAAATCACGAAACACAGGGAAAGATAAACATCATAGAACCGAGATCTAATTTTCGTAGCGCAATGTAACATACAACACAACTATTTTTTCAACTGTTGTGCTGTATATTTCAAGTCTCAACATAAGAAAGATTGAAACAAAATTTCAATTAGGCTTGACCTCTTACGCACTGAACTCAATTCAAAGCTATTAAGAATAAATTAATAGTGTACCTCTGATACAACATGTTGCGTAATATCTCTGTAGTCATTACCAAAACCTGAGCATCCTTGTTGACTGCAGAATCACCAGTAAGAAGGCCAACATAGCTGTCGCCAAAAGTCTCCCTAAAATTGAGAAGTCGTCAGCAACTCTTTGGCTGTAACTATAATAATGCCATTGCTAAGTCTCTCTTTCCTCACGCAAATGCAAAGGCAAAATCAACTAACACACTATTATTTGCCATTTCATTGATACCGGAATTCGCGAAACTTCTGATTGGACAATGCCTTGAGTGGAGTGGTATAGAATATGCGCCTTCCTCTAGCTACTGTTGCTACTCCTGCAGCTTCCGCAATTAATGTCTTCCCGCTGCTTGTTGGCGCAGAAACCACAACTGATGAGCCTCTTAAAAATGCTTGTATTGCCAGCCGCTGCCAAAAGCCGAAACATAAATACATAATAAACTAATTGTACATAAACCGAATATTTGGAAAGAAAATGAAGAGCTACACCGCGAGAAAACCTGGAACTTATCGATCCGGAAATCATAAACCGAAGCGAGCTCGTCCACATCAATAATTTCCTCGCCAAACTCTCTAACTTCATTGCAAAGCTTCTCGACTCTCTGCCACTTGAATCCTTCGTGCCGAATCGTCTCGGCCTGAAACGCATCATTCTCGTCATCACCATAGACGACGCCATCGGAAACATCGCCGGAGACGTCGTCGTAATCATCGGCGGCCACGTCATCACCATCGTCGTCCTCGTCTTCTTCTTCGTAGTCGTCTTCCTCCTGCTCGGCGTCGGAGAGCTGAGACTGGGAATGGAAGAAGGAGTTAGGGGACTTGAATGAGGCACGGAACTTGAGGAAGGAGAAGGAAGATGCGAGGGAGAAGCAGAGAGATTGGCGGCGAATCAGAGGATGAGAAAGAGAGGTGTTGGAAGATGGAGTTAGGAAAGCAAGCAGAGGGAAAGGGAAAGGGTGGGGCGGTGAGAGGATAACATGAGTGTTCATGGCGGGAGATATTTTGCTGCAATTTTTTGGGCTCCGTTTGGGAGAGATAAACAAAAGAGGCTACGATACTCAGTCCCCACACGGATCAACCCACCCGACCCGCTGCTATTCTGATCGAAGTGTTGATCTCTAAACAGTTTTAGATTCTGATACTCTCAAGTCTCAACTATAATTTATTCATAATTTTAATATATATTATATCTAAAATATAATACTTTAATAAGCTTTAAAATTAGGAAAAAACTTCAGTGCATCCCTCCAATCATGTAGTGTTATTTGTTAATATTAATAAAAACTCACATTAATTATGGCCCACCTTGAATGGATTAGGAATGGAAGGATGTACTGAAGTTCAGTACTATCGTATCACTAAACATCTATTCGGTTGGAGGATTGTTTGAGAGTGACGTAAGGTGTTTTAGAGTTATACCCTTGGTTGAATATTTAAGTGAGTAATAGAGTGTGATAGTTTAGAATAGTTTGAAAATCTTTCCAAACCATCCAACACTTTAAGCAACGTTTGTTACGCAGATTTGGTAAGGGAGAAAAGGATGGAAACACTGGGTTCCACTGGGACATGGAAAGAAAGCAGAATTGCTTATCGATTTTCATGCAAAATCATTAAAAAATGATGTGTGAAATGTCCATTATACCATTCAATTTGACATAATCATAATAATTTTTTAATATTTTAATATAAAAGGTAAAGTGGTAATTTTAATATATTTTTACTCATTCCTATTCTCATTCTCAAAATTTACTATCAAACACAATAAACCCATTTCCTTTTCTTTTCCCTTTCTGCGTAACAAACACACATTTTGGCCATATTTAATTTGAAGAATTGGAAGGAAGAAATGAGAATCATGTATTTTAAAAAAATAAATCTCAATATCATATTTGACCGCTATGAGTAAGTTGATTTCAAAATTATGAGTAGGTTAAAAAATTATATTGCACTAACAATAGAATACTCTTTTAACAAAAATAACTACATTCACCTCACCATATATGATTTTTATCCCTGATGTAACTTGTAAATTATCCCAAAGAATTATCATTTTTTCTTCAATTTGAATAACACAGAGTGATAAGTTGACATTGCTTCTTAAGCTTTAATATTAAGAGAAGAAGAAGAATATCTTTTTATAAAGAATATGTACTTATTTATAAATTATGAATGACAAAATTATTTATGAATTATAAATTTAAGAATACGGTTGGCAATAAAAAAGAAAGATTTAAGAACCAAATTGGAAGAAACAACAAATATTCTTTTATATTTTTTGTTGTCTAAAACAAACTTGGAAGAGAAAAATATATAATTATAAAAAGAAACATGTGGGTTCAATTCAACCTCAAGCATTTCAAGCCGAGGGACGGCGGCAACGGCAAAAGGAAAAGGACACAAAAAAAAAAAAATTCCTCAAATTGAATGGTCTTTCATTGGTTGCCCCATCTTTTCTCCTTTTCCCTTCACCTTCCCTCCTTAAATCTCAGTCCTCACCTAACTCTATTCTCGCTCCTAACTTCCAAATTCCAATCCAACAAACCCTTCTTCTATTCTCGCCTTCCCTTTCATTTCACCAGATCCGACATGGCTCTTTCTCGTCTAGCTTCTTCGTCTCGATCCAATCTTCTCAAACCTATCTCCCTCGCATTATCTCTCCGCCGTTCGATTTCATCTTCACCCGATGACTCCTCCACTCTCACCATCGAGACCTCCCTTCCGTTCACCGCCCACAATTGCGACACACCTTCTCGCTCCGTCGACACCTCCCCCAAGGAGCTCATGTCCTTCTTCCGCGACATGGCTCTCATGCGACGGATGGAGATTGCCGCTGATTCTCTCTACAAGTCTAAGCTCATCCGAGGCTTCTGTCACTTGTACGATGGCCAGGAAGCAGTCTGCATCGGCATGGAGGCTGCCATTACCAAGAAGGATTGCATAATAACATCTTACCGTGATCATTGTACCTTCCTAGGTCGTGGTGGAACCTTAGTTCAGGTCTTCGCTGAGCTCATGGGTCGTCAAGCTGGCTGCGCCAAAGGAAAGGGTGGTTCTATGCATTTCTATAAGAAAGACGCTGGGTTCTATGGCGGTCACGGTATCGTTGGGGCTCAGATACCACTGGGCTGTGGATTGGCTTTTGCTCAGAAATATTCTAAGGATGGGAATGTGACATTCGCGTTGTACGGTGATGGTGCGGCAAATCAGGGGCAATTGTTCGAGGCGTTAAACATAGCTGCGCTTTTGGATCTGCCTGCGATTTTGGTCTGCGAGAATAATCATTGTAAGTAGTTTCAACTTTCAAATGGTAAAAGTAAGGTACCGTTTATATTGGAATTTGTGCCTTAATCTCATTCGATTTATTTGATAGATGGGATGGGGACGGCAGAGTGGAGAGCTGCTAAGAGTCCTGCTTATTACAAGCGTGGGGATTATGTTGCTGGGTTGAAGGTGAGATCAAGAATTTATCTTTCATTTTCCTGCTGTTTTGAGTTGAGTCTGGAAAAGTTTCAATATCTTCGTGATTGGTTATAGTTATAACATTGCAATGTCATTTTCAAGGAAGTAACTAACAAGTATACTTTATATCTTAAAATGATTCACTTTGTGGTTGACATGTCTAACCCAGATGGAAGGCTATGTTTGTATCTAATCTAACATACCCAGGTGATCACCAATAAAAATTTGGATAACCTACCAAAACTTTTTTGTAACTTGTGGACTAAGAGCTAGTCTTTGGTTTTCTAACTACAATATTTTTGTTGACTGAAACGGTTTATACTTTACACTATTGGTCCAATATGTTTTTCAGAAAAAAGTTCTTAAAAGTATTTTCCGTTGGTGAAGAATTTGAGTTGAATGATTTAATTGTTTTTTCAGGTGTAGAAATGTGATGGTAAGTTCCTTATTCTATTAATGCTAATGCTATAACGACAATCTGATTTGTATAATTTAGGTCTCCTTGGTTATAACTTCTTTAAACATGTAAGTAACTATACAGTGCTACTAACAGTATAAATCATTCAGGCCACTGTTTATGTCATGTTATTCTTGTTTTAAAATGAGCTTCTTCAAATTTTGCCCTGATAACCTCTTCATAAAGTAAATAATCAATTTAGCTTTTGACCACCTCATGAAGAGCCTGAATGATGGAGTCTTGAATGATGTCCGCAGTATCATTTCTACTTTTCTAGTTCATGTGTTGATCCTTCTTTGTACTCTCAGTTTTACCTCTTGAAAGTTACACCTCCCATTCATACTTGGATATTTTGCTATGTGGGACTATGGAGGCTATATGTGGTCACTTTTGGTTGGATATGTCTGGTCTTCACTAATCTAACTTTTAGAGTACAATATAGGAGTGATGTTTTGTACATATATGCATGTTGAATATACATTGTAGTCTTGTTAAAACAGTTACTTCCCTCATTTAAACAATGCTATTGTTAACTTGGAGTCTTGGACAGTTTTCTTTGGCTCTACCCATGAAATAGCTAGCAATAGGTCTTTCAATACGAAATTTAACTACACACTTTTCTTTTTAATGAATATTTATATTTTGTGCAGGTAGATGGCATGGATGTTCTTGCTGTAAAGCAGGCATGCAAATTTGCAAAGGAGTATGCTTTGAAGAAAGGACCCATTGTGAGTAGAAGTATTTGCTGTTATGCATTCTTAAATTTTTCTCACAAAGCTAAACATAAGCAATCGGATGTTACAAGTTGATAATTCATTTGCTACTACTTAACTGAATTTTTTAGACCTGAAGGATTCAACATTGACAATTTAATTTGTTACTAGTTTAGAACTTTAAATTTAAATCCATATTTTTTTTTCTTTTACATAAAAGGATTCAGCATCCATATAATGTTCTAGATTATATCTCATCTTTTTCTAATGTCTAGAGATGTCAACAAGAGATGTGGTTTGAGTATGTGGACAATGTACATCTTCGTTCGCAGACTAATTTTGACATTTGCCTGCTTTTTTTGTTTTATCTATGTTACAGCTAGATTGATATGCATGTATCTAGACTTAAAAGGGAAACTATTCTATATAAGTAGAATCAACTTCAAAGTTGTTGGAAGTTGTGAGTTCAGATTAAATCATCAAAGTTTAATCTCCTTCAGATTTTGATTATCATTTTTTTCATCTTGTTGATTATTCTGTTCAGATTCTTGAACTGGACACCTACAGGTACCATGGCCACTCCATGTCTGATCCTGGGAGCACATACCGCACACGTGATGAGGTTTCTGGCGTGAGACAGGTTTGTCATACTCTCCCGCATCAAGCATCCTACCATTTTAATTTTTTGTGGAGTTCATTTTCATCATTATCATTTTTATTCTGGGTTAATATGATTATAGGAGCGTGATCCAATTGAGAGAGTAAGAAAGCTGTTATTGTCACATGACATTGCTGCTGAAAAGGAGCTAAAGGTGATGCAATGTAGTTTCAAATTCATGTTTGATCCATTCATTTGCAGAATGTGATATATTTCATAGTTGGTCACTTGGTTGTGCATAATTATTTTTCATTTCATCTTGATATCGGTGGCCCAATTATATTAGGGTGTATCGTGTGTTGTTAGACTTCTATTTTCCCATTCAATTGTTTTATTAAGCCTAGATTGCTGCTATATGTAAGATATAAAATTGCTTTTTTTAAAAGAAAATCATGAATAAGATTTGAATATTTTCTTTCAAAAGTTTGCTAAACTCCGTGCTTTATGGGGATTTTCTTATGAACAGTATATATCCTATGTTCTGTAATCTTACTATATTCATATTTTAATTAAACATTGGAATTTGATGCTAAAGAATAAAGATGTTTGATGCATTTTTCTTCTTTTAGGACATTGAAAAGGAGGTCAGAAAAGAAGTTGATGAAGCCATTGCTACAGCAAAGGTATATGGAATATATTTGCTATTTATTATTTTAACTCATTATTATTTTTTTAATATGTGGATGAACACAATTTAAATACACCGCATATTTGCATCTCGACATCACCTGTAGTAGGCCACATGATCTAACATCTGAGTTCTGTTTTCATTTCTAATATTCAGGAAAGTCCGATGCCAGATCCTTCTGAACTATTTACCAATATATATGTTAAAGGTTTAGGGGTTGAGGTAAGGATTATTTTTTCCCTACTCAAAACACATTTAACTTTCATATATCACCTTAAAAATACTAATCATAATTTAACTTTGATGTGAGAACATATCAAATGCTGGTGGTTAGATTTGGCAAAACTTTTATTTTTGCTTTGAAGTTGAGTAAATTACAACTAATAATATTGGATCATGAAAGGACACGGCTTAGTATCTTAGAGAATAATGGAAAATGACAGGATCTTAGGTTTTAAACGGTGGATGAAAAAGTGATGTTGCTATGCAAACTTACATTCTCAAGCAATTGATATCAGTGCTAGTTGGTATGGTGTGCTTTGATTTAACTCCATTGTGGGGGTCTTCTGAATTGCAGGCATGTGGGGTTGATAGGAAGGAAAATAAAGTTACCTTGCCGTGAGGGAGTCTTCGTTCTTTGAACCACTTTTCTCCTTGATACCAGATGGATCAAGATAACAAAGAATAAAAGATTCAAGGATATTAAATTCATGGCTTCGCCTATTGTTTTGAGTTTTCCTTGCTCGTATAGGAAATCGATTCTTCTGCAGCTTTGTGGCAGAATTACCTTTTCCATGTAATTTTGGAGGATCTAACAGGCCGTAAGCCCACATTACTGCACAATTGATTATGCTTCTAAAGAACCTTGGTGTTCCTCAAAATTGAGGAGTTCATTATGCTCTTTAATTTTTTTGGTCAAGGAATTCATTATGCCTGAATTTGTCTTATAGTCGAGTCACCCATTTGTGTTTAATGAACCAATTTTTGAATGTCAAAAAATCAGGTTTAGTTTGGCCCAATTTTCAATAATTTCATGCCTTGCAGTTGCAGACTTGGTTAGTGATTCAGAGGCCTGTATAATAAATTATGTTCATTTTCTACTTCGGCCCGGCTTTCATTTGCAATTTTTTTCCTGTTCCAATAGTCTGTGTTGCTAGTTTGGGGAAAAGGAGAAAATTGGATAGATCATACAAGATTCTAGTAGTATTTTGTGGGTACATTAGAGTGCCAATACATGATAGAACACCTTCACAATCGTTTGATTTAGGTTAAAGTGTATAGAAAAATTTGAGTTTTAAGTTAAGGGGGCATAATCTCCAAGTTTTTAAACCTTGCACTTGACCTCTTATTTTTTCAACTTTTGGCACATAACCTCTTTTCATTAGGTTAGTTTTATTTTTTAACATTTTTTTCTCCACATTGACTTTTTTTGAAATAAGTGGGGGTATTTTGATAATTTTGCACAAATGATGACGTAAAATAATCGAAATGCTCCTTCCTCATTCCAAAAAATATTGACGTGGCCAAAATAACCCTAAAACATAAACAGATACCTTATTGAAGGGGGGTTTTGTGCGCTTACCAAAAAAAAGAAGGGGGTTGAACTTGAATATAAGATTTTAAAATTCAAGAGATTATGTGTTCTGATATAATACTCAAGAGTTTTATATGCATTTTAGATTTTGACTTATACTGTGAATTTCCCTTGTTAAAAAAATATTTTGTTGTTTTTATTAGAATAGCAATACATTACATGGGAGGATAGGACAGGTGGTGTCCATAGAAGTTAACAGATTATGATAAAAGGGTTGTGCTATGGAGAGGACTGCCTCTTTAAAAATTGTCCTCAATTCATCTATTCCTTACTCTCTCCTTTTAAAAAGAATTCTAACATAAATTATTTTTTTAATATGAGGGGGTCAACGGGAAGAAGAGCCCAAAAACCTCATCCTCCCCACAGTTATTCCCTATGATAAAAATCATAACTGAGGCGATTCTGGCATTCAGAAAAACGAAATAGCCAAGGGCCCAAGGCCCAACTTTATTCAGGGAAGATGCTATCTAACATTTGACCCTAATTTGTTTTGTTTGGTGGAGCCCAATACACTAGGGGACGCAAACCTTAAGGACCTTATTATTGTTTTATCACTCTCGCTTTAATAAACTACCATGTCCATCCCACAATCCCTATATCAGATCATGAGCCACCTTTGCTTAGCTTGAATCCAACTATATACCGCCACTTGCACACTTGCCTTTTATTGCAATAACTAACTTAAATATCATAAACCTACCTTTATATGAGCACTAAACTATATTCTTTTCTTTCTTTTTTTGTCAAAATCCTCAATAAGCAAAAGTTAATTGAGTTTTACTTTGTTTGATTCAAGTTAATAGAGAAATTATAGAGTAGAGTTCGCCCACTAAGATTTTTTTTTTCATATATAAGACTCAAATCTAATAATGTAACTAGAGTTATGATGGAATTTAATAATGTATTAGTGTTGGTATCATCACAACAACACTAATTCTCTAGTCATATTCTTTAAAAGTTGAAGTAACATAAGAATAAATAATATAATGAACTAATGATTCCCATGGTTTATTTGTACAAATCCAAGAAAGTTCTATATATGAAGCAAACCAAAGATAAAGGGAGTTTTGAATTAGTGAAAGCGAAGACTAATAACAAAATCACATGATGCAAAATTGCAAAGCCAAGCTGAACAAGAAGCCTGCGGATGTTTCACGGATCTAACCTAACAAAATAAACACAACACAAATATATATACACCTAACACCTCAACTTTCTCATCTCTATTTGGCCTTTGCTTCTTCAAATTAGCCAATGAATGGGATCCACGTAATACACTCTGTCTCCATCATTGCCTTCCCATGTGGCAGCATCTTATGGGACAATTCACATGAAGACAAACCCCACCGTCAGATCTCTCTCTGGACGCACCATTCACTCATATGTACCTTCCCTCAGAGTATCCTATGCTCCCTCTTCAATTACATCTCTTTTCCAAAGCAATGGAATGGTTAAAGTAATTTCATGTAAAATGTGATAATTTAAATTGTTAATCAACTGTAATACAATTTTATTATAATTAATTAATAATTCAAATTATGTGTACTATAAAAAATACTTCTTACTTTATCTAAATTGTTTACTAAAAATCTAAAATGTGATATTTCAGTAGCCTTTTGTATCTTAGTGCCCTACAGCTTTCACTGACACCAATCTGACATATTCGTATAACAGCAGAAACTATATTATTGTTTATTTTATATTAGATTACATTGTTTCCTTATAAGATGTACAAACCAATTATATAGTTTCTTCTTTTTTTTTTTTAACAAAACCTATATTAAAATTGGCATAATCTACTCTTTATTATTATTAACCCTTGTGGGAATCTGGTTTTAACCTATACTAAAATTTAAAATTACTTACTGACATGCCCTCTTTATTCACACGTGCGGTTCAATACGTCGCACATTCCAACCATTTTTTTTAATACGTAGTTGTGCAGTGAAAGTGTGAATGAGTTGAAGTAGAAGGAAGGAAGGGGCTATTCTATTCAGTGATTGCCAAACAAGGCATTGAAATCATTTAAGAATCACATAACAATAACAATATAATATAAGTGGTATTCATTTATAGTACCAACTTGCTTGCTTGGTGCTCAGTATCAGAACACAGTCTTGAACTTGTAATTATTCACCTGCCTCATACCTGTTCACTATAAAGTTGAAATTTAAAATTTTATTTATATATATATATTATGACATTATGTTTATGTGCCTCAATTTTAATTTTAAAACCTGTTTAGGGATTCCTTGAAACTTGAAACTGTCACGGGCCTATAATGTCTTCAAACACCTTTCATTTGTTGCGGTGCTCTTCTTCTTCTTCTTCTTTTTTCCCGAGTATTTTTATGTGATCCGAATATAAATTAATTTATGGGTAAAGTATTTTGATACCTCCAACGCTTGTGCATTCGGTCAAATATATTTCAAATATTTTATTGCGATCAAATATGTCTCCAACGTTTTAATTTTTGGGCAATCTCACCCTTTTCACTAACACCATTAAAATGGTTAACGGTTTTTGCTGACTAGGCGTAATATATAGAATTAATACCTGACTGGGATCAATTTTTTCTATTTCATATTTTATTTAAAAAAAAACGTGCTTTTTCAAAATCTAAACCTAAACGATTTTTTTCTTTTTCTTTTAAATAAAATATGAAATGAAAAAATTATTCCCAGTCAGATATTAATGCCACATGTTATGCCTAGTCAGCAAAAATCGTTAACTATTTTAACGATGTTAGTGAAAATGATAAGATTACCCAAAAATTGAAACATTAAGGATATATTTGACAGTAATCAAATGTTTAGAATATATTTGACCAAACGCACAAACGTTGAAGGTACCATAAATAGTCCTAATTTATTTATGATGTAATTCAATATTTTCACTCTAAATTTTATCTGATGTCAATATCATTCACACATCTCATGTCATAACATTGCATGCACATAACGGTGGATTTGCTTGATGGACGGCTTTCGCTGTTAGAGAAGACACGTAGACAAAATGAAAACTCAAAATTACAATTTATAAATTGGAGACAAACTAATATAAGAGTTCTTCTTTATTTTTTCTTCTTCTTCATTTTAAACTTAATTTTAAAATTTGAAATAACTAATATATTTTTCTTTTTCCAGAAACCATTTTATACTCTGCCTCGACCATTATTAGAAATATTGCGTTTGGAAAAGAAGACTTGAATGAAGTTTATGGGCACAAGTCCAATCAGGTGCTTACAACAAATAAGAAGAAAGAAGCAGAATCACTCACATTCACGCGTCCAATACACGTCTCAACTACGTCTACGACTGCGACTTCTATTTCTTAGTCAACAAGTCATGCCCTTGAAATCTCCAGTTTTTTTCTTCTAGACAACTTTCTAAAAAATTCTAATCATCTTTTTTCAAACGAAACAAAAATCCTATAACATATGCTAAAAATACATATATATCCAACGTATATCAACATATTTTGTTGGTCCACGTGTACGCAATTGTTTTTTGAGTATGAAGATAAGTGAGACATTAATTCTTCAAATCAAAATGGATTGTTTCAACTTAGTTCGAGTCTAATTTGTTTTGATCTTATTTTATTATAACTGAGTTAGATTGGAATGTTTTTTATATGCGTTATGCTTTTTTTTAGTTTATGTTGGCTTTATTAAGATTTAAGATTAAGTTAGTTGAGTTGGATTCACATGATTCTAATTCGATTTAACCATATTGTTTTTAAGATTAAGTTGGATTAACTCATTTTAAATTAGATAAAAAAAATTCTCTAATCCCTTTTTAATTTATAAGACTAATTTAACACCTCTATAAAATGTAATGAATATAAAGTTAACATAAGACGCCTAATGAAGACAACTTGAGGAAGCGCCAATATCTAATGAAATGAACAGCTCAAAACCAACAACCTCACACATTTTTTTTAAAAAAAAAAAACCTAAAATACAAAATATTTTGTTAAACTTTAAATTCGTGACTTGATTTATATATATTATTATATTAAAAAATTTTATAAAATATATTTTTTTTTACCCAAAATAAGAAGCATGAGAATTATAGATTGTGAGTTTTAAAATTCATGTAATTTTCTAATTGGATATTTAATATTTTAGAATGTTACATAATGGGGAAAAAAGGGGGGAATAGTAGTAGCATATTGTAAGAAATGGGGCAATTGGAGAAGAGAATGTTTGGGAAGAGCTGAGAGGTGGGTGCACGTGATCACATGGGATGTATGCCAATTCTGTGTTTTGGAATTGGAACAGATTTGGTAAAGTGTATAAAGAGTATAATATAAATTGTTGGATAAAATTGTTACAGTATGAATACGAATCTCAATTTTTATTTAATAATCTGAATAATACACTTTATTTACTTTACACATTTTGCACTTCATTACATTCTCTCTGTGGCTTTGGAGACTCTAAAATTAGAACAAACGAAGCAGTAGGGCCCATGCTAGCCGTCGATGTCACAGCACATTCAACTATTTACAGCTGGCATCCCATTACTGGACCCAAAGAATATTACTTTTTTTCATTATTATATTATACTATTTTATTTTTATACTTTTATTCTCACTTCAATTTGAGAATGAGAAGCCAACCCATTTGATTTGAATTTGATTTCATTTTCCCCTTCCCTCAAAATTAGAAAATTATTTCCTCCTTTGGTTTAATTCATTACCAAAAGATTATTATGCCTGACCTGGCACTGTATTTATTTTTTTTCTTTGGTGGTGGAACACCTGGCTTTTTTTAAAAAAATATATATAAAAATTTGAAATTAAAAAAGTATTACTACTCATCATCAGTTTCACCATAAAATTTGAACAAACCTCGCTCCTCATTAGTGCTTTGTGGTTGTTGAAAGTACTTTTCAGTTTCTTTGTTTTTTCTTTGTTATTTTGTTTTTCTGCTATGTTATAGCATTCTGTGTAGTTTAGAAATGAGTAAAAATAAATTACTTATTTAACTTGGTTTTCATTTAAAAAAATTTCCAAATTTAGGTAGCGTATGGTAAATTTGAAGTGCACCAAAATTTGAGATTGGAGCATCATTTTTAAGTACATTTACATAGAAGGAAATAGGATGGCTAATTTCTTGGTTAATTGGGATCATTCTCTCAATCATGGTATTACAACTTGTCTTACCGGTGAAATAAAGATTTTTGCTGAAGATATTATGAGAGTTTTTTTTCTTTCTTAAAAGCTTGTGCGATTTAACTTTTGTGCTTACTTTGATTTACCAAAAAAAAGCACCAAAATTTGTTTTCTTGGAGAACTGCACCAAAATTTATATGAAGTTTTTTTCATGCTCAAATTTTAAGTTATTTGATGATAACATATCATTAATATGGTGTTTTTATCCCTTTTAAATGTTGGTTATGTATTTATCCTTCTGGTTTTATCCTATTATAGAGGATTTACTTGAATTATTATGAGTTTTATTAATTATATTAGTTAAAAAAGTACCTAGTTAATTAATAAAATATTTAGTTAATGAAACTTTTAATTTAAAAAAAAAAACTCAATCAACTAGTTTTTTTTTTCAAGATTAAAAAAAACTAGTTGTTTTTTTCTCAATATTGTTTTTATTTTAAGATAAAAAGTAAACAATCCAATAGGATTTAGAAAATCAAAACATGACTTGTACTGTATATATGTATCTAAAATTAATGGCATCAAATATGGATACAATATGTATCATTAAATAGTAGAATCAAAAAGATTTGATAGCTAGCAATGAATGGCCTCATTTTCTGAGAAAAAACAAGCAGAGGTTGATGATCCTTCTTTACTTACCACATTGAATTGTTCAATCACCATTTATGTTTCATAAAGACCTTTCTCAGTTTCACTATTTCCTATGATCCTAACTTTTTTGGCCTCTTCAATTCAATGTAATCTTTAATTTTCACCAAAAGATAAAATATGATTAAGGTGAAGAAAATTTGTTTCAAGTTGTAATGGTGTAACATAACATGATTGCACTTTTTAAAAATAGGCAATATATACTATAGCTTTTTTAAAAATAAGACAAGCATATAAATTTTGGAATTAAAGAGTAATTAACAGGTAAAAGATGGCTTCAGGCCAAAAAAAAAAACAGGTAAAAGATGGCTTTTAGTCTTAGATTTTTTTTGGGTCATCGGAGACAAATTTGGTAGTAAGAGAATGTATTCACAAGTACTACCGGACAGGATACAAGTGGTATGTTGGGAAGACCAACAGAAGCCCAACCCAAAGGATTATTACACAGGTTTAAACCGTAAGCAATTTTTAGTCTAGACCAAAATATCCACCGTCGAACACAGTGACTAATTTCTTCGCTGAATTGCAGGCATCTCGACTCGAAGGGAAACTGCAAGCAGTTTTGAATTATGCATTATGAAGATTGAATTAATTTAAGCATGTGTTTTCTAAAAATAAAATATAAAGAATATTTTTTTTTGTCTAAAAAATTATTATTATTATTATACAAAATTACAAATAGTTATTGCATTCATTTTGTCGCAGTTTTATTAGGCCTACCATTTTGATCTTTCCTTGTGTGGCATATGGGATTTGTCATTTGTATTAGTGGGTTACTCCAAAATTTTGCACTTTTTGACATTGACTAATCAAAATACTATCTATTCCAATGAAGTGCACGACAATTTGTCTGTTTAGGAAAGTTCTGGCACTTAATCAAGAACAACAAACCAATTTCCCAATTACTTAATTATAAAAAAAAAAATCTTGCAATTATTATTCCTTTAGAATATTTGAAGCATCTAGAGATTATATGCTTGAGAATTAGAAATTCAAATATAAAGGAATTGATAAGCAAAATTAAATATAACAAGTTAAAATGATGATTTTAAAATTTTTAAGGAAAAAGACAATATAATATAATAACATACTCTAAGGATTAAGAGTGCATGGAAGCATATTAAAGCTATGGAGTATGTATAACTTAGTATTAGAAAGTGAATCCCTGTTATAAAAGGTAAGGATTTACGATATTATTAGAATATTAAATATTCGACACTCTATTTATTTATTATTTATAAATATTAATAAAATTTAAGTTGTTAATTAATATTTTGTCGCAATATCTTTATAATAAATGTTAAGTGTCCTTTTGAGCATACGAAAACCCATAATGTTAAATTCATTTGCTTGGCAACTGGCAAGTGATATAAATTCTAGACACGAGGTGAACTTAAAAGTGGTAAGACATGATATTATCAATTATATATAAAGATTAGATTAGATAAAGATATAAGTTATTTGTTTTCTTTATATAATACCGTGATGTTATATATATTGCCATTATAAGAAATGATTGAAGAGGTTGTTAATCCTAATAATTTTGTAATTTAACTAACTTGATTAGTTTTTAGAGAAATAATGTTACTCAATAAAACCGACCATTTTATAATTGGGTTTCTTGTGCGATGAAGAAAGAGAGAATAAAGAAATGGCGAGGCCACATCGAGAGACAGCATAAGTAAATTACTTTCTCTCATAACTCCCTTCGTCCTTCTTCTTCTTTCTCACAAGAGAATGGTATTAATACCAATAATGCCTTTTCTCTCATCATCTTTCTAATCAAGAAACCAACTTTCGTTATTTCTTTCTTTCTTTTCTTTTCTTTCCATCTTCTTTGAAGCAGAAATGCTTCCCTCCAGCTTATACGCCGTCGTTTTGCCGCTCTTCCTCTGTTCCCTCTTCCCGCCGTTTTGCCTCGGCATTCGCTCGTTCCCCACCACTACTACTACTACCAGCCTCCCGCACGACGACGTTTTGTCCCAATCTCTGTCTCGATTCGCTGAGGCGCCGGACTACCGTAACGGCGTGGGCTGCCCTGTTTCCTCCAACAGAACCGACGTCGTATTACGCTGCGACCCCTCTCTCGTCCACATCGCCATGACTCTAGACTCCGGCTACCTACGTGGCTCCATCGCCGCCGTCCACTCCGTCCTCCGCCACTCCTCCTGCCCCGAAAACGTCTTCTTCCACTTCATCGCCGCCGAGTTCGACCCGACCACTCCCCGGGTCCTGACCCGGCTCGTCCGATCCACCTTCCCTTCCCTCAATTTCAAAGTCTACATCTTCCGCGAAGACACCGTCCTCGACCTCATCTCCTCCTCCATCCGCCAAGCCCTCGAGAACCCCCTCAACTACGCCCGCAACTACCTCGGCGACATCCTCGATCCCTGCGTCCGCCGCGTCATCTACCTCGACTCCGACCTCGTCGTCGTCGACGACATCCACAAGCTCTGGAACGTGACCCTCACCGGGTCACGGGTGATCGGAGCCCCGGAGTACTGCCACGCCAATTTCACCAAGTACTTCACCGACACCTTCTGGTCCGACCCGGTTCTCTCCCGGGTCTTCTCCCGGGTGCGGCCCTGTTATTTCAATACGGGCGTGATGGTGATGGATTTGGGCAAGTGGAGGGAGGGGAATTACAGGAAGAGGATTGAGAATTGGATGGAATTGCAGAGGAAGAAGAGGATTTATGAATTGGGTTCGCTTCCGCCGTTCTTGCTGGTTTTCGGAGGGAATGTGGAAGGGATTGATCATAGGTGGAACCAGCATGGGTTGGGTGGGGATAATGTGAATGGGATTTGTAGGTCGTTGCATCCAGGTCCTGTGAGTTTGTTGCATTGGAGTGGGAAGGGGAAGCCATGGGCGAGGCTTGATGCGAAGCAACCCTGTCCGTTGGATCGTCTTTGGGAGCCTTATGATCTGTTCAAGCCAGAACAGAGGACGAGGAAGCAGAATGATCATCCATGGGGGTTCTCCTCTTCTATATTGGTGGGATATAGTCATGATTTGTTGTGATTCATCAGATTCAGATTCTTTTGGGGGGTCAAACTGTACAGATTCATTCATGGGGGGGTTTTATTTTTAATTCTTTTAAAACTTAGGGGGGGGGGGGGATTGAATTGATGAATTCTTTGTTTGTTGTTGTGGGAGTTCCGTCTTGGAACAGTTTTGAAGGTGGAGGGGGACCATTGATTGAATGTACAAGACAGTTGTTCATTTGTTGTTTTACTTGAATCCAGTTTCTATCGTGTTTTGTCGCTTTTTTGATTCATGAATGACACAGGCAGGCGTTTGGTTTTTGGAATTGGAAGGTTTTGCTTTTGTCATCTCTCTTTTATCTATTTAAACTATACAAATCAAGATTTAGGGGTTTTTTTTTTTTTCTTTTTTATGCCACTCATCATGTTATGATTGAATTCATCACGGATTCTCTCATATGTGGGTTTAAAGCTAAAATGTAAAGAGAGAAAGGAATACAACTTACAAGGATCATCTTCAGTATCATTTAAATTATAGACTAACATTTTATTAATAAGGCAGAATTTACTTGAATAGTAACTTTTTGATAGTGTGTCTGAAATTCCATACTTGGTAGTGTCCATTTTGGCTGAGAATTGATTCTTTTTCTTTCTCACACGAGAGTTTTCCTTATGGGTGGAGGAACCTGAAATGCTCTTTCCTTTATAGTGTTGGTATAAATAATTCATATTACCAACCACTTTAGACCCCACGTAGCTACATTATTTGGAAAGTTCTAGGCGTAAGGCTTAATTAGTCATGTTTGCAATTTATATTAGCTGAGTTATTCACAGGTGTGAGAGAATAAGACTGCAGAAATAGTGAGCATCCAAGGAGGGTATGTGTGTCCCTAGCAATTTTATTTGAAAATGCCACTATTGAGTGCTTTGGGTCTGGTCTTTGGATACTGTGTATTTAAAGAAAAAATGACTGCTATTTTATTTAAAATAAATCTTTATTATTGTGATTTTTTTCTTCTTATCAATAGATCCAAAATCCAGTTTAGTATGTGTTGGCTTTGCGTGACTTTAGATTCTCTCTCTCTCTTTCTCCCTCTCTGCGCGTCACTACTCGGCAGCACTTGTTTGCCAGAAAGTGTATCTAACATTTAGTATTGAATTTCTGTATATTTTTTCAGTCAATTAGTTCTTAATCCATTTAAGATGGGTATTAATTAATGTGAATTTATATTAATATTAACAAATATTATTACATAATTGAAGAGATGCATTGTAGTACAATAATACTAAACTTTTATCCCTAACATCAAGTCTACATTTTGCTCTTGTGCTTTACCATAGTTGACCAAAAGAGATGCATATTTTCAATGTGAATTCTTATTTAATAGGCAACTTGAAATTCATAAAAATTACAATTTTATACTAACAAAAAATGATCTTTATTGAGAAAAAAAATTAGAGAGTGGAGTTAAGAAAATATCAAAAGTTTGATTGATTAAAGTTTATAAGAAAATACTTGTAAGAAAATAAAGTAACTTCGAAAATTTAAGAAATTAGTTTTGCATTTAAAGAATATATGATATTTGCAACAACAAAAAACAGAAAGAGAGAAAAGGCACATGTTTTGAGAGAATTAACAATTTAATCCTCAAAAGATGTATTTTGTGTTAATTTAGTCTTTAAAATATAAAAATGTTAAATTAAGTCCTCAAATAATGTACCTTAAGTCAATTTAGTCCCAATTTGGCATCCTCAATTGGCCTTCACCCCAGATTTGTTTGGTTGAGCTTCAAGAATCAAATAATGCTGAGTTATGATTTAATATCTTAGGTGATTATTATCAGCTGGAAGAAAAAGTTAAGCTCTTGCATTATTATTATTATTATTATTATTATGGGTGGCTGAGTTACGCATTGCTCAACTACTTCATCATTGGGGTGGACTGATCAGCTTTAATTTAATGTAAGATATCAGTTGAAAAGGGAAGTAGATGAAGTAAAGCATAATATAAGTTTGGAGACTCTCTCGATCATTGAACTGCGCTTTTTCCGTTGGCACTCTTATATTTATGGAAAAAACTTATATATGATGTTGCTTATATACTTTTTTTTAAAGGTTAACCAATTAAAAAAAGACATGCGTCAACTTTTTTAATGTCATCTTCTCAAAATTGACACATATCTTTTTTTAATTGGTTAACTTTAAGAAAAACATGTAAACAACAACATATAAGTTTTGCCCTATATTTATTATGTATATATCAACCGCCAACAAGTAGTGGGAATTCAAATTTAGTATATGTGAAGATGTTGACATCACATTTAAACATGAATGCTTGTGTTATTATGTCAACTGTGAAAGTCTCTTTACTATAAATATGCCAAATCCCACATCCCTTCAATTGCAAATCATAATGAAATTGATTCCAACATAGACATATATATTTCTTTATGAGACCAATCAAGTATGGCCATTCTTCTTTACGAAACCTTATTTGCATAGCCCATTGGGATTTATGTTTTGGGCCGAAACCCAGAGAATTCTATAAAAGCCCGAAAGCAGCAAATTGCAAAGCCTTGAGTTGGTGCGATCCCATTAAACAGTATTTTCCCCCTTTGATTAATGACTTAAGGCCAGACCCAACATGTTTAGAAAAATTATTGTACGTGGTATTTTATTTTTTGTTTTTTCTAAACGTGTTAAAGCCTAGGAAGATTAATAATTTGATCGTTTTGGACTTTTGGTGGTTACCGCCTAACTAGTGTATTTTTTAAAAAATAATAACAAAGGCCTTCATTCATTATTATGGTCCATTAACTTTCATAATTGTTATGAATAAAACTTGGGGGTGTTCCTATCAAAAAAAAAAAAAAAACTTGGGGGTGTTTGTTTAAAGATTATTTGATAAGAAAGGATATTCTATTGAAGTATTATACGATTATGCTACCCTTTATATCTTAATGGTTAAGAATTGTGATATCAGAAGAGCAACTACAATATCATTACAATTCTTGAGCTATGTATATATTAACACAAAAGGATAATTAAAAGGCCAAAATAATACTTTTGTCTAACACTCAGCATGCCAAGTTACTCTATCATTTGTCTGAAATAATTTTTCTACTATATCATAATATAAAATCATTATTTTGGTCTCTAATAGATAATGATTTTTACATTTCATCTCATAATTTAATATGTTATCAATTTGGTCTTTTTATTTAAATTTTGTCTAAATAAATAACAACTATAGAGACTTGGACGTTCAATATTGACTATACAACATTGAAGGCTAACTAAATTCAAAATTTTATCCTTTTTTTTTAAAACTGCTCAAAACACTGCATCTGGTTACCAAGATGAAACATTGTATTGTTGAAAAAAAAGGAGAAAATTGGACTGTAGTTGGCTTTTAACGTTGTTAAATCAACGCCCAACATCCAAGTCATTATAAAATGTTTCTTATTTAAATGACACTTAAACAGAGGGGTCAAATTGATAATATATCAAATTATTAAAAATCAAATTAAAAAAGATAATTTATGAATGACTAAACTAAGAAAATCATAATCTATGAGACCATAACCATGTTTCACTCCAATATAATGTTGTCACATGAATAAATATAAATAAATAGATACAAATCTATTTAAGTGGTAAATTTTAATTAAATAATAAATACTAAGATTGTATAGATTTCATATACTTTTTATATATATCTCTTAAGAGAATCTAAATTTGCCATAAATATTTATATACTAGAGCTTATGAACAATGTTAAAAAGGAAGGAATAATGGTACATCTATCAGACAATAAATTTATTGCCCACCTCCACCTACAACCACCCAAGGCAATCTTTGGAATACAAAGTAATATCATTCTATGGTATTGATTGCCTCATCATTTCTTCTCATTCCCTTTCATTTCATGGCTGATTTGCTTTCTTCCATTTGTGGGACCTATCTGAAGTTTACTGCTATACAATGTGCATGATCCATATATGGCATCTTGTAACCAAAATTACAAATCACAAACAATAATTATTAACATCACACAGAATCAGAGAATATATAGTGGATGCCAAAAGAATCCAACATGAATATACACAGCTAAACTAAATCATGCTAATACAAAAGAAATTCACTTTGGTCCCAATCAAAACTGTGTTTGAGAAGAATGAAACGACAAGAATGGTTGAATCACTTAGTTTACTTCTTCCTCTTCAGAAAAAAATCCTTAACTATGACAATTAATGGAAGATAATGTTCCTCTGAGCAGTCATTGTGTCTCTTCTTCATTGCCCTGAAAGAGAGGCTTCCCTGTTTCGATTCACCGACTCAGCCTTTCCTTTTGGGGATTTTCTGGTGGCAACATATCCAAATAATGCTTCCATCATATCTTGATCAACCCTGAAAATTACAGTACATTATATTCTCAGAACAAAATTCACCATAATAATTAACCACACAACACAAAATTTATTATATAATTATTACCCCAATGAACTACGCTCAGCATTAGTAGTGTTGGCCTTATCCCTATGCAAAGGCTTCAACTTTATATGACCGTTGCTAGAATCCGACGTGCTTTCCCCTGAAGAATTCCATCTCCTGGCGGCGGTGGACGGCGGAGGCGGAGGCGGCGCCGCCGGCCTCGTCCTTGCCGATTTGGGTGGAGGATGTTCTGCTCTGTTCTTTCTTGTAATTACGCGATTTGAGTTTGAGGACTCATCGTCTTGATGTGGTCCTACAATATTGATGTGGGAAGTGGATGATTTCCCACGAAGCAGAGGAAATTCTTGAACTTTCTCGGATTTTCTCGCTTTCTTTCTTCCTGCATCGTCTCCTTCTTCTTCATCCCCACCTTCTAATTCTTCTTCTTGGTGTTTTTCTTTCTTCTTGGACCTACGAAAGATCTCTTTTTTCAAACCCCTTAAGGAGTTTCTTCCTTGAAGCTTCCTCCAATAAACCACATCCAATCCATTCTCATCAACGATCAATCCCCTCACATTCCCTTCAATTCTCTCGAACCCATTATTGTTATTATTATTATTATCATTATTACTCTGAGGCACAACCACTGCCTCTTCCTTTCTTTTTGGTCCCAAGCAAAATCTTTGAACCAAGCAAAAGATTATTCCAGAAACCACCAGAGTGGCCGCCGCAGTGGCAGCCACCGCCTTCACTATCTTCCCTCTTGTCGAAGAAGAACTCTTGGCCACGGCGGGAGGCGGCGGCGGCGGGACCAGCTGCTCCGGCGACGGCAAGGGAGACAAATTGGGTGAAATTGATGGGATTGGATAGAAAGTTTCTATATTTTGAGGAGGAGAAGGTGATGGGGATGATTGGCTGAGACAGAGTGGGATCAGAGAAGTGTGGGAGAGAGAAAGAATGGTGATGAGAAGAAGGAGAAGAAGGGATGGGGATGAGTGAGAGTGAAGGATGATGATGATGGGATTGAAATTCAAAGCCATGGATGGAAGGAAGGAATGAAGGAAGGAAGATTAGGTGCCCCAAAAAAAAAAATGTTAAGTTGGAGAAAATGTGTCTGAAAACGAAAAAAACCCAATTTGGAATTGTGGATTTCCTGTTCATTTGAGGGCATCGCATTTACAAATTTTCAATCCCAGTTTGACTTCCTCTCGCTCACGTGTTCTTGCTTTTGTTTCATGTCAATGGGGGAAATTATAATCTAATCATAATATTAAGATTTAGGATCACTAAATTACCATTTTCATTCTTGAAAATATAATTTATTTTAAATTTAATCTTTAAAATGTTATAAATTTTAGATTTAGTTCTTAAAAATTATAATTTGTCTCAGTATAATTCATAAATTATTTTGCTAATTATGTTATTCCAATATTTCAACGACTAAATTAAGTTAAGTTGTATATTTTAAGAATTAAAATTGATTATTTTTATTCTTTTAAAAATCAAAGTTATATTTTTATTATTGAAAGATTAAATTGAGATGAGAAATTAAATAATAATTTACTCTTTCCGTAGTTAAACTTAGAAAGAAATACAACAATTGTTGGTTCTTTGAATTATTACAAAAAATATATTACTTATTCTTTATTTAAAATTATACTTTGGGAATAAAATATGAATGCTTCATTACAATTTCAAAGGCAGGTCAGGGAAGCTGTTAAGTGTCTACTCCAGTCCAGGAAATGACCAGCACGACCTTTACATTATGGCTGTTTAAATGATACAGGTGAGGGGTGTTTTGGTACTTTCCTGCTGGGCTTTGGTATTGGTTTGACAATTGATACAAGGACAAGCACGACTGCAATTAAAGTTGCAATAGACTGGCGTCAACCAAAAATTAAAAAAATTTATTCAATGTTAATAAAGAATTAATTTAAGTGATAAACAATTCAGTAATTGGTAGTAATATTTTATATTCGAGACTTTATGAATACATAATAATTTTTATTAAAAGACTTTTTTTTTATCAAATATGGGAAGATTTTTTTATTATAACTAAATATACGATACGGGTCGAATTTCGATTAGTCGAAAAAAAAAGTCTTAAATATTGGACGGTCAAAAAAATATTTATTTTATAGAATTGCTTTTTTAATTTCTTCCTTTTCACTTACTTATTCTTAAAATTCTAGATTATTTTTATGGTTTGAAAATTAAGAAGATTAAGAGAGTTTAATTTGTAGGTTTTAGGAGTGAATGTGATGGGGGCAAGCCAATAATTGAATATTGAGGGAAGAGTGAGAGTGGCTCACCAAATCAGATTTGTGTTGAGATAAGATAATATTGGTGAAGTGGTTGAAAAATGTAAATATGGTGGCATACCAGTGTCACCGCTCATTAATTAATTCTTCTCTTTTCTTTTCTTTTCTTTTTGGTTTGATTTGAAATAACTAAAATTATATTTATTTTTTGTATTTTCAAAATTATTCTCAAACTTTTTAATTTTTTATACAATTCCGTCTTCATATTTCATAATAATTTAATTATATTTATTGTTATATTAAAAATAAAATTAAAGAACAAAGAATTTTTTTATTGTTAAAGAATAAATTAATGAAGGTGTAATTTTTATAATTAAAAATATTAAATATAATTTAAACAAATCTTTATTTTTAGAAAATTAAGCCAGCATTCTATTTCTACATAAGTATATTAGTATTATCCATAAACTAACACATACAAAATATATTTAAATGCCATTGTCATAATGATTTGATTTTAAAATAAAATAATAATTGTCATATTAACTAATTAAATATTATTTGGAACAAGATTTTGCTTAGGATTTACTCGATTTAATAAGGCAGACATATAAAAACTTGAGCAACTTCTCGTATTGTATATGATTTGGTTTTGAAGTTATTTCCATTAAGGATGACATCCCAACAACCTTAAAATAAAGTTTGCATAATTAACCAATAAGACGTGGTTAAGATGATAAAGAATATGTATTTTTTTAATTCATTTTTAAAAGAATAAAAAATAAGAATTGTCTGTTGGGAGTGTTGTCTGACTTGTCTCTATTAATAAACTCGACAATATTCGAAAAAATTAATCATCAAATTCGCTCTCTCCACACTAACAGGTGATTGGTTGGAATAATAGGTATTTTATTTTCCTTAAATAAGGTATTGGGTTCGAGTCTTGTGTATGAAAAAATTTTCTGCTAAGAGAGCTCTACACTCGTTATAGGACCTCGGAGAACAATATTGCCTCCAATAAAAAAAAATATCTATGGAAAAACCAAAAAAAATTGCTCTCTCCAACAATTTATTGATATGATTTTGTGCTCGTTAATGCTTTTTACGTATTAATAAGATACTTTTATTGTTTAATAGATCATTTAAACTTTTAAAATTATGCAAAAATAATAAAAATTAAAAACAATAATAATTTTAAATAGTTATAACTAATTAAACAAGAGCACTAGTTATTATTATTATTATATATATATATATATATATATATATATATATATATTTATTTAACATGTACTTTAAGAACACATGTTAAAATTTATTTTGACTGGTTCATAAATTATTTATCAACTTAAAATGTATAAAAATTTAACTAATATCTTTTTAATATTTATAAAAGTTTATGGACGAATTAGTAAATCCTCCATTTTTTTTGTTTGGGGGTAGGAAAAACCTCCATATGTTTAGATGAACTCATATAACAATAAACAAATATCATTTATTTGTTCATAAAATTAATCCAGAAAATGAAGGGACGTCTGGGCAGTGCAATTGGTTTTCAAAAAAGGTGTGGTCCTGCAGTTATACCAACTTCAAAATCAGAGTCATATTCACATGACAATTAATGAAAAAAATAAAAGGGACGAAGATGAAGAGAAATTAATTATATTAATTGGCTTCATTCATTATCTGTGCCTAGCTATATATATATATATATAGCGTCAACCTTGAAAGGAAATTCCCTTTTTGTCTTTCAAGTTGAAAATTTGTAAGTGTGGAAGCATTAGCAATCTAGTTGAGAAAAGCAAGCTAGACGTGTTCTAGGGTTTATTTTGGTCCATCTCTTACACTTTGTAATCAATTCTTGTAGATTATTATTATATTAATAATTTGATTTCATCTCTCTTTAATTTGCCCAATAAAATCTCTTGTTTCCGAAAGTTTTTCTGTAGAGGTTATGTTTATGATAAATAAACTATAGTAAATAGCACTGTAACATGAGGTGGTAGGAATTCTAAAAGAATAAATTCCAAAAAAAATCCTACTGAAATGAAAGAGACTTCCTATATGGCTATTGTTTTATTTTGAGTCCTTTTTTTTGGCCAAATATTTTGAGTCCATTTAAAAGCTTGCTCATTGATCTGAAACTGGAAGTACTTTGTTTGATTGACTCCATGTGTGAAAACTGAAAACTTAAGTACATATATGCGAGATCTTCCATGCATTCATATGGACATAATTAATGTCACATAATAAAACCATTCGCATTTTGAGCATTGACTTGTCAGTTCCTTTCTGACCCCTTCCATTTTTTAAGTAATTATCTAATTAATGGATTAAGCAATTAAGTATTTGGTACGAAGTTATCGTATAAAAATAAGATATGTGACAAAAAGTATTTGTATGACTAATTATTGATGAAGAGAAAATATAAAAGATCAAATTGTGTACGATCAATCATTGAAGAAATGTAGTATAAATAAAGCTTACGATTGATGAAATTCCACAGTAAATATTTAAGTAATTTTAATTATCTTAATTTTTTTCTTATTCTAATAAGTGACTTAGAACACTCGTTAAAGTTTTTTTATCATTAATTAAGAGAGAATTTATTCTGTTAAACTCGATAAAAAAATCAACAAAAATAATTCTATAAATTAATTATTTCGTTGATTAAAAAGAATTTTGAAAAGCAGGGTTCCCTTGTTTTAAATTCTTGTTCTAATTTGAGCTGCAACTCAACTTCCAATTTATAATTTTCAAGTTTAATCATTTTCGGTAATTTTTAAAAATTTTAAAAAAAATGTATAGAGCGCTGCTGCGCTACAAGTTCAACAGAAAATTATGATGATTATTGAAGTCTTGTTCATAATTTATATAATCCAGCTTAATCATGATTAGAAATAATACCCCCACCCCAATGTTAACAAAAAACAAACCAATATTCTAATTCTGGCAATCTCAGGATGGCTATTTTTGGTGGCCATATTGAAGATGAGATCAGAACGGAATTTGGATGATGGGATTTTCAGATTCAGACTCTCTTGGAGGTTACTACGTAAATGTATGCATGCTGAATTAGGCAGTGATACAGTAGTACTGAATTTCAGTACATCCCTTCAATCAGTTGGTTTCGAAACTAATCAAGGTGGATCCTTATTAATGTGAATTTCTATTAATATTAAGAAATGTATCTGTATGATTGAAGGGATGCACTGAACTTTAGTAATACGGTACCACTGAACTTTTATCTCATCCAAGACATCATATGAATGGGGTAATTAATTAGTGCATCATGATGAGTGTGATTAATTCAGGTGAAGTTCTTAATTAGGAAACCAAATCATAATCATTCCCTTTAATTTATATCATCATTATGTAATTTACCCAAGTAGGGCAACAAGGAATATAATTTGCTTTTTATATTTACAAATGAAAGTGATTACATCTCATACATATATACATGTGCCATGCATGCCATCCATGATTAACTTTTGTCTACAATAATAACAACAAATATAATAAAAAAGGGGATATATAGATCATGGTATAGTAGAATCAATAAATCAAACAAATAAAATATAGGTGATTTAACTGGTGCCATGATTTTGTTAGTCACATCATTTTTATTTAATTGATTGAAATAATAAATATTCTTATTTTATTTTAATTAAAATTTTATGCATAAAAAATACTTTCGGTGAAATTAAAGTTATCACTATTATGAAATTTTGATCAATTCAAATCAAATTAATTAAAAAAAGGGAAAAATATATTTTTTATTTCTAAATTATAGGATCTCTATCAGTTTGTTCCTTAATTTTTTTATTCAGTTTGCAAGCTTTTAATTTTTGCCATCTATAATTGCAAGGGAGTAATTAGAACTGCATATTATCCATAACCGTATCACTTAAAGTGGAAAAGATTGGCATTAAAAGGGAAAACCCCACTTTTATTTAGGTTTACAATATAAGCAAATCATATAAAGTGTCTTTTTGTTTTAGAATTAAGATTATGAGTTGGATTATATTTGCCCTATCAACATTGGAAGTTACTGGAAGTCACGTGGATAACTACGTTTTTATATGCCATTACTAATTTAGATATAATTTGGGTAAAGAAAAAAAATTACTCTTGCAAATTGAATGTTCAAGGATGCAATTAACAATAAAAAAGTTTAGGGACCAAATTAATAATACCCTATAATTTGGGGACCAAAAATTAAACTTTTTCCTAAAAACATATTAGTAATTAAAAAAAAAAAACTCTTCTCCTCCACAATGTGTATTTAAAAGGGCATAGGATTTTGGGTCCACCCAAAAGATACTATAAGACACATTGATGGCCACCACAAAGCTTGTCTGTTTCTTTGTTGTATAATGTTATGCCCACCAAATTGGGTTTGATGGGCCCCAACACAACTATTCATATCTTCATGCGTAATGCATAGGCCCAACCCATGTACTGTAATGGATTATCATCACTTCCTGTCTTCCTCTATCTTCATTATTTCATTGGACAACGTGGTTATCAAATCTAGGGAAGAAAGAAAGATGATAGATTCTGTAATATTTTTGGCTTAATTGTACCTTTCATTGGAATGCAAAAAATATTGATCTCAACTTCGAATATATTTAATAGTAGTTTAAATGAGAAATTGTGATTTTGACATGATTATTGATGAGAGTGAAAATAATACCCAAGTAGGAAATAAATAGATAAAAGCAAAAAATAAAAGATGGTTACAAATTGAACTACTTTTTTTTTTTAAAAAAAAATCTAAACGATTTGAAACCTCCCACTTTAGAGGAGTCCACCAAATGGAACATCGAAAAGACACATGATGGATGTGAATCTTCTTTTAGTGACAAAATTGAATCATCTGCATTACACAGTGAAATGTTCAGTAAAGTGAGAAAAGAGACAAAAACAAATAAAATCACGAGATAGACAAATTAAAATAAAAAAAATTTGATAAAATGAGACCCACAATTTTTTTCTATCAATCTCTCTCATCGCTTCACTGTTTAATATAGAAAATCCAATTTCAATAATGATTATCCGCCCACTGTTATTTTTTTTTTCTCTGTTCAGTTTGGTAAGGTAAAGTATTGAATCTAGAAGCAATTTAGATTGGTTCAAAAGGAGTGTTTGATGATTTAAAAATCCTACTAAATAATCACATTTTGTCAGTATTTAATTTCAAATATCCAACTAATAGTTTATAAACAAAAATCACCCACTGTACTCTACTCTCAAAGGCTCAAAGCATTCTCTCAATGGAATCTTAAGAATATTAATTAAGAATTTTTTTATTGGTTAATAAAGTATTTAAATATTCAAAATTTGTAAAAAAAACATTTAATATTTAAAAATTTCATTAACCAATCATATACAATATCACCTAGTGCCTAATATACCAAGTATGAATCATCTTCATTTATAGAGAATCCAATAGTACTTTCCCACATACTACTATTTCTTTTACCAAAAATAAAAAGAGAGAAGTTGCACATTTAAAAAAAAAATGTAGAAATAAAGGTGAGTCTGTGAATGGCACCAAATAAACACACCTACCCCTCTCTCTCTCTCTCTCTCTCTCGATGGAGAGATAAAAGATCCATCCTGCTACTATACCAAATTGGATAAGGACAACCAACTTTGCCAAACATGCCTCTCTTCCCACTCTTCACTATTTCGGACATTTAGACATATAGGTGGCTTTCATTGCCCCACCCCTCTCTTCCTCAGGGGAACACCTTCCTTCACTTCTCCATACTCTTTTGTTTTCCCAATTAAACACTCAAATCCATTACCATCAATTATCATTGCTAATAATAATATTAATAAAAGAATTAGCGAAATTAAAAAGAGAGGGCAATGCAACAAAAACCGTTACAAATAACGGGTAATTGCAGTACGAACCCCAAAAGGAGCAAAACAAAACAATACATAAGCCAAAATTCATTAAATCAAAAACCACAGTACTGCAGGAGTGCCTACTGGAGACAAGGGGTATGATATTATGATTTTTTTTATTTTTATTAATAATAATAATATTAGTCAATCTGTGGTGGTGGCGGTGTTGGTCATTCTAAGCCGTCTGATTGGAGAATCAAGCAATGAGGGTGAAGAGGAAGGGGATGATGAGGGGGATGGCGAATCCGACGGTGACGATGACGAAGAAAGCAGTGACGAGGATACCGACGGTGGAGATGAAGCCAGATCAGAGGTGGTGTCTCGCAGCTTTCTTTTATTCATCCTCGTATTCTCTCCTCCTCTCTCTTCACTAATTCCCGCCTTAACCTCTCTTGTCGTCATGTAATCCCTTAGCCGTTTCACGTCAGATAGCTTCACTGGCTTCACTATGAAATCCTCTGCTCCTTCCTCCAGGCACCTACAATTCATTACAATTTCCAGTTCTAACATCAATCTCCATTTAATTCCCTCAGTATTCCATTTCCAAAATTATTTATATAATATATGTATATACCTGTAAATACGCGGTAAAACGTTCTCAGACGACATAATCACCACCGGAATTTCCCTCAACGCCGACGATTCCTACGCCAAATTGAATAACCAAAATTATAGAATTTTGCAATTATAATGTCAAAACTCAAAACTACAGTACAGTGTGAAAATTGAATTTCCTAAATCCTAACCTTGATTTTCTTGAGCAATTCATAGCCGGTCATTCCAGGCATACAGTAGTCAGTGATGATTAGATCCACCTTTAAACCCTGTTTAGAACAAAGAATCATTAATCTTCGAGAAAATTGAAGAAGAAAATTTCCAGGAAAATACAAAAATCTGAAAAAATTTCCTACATCAAAGGCATCCGATTTCTCCTCGTCGAGTCCCAAAAATTGCAGAGCTCTCATTCCACTGTCCACAGCAGTAACTGCAAAAATCCAAAAATTAAAAAAAAAAAAACAGAGAAATGAAAAATGCCCATTTTGTCCTTGAAAGGAAAGCGCGCACACACCTTTACAAGCTGAAATCCTGAGAAGGCGCTCGATGACCTTCCGATCGACGAGGCTATCATCGACGGCCAAGACATGAACATCTTCAGTATCCACCGGCGAGAGATGATCGCAACCCTCCATCTTCGTCGGAGAAACGACACCGTTGGATATTGGCCAGAGAGAAAAAGAGAGAGAGAAGGGAAGGGGATTGTTGAAGTTGGGAGGTGAGATGTTAAATACGGTGTAATAAACTGTAACATAACATGTAATGTTCTATCTATCTATCTATCTGTCTAAAAATGTATGAATGTGTGTGTCTCTGTCTGGTTTTTTGTTTCTCTCTCTCTCTCTAATATAAAGTCTCTTTTCTTTTCCAAAATCAAATCTTTCTCTTTCTCACTCTAAGAAATCTCAAAATCTTCTTTATTTTTATTTTTTTTGAAAATATGAGACATGGCGCTGAGATTCTGAAATCCACTTCGATGCGATCTCCATATCAACGACTTTTCCCGGTCCCCACTCGGGAAACGATATCTCGCGGGGATTGACGAGATTTTGGTCAATCTTTGGGATTTGTGGGTGTCTCGGCTCTCACAGTAATTGGTCGGGTAAGTAAGGGTTCCAGGAAAAAGCAGGAGAGAAGAGTTGACGGAGGGTCAACGTTTCAACGGCGCCGTCACTTCCCCAGACGGAGGGACCAATAAGTAATAAATCTTAATATTAATAACAATCTCTCCTTCTTTTGTTTCTACTTTCTCTTGTTTTGTTTCCAAGGAATGATTCAAATTCAAAGGCGTGTGAGAAGGGGAGAATGCAGATTTTGTCCCCATAAATTATGCCTTAAATTTCACTACTGAAATAATCATGTGAAGATTATAGTTTTGAAATCATGATCAATTTGATTATAACTTATATAATTCATGTCTAGGATAAAAATTCAGTATTATCAACATACTGAAATTCAATATATTCTTTTAATAATTTAGTATTATTTTTTCAGTATTTATAGAGATTCAACGTACATTCTCTTTATTATTGTAGTATTAATGTAATGAATTAAGAACCAAATAAAGTTTAATATTACTATAGTACTCAACATTCTCTTCATGTCTAATAAATTATATAATGCACATGATCCCTGAATTATATGCCATGCACAAATAATATTTTTTAAATACAAAAATTAACAAAAAAAAACCTTTTCATCAAACTTTATAATTTGATTAAAAAACTGTTAATTTTTTAATCTAAAATTCTATGAAATATAGACAGGTACGTTAAATTATTTAAAAAGTATAAGGAAAATATCTAAAGTTAATTCAAGAATATTTTTTGTATATGACTTTAAAGTTTTATGATTTTTTAAAAATTTTAATATGACTTAATAATTTTGTTAATATATCACTGTTTTATACTTTTATTATGATTTTGAATGAAAATATTAACAAAATAGTGTTTTCTACCCAAATTATGAACTGTGAAAAAGTCTTAAGTAAATTTGTATAGTTCTGACTTATTAATTAAGAAGAGTTTTTTAAAATTTATCCTTCTATTAAAAATGAAAATAAAATAAAGTGAATAAAAAAAATAAAAATATAATTTTATTATATTACAAAAAATAAAATATATTTGATTAAAATAATATAAAAAAATTACATTTACCATTACATGACCAAACCAGCCCTAATACAGAGGGAGAGAGAATGTGTGAGTAAGAGAGAGAGTGTGTGTCTTTTTGTGGGCTTAATTAGTAAATTGCAATAAAGACTTTGGGGGGCAGAGTATCTATGCTAATCTTGATGGAAGCGATATCATGCACGTGCTGTCTCGTGTGTTATGCCTTTTTGGATTTTTTTTTTTTAATTTTACTATTTGTGATTTTAGTTGTTTTTTCTTCTGTTTTAAAAATCTATTTTCGGTAAATCTTTTTCCGTGCCATCCACATCCATAATATTCTAATGCTTCAAATTAGCTGTATGTGATTAGATTTTGTTGGGATTTGTATTGTAATTTGTCTAACAAATTAAATTTCTAATTTCAAATTTTAAAAATGTTCGA
The DNA here is from genome assembly GCA_014851425.1 of Senna tora. Classification (NCBI taxonomy): domain Eukaryota; kingdom Viridiplantae; phylum Streptophyta; class Magnoliopsida; order Fabales; family Fabaceae; genus Senna; species Senna tora. The sequence continues at coordinate 10,798,236 of CM026270.1, forward strand.
GCTCATGGTTGTTGAGGTTATTATTAAAATAGATTCTTTGAAGGCAAATATGGGAACTCATAAAAAATAATGCCAGCTCAGCTTTAAATCTTTTTTTAAAAAAATTTGTTTGGCAATTATTATTATTATTATTTAGATTTAGATACTCTTATATCTGATCTTAATGCAATATCATTGGTGAATTGTACGATGAGAGGACATAGAATCTCTAAAATTAAAGATAACACAATTCTAACTTTAATTAATGTGCTAATATATAATCTTAATCAAGAAAATGTGTCCTATCTTCGTCATGTCAAATTTGAATATAATTCAGTTTCATGTCGGTGAGTCACAATATATTTCTTCAAGCTTAACTTATTTTTTAATGTTGATACAAAATATATATTACTACAATTGTTAATTTGAATATAAGCTTTTTTTTTATTAATTATTTACACCCTCGTTATTAGACTATTCTATTTGTATCTAGTTATTTAGATAATCAACTTTGTTTTTTGCCTAGTAATTATATATGTTTTGAAAATCATAATTAATAAGTGGAGACATGCATTGGCAGGGAAATTAATTAAAAGTAAGCAATTAGTTAATTACTTTAAATAATGTAATGTGCATTTTAAAGAGATAAAAGACAACAAAACAACGTGCTCCATGCACGTCTTCTACAAAATGTTGCAATTATATATGTAAAAATAAAATACAACGAAACAATCCATGTGGTTATTATTATTATATTTTGTAATATTATGGTTTTTAAGGACCATTTTCCCAAAAGTGGTGTGGATATATTTGGACAACATATTTAAGCCACACTATTGTGGTAGATGAAAGTTAGGAATCACCTCTCAACATGATTGGAATTACGCGTGCACCTCCTCCTTATAAACTGTATAAAAATTGTGTAGGATAGGAGTGTGTGTATATATGGATTAGGTTGATTTGAGTTGAGGTGATGAGTGAAATCAACACAATTAAATACTGGTTAGTTGGATTGATTCGAGTTAAGAAAAAATAAGATTTCAAACTCGAACCAAATCTAACTTGCGTTTGGACGGGTTGGAACCAACCGAATCGCTTATATATATACATATTAGTTTTTTTTTTTACTTTTAATATTTGTATTAATCATTTAATAACTTTTGAACTAAATATTGTATATATAATATAAAATTAAATTATGTAATTATTTTTATTAATGGATTATAATATATCTTTTAAAAAAATTACGTAAAAGAAATATAATTAGAGTTTTAATTTAATTATACAAAAAAAAATCTCAAAATACATTAATAATCAGTTAAACATTTATTGTGTTTTATTTTGTACATAAACTAAAAAAAAAGGCATATCACTATTTATAAGCAAATAATTCATTAAAGAGTAAAATATCAACTTAAATAACATGTTACACAATATATATTTTTATTAAAAATAAATAAATATGGCGGGTTATTCAGGATTAACAGGTTAAAAAAATTTAAACTCGTTATTCGAACTAATAAAATAACTGATTAAAAGAATCAATTCGAACAAATATGTTTATTCAAACCAACCCAATTCAATATAACAATCGAATTGAACGGATTGAGAAGTTAACCCAACCCATTAAAATACCCGTAGGATACTCAACTTCATTACATTATAGAATACGAATATCCCTTGAAATAAAAAGAGATACAAATTTAGAGGATGGAGATATGGTAGTGCCAAACAAATCCGTGGAGACGTAGTGGAAGTGGGTGGGACCAATTCAAAATTCTAATATCCTTCAATTCCTTCCTCACACTCTCACTTATCCATTTCCAAAGTTGTAAGTAAATTAAATTTGAATGGCATTAATCAGCTTTGTGTAGGCAAAATAAAATACAAATAATTCATTAATTCAAATCCATGTTGTTCTGACATTATTATCTGCATATGGAATCAGGGATTTTCAATAAAATGGAATTGTCTTCCCAAGATTGATCTCATTCCAATTCCACTCCATATATATATATATATACCTCATAATCAATCACAACCATCCCTAAATATATACCAAAAATGTTGATTTTTTTTATCGGAGATTCTTTCAAAAATATATCAAATAAATATATATCCTTTGTATCGGAATGGCCATGGAGATTGCGAGAGAATATATAATCTCTATCATAAGACCTAACTAGCTCTTATTAATTGTCAATTCATATTTCAAGCATGAAAAATGGTGAAGTGTGGACTTCTTTTGTTCTTTTTGTAAAACACAAAGTCACAACTTTTACATATGTACTCTTTGTGTGAATATATTCTATCTTTCATCAAAAACCAAAATTTAGCTGTTTTATTTTCTTTAAAAAAGAAAGTGAAAAGAAATACTACTCATACTTTCAAAACTTTGAACTTTCTCCTAAAATCTTTATAAAATCCTTTTTGGAAATTGAGTTGTATAATCACATTAGTCAAATAGAATCTCAAATTTGTTTGGTTTTAGACCCCACAAAATTGATGTTCCTTCCCCTTTAATTTCATCCCATATATAGTTGTGGGCGTTTAATTTTACATGCGATTTGATTAAAGAAAAAACTTATATCCATCTTTTAATATCTATTTCATCAAATTTGTTTATGAAAACATGACATGTATCATTTTCTTTCACTTAGCATTTTTTTTTAACTTTGTTAACATAAAAGATGACACATGTCATCTTTTAATAGGTAAATTTAATAAAATAGATGTAAGAAAATGGATATAAGTTTGTTCTCTTGAATAAGTCTACCTGCATCTAACTTTTTATTCTTTAGATTTATTTGTTTTTTTTTAAATCTACTTACACTTTTTGGTTTGTTACAAAGTATTTCTTTATTATAAATAATTATATTCCATGCACTGTGAAATATTAAATGTGACAATTCTCCTTGACAAAAATTTGCCTCTTGATTTACCATATTATATATAGTGGACCTTTTATCAGACTCAACCATTGGCATTTTACATACGATTTAAATTGATATAATTTGTTGATCTACTTTTTTATCTTTTAGATTTAACAAAAATATAATGAGAAAGGATGGCAGTTAATTTATATGCAATTCATGTACACACAATTACAATGGGCTTTTGCACATTATGGCCGACCAACTGAACTAACTGTTTGGATTGGATCCGATCAAACAAGCATTGGAGGTTCAAATATTCAATAGAATCATGGACTCTAAGCTATATATATATATTAACAAATTTAATTAAATAGTAGCTTCCTTTTGTAAAGGGTGGAAAAGAAGAAAAAGAAGGATCCACCTTATAGTTTGGTATAATTTATTTGCTTCATTCAAGATTTGGCATCTCCTTTTTGAAAATTTTATTGTGATTTGGAGCATCTTTTTTATTTGCTTGTACAATTAGCAATATCTTAGGAACTTTGGATCTCACTTTACCAAGCAAGGTAATCAACACCATTTTCTTTTGGTATGTCAAGCTCTATAACATAAACAAAATATCAAAGTGGAAGCATCCCTCATCTTTTCAAAACACCTATAGTGGGACTATATATATATGTGTTATTTTTTCAACAATTTTTTTTTTAGTGTCAAATATAAATATTGTAGATTTGATATATGTGACTGTGGTTGAAAAGAGGTTTATTATTTAAGTATGTGATTAAAAGATGAGAAAATGAGAGGTGGACTTTTTGAGAGATTGAGTTCTTTATACATATCACAATTTTTGGATTGATAACATTAGAGTATTTTATTATTCTTATTATATTTTGGAGTAAATTACACTCTCTTTCAACTTTATTATTCTATTATTATTTACTTTGAGTTAAAAATTATAAATATTAAAATTTAAAATTTGAAAAATAGTTTTTATATATTACTAAAGTAATATTTAATTATATAAATAATATACATTAAGTTTTTTCTGAATTGTGTAAAATTATATGTTTTTGTATGTATCTCTCTATAAGTGGAGTATTATAATATTTTTAATTTTTGAGAAATCGGTAAGAAGGAAAGACACTCTTAATATTATTGGATAGGACATCAATGACATATTATTGAGAAGATCAACAGAGGTCAAACTCAAAAAATTATTACACGGGCATAAATAACAAACAGTTTTATCCAGTTACAACTACTCAACTAATTTTTTGGTGCTAGTTGCTAGAATATTTCCCTGAACAAGAATACCCACCAAATAAAATTTTAGATCACTTCAAGAAGAGTCGAAACTTCACCATGGATAAAGTGATAACTTTAGCCTTCCCAATATATTTTGCATACATAGATAGGATGTGTATTATGGGATGCATACCAATAATTTAATAGTGTAATTAGGATTTAAGAATATAGATGGAGAGCCTAAAAGAAGTTTGAAAATGAGGTAGTTATAAATACATATGCTCTTTAAAGCTTTGATTTGATGGGGGAAGGAACTTGATACAAAGCAGAGTTACATTATAGAAATATTGGTGCATGTAGTTTTTTTCTTTTATGGAAAAAGGTTAAACCCTTTTCCAGTAAGAGAGATAAACTTGAGAAATAAAACTTGGGTCAGGAATATGCTTCCTTCATTTTTTTTTTTTATAAAATTTTCGTACGAAATACTTTCACCACTCGCCCTTCAAGATAATGGTTTATTAAGAGCTTCGGTTCAAAGTGAACCGTTTTGGACTTGGGCTTGGCCTAAAGATTTGGGCTAAAACTAGTTATATGATAGGCAGGCCTCAGGCCTCCTTATTTTGAATACAAGAACATTCCAAAAATTGTCAAGAAAAAATATTATTCTCTATCTAAGTCTGTAATTAATTTTGCTTAAACATGTTATCTATTTTGGGTAAATGTTAAATAATCTCATATAGTATTATTGCGTTGCTCTTATATACTGCTTTCTAATAATGCATGTTAAGTTGTTTATTTCTTTGTTATACTTAACTTAAAAAGATTATAATATATATAACACCATGGAAAACAAAACTAGCAGCAAATCTTCAATTTATGATCTTCTCTCAGATTTCCTTCTAAAATCATCAGTTTACTAAAAGAGCCAGATACCAATTACCAAATATTAAAAAGAGTTGGATTTTGCATCATCTAAATAATAAAAAAAAAAAGATCTTTCTTCCCTTATGTTTATCCTAATACTATACAATCCGATTTACTAATTAACCATTTTATTTCCATACATTCGTAGCATCACAAAGCTGTCTCATTAGGTATATAAAGCAGTCCAGTGAGGCAAGAGAAACACAATCTCATCAAAGCATATTTGAAAAAAAATAAAATTATAGGATCGGACGATATGGAGGAGAAGAAAGTAATGATGAGATGAATTGTGGGGGTATTGTTGGTATTAAATATGGTAATAGGAGAACACGTGGCAATGGCATAATCATTTGGAACATGTTATTTGGAATGTATGCCTCAATGCTTTAGAAGCAGAGTTGGGGTTGGATTGGAACGGTGGTTTGTTCTGGTGCCAAATCTCGTTGTGCTCAAATAAGCACTCGACACAACTTAGGTATTTTTATATTAAGGCTAAAGTATTGTTTTGGTCCTCAATGTTTGCATGAAGTTTAATGATGGTCCTCAATGTTTCAAAAGTTTAATGTTGGTCCTCAATGTTTTTTTTTTGGTTGATTTTGGTCCTCGAACGTAACACCGTTAACTTTTGCCGTTAAGTGATGACGTGGCAGGCTGATGTGGCACACCCTCTCTCCTACGTGTCATATTTTAATGACGTGGCATGCCACATCATGCCACATCATCCATCTTGGCCACATCATCATCTTCTTCATCTTCATCTTCTTCAATCCTCTTCCTCTTCCTCCTTCTTCTTCTCCTTCTTCTTCTTCATCATCATCCCCACCACCACCACCCCACCGCCGGTACCACCACCACTGCCGGTGTCAGCACCGCTGTCGTTGCCGCCGCCACCGTCGCCGTTGCCGCCGCCACCGTCGGAGAAGCCATTGCCGAGAAAAGGCAAGCTTTTTGCAGCTTTCACACGTCCAAGGCTTCTGTTTCTTGATGAGCCAACTAGTGGGCTTGATAGTGCAGCTTCATACTATGTTATGAGAGCAATAGCAAGACTTGGTCACAAAGATGGGATTCAGAGAACCATCATTGCATCAATTCATCAGCCTAGTAGTGATGTTTTTCAGCTTTTTCATAATCTTTGCCTTCATAGCAAAAAGCTTGCCTTTTCTCGGCAATGGCTTCTATGATGTTTCTGCTTCTGTTTTTTGAAGTTATTGTTCTTTGAAATCAGAGAGAATTACTAATTTGATCCCTAAAAGATATTGGTTGTTTCAATTTAGTCCCTGAAAAAGAGTTTTTTTGTACCAATTTGATCATTTTAGTTTTTTTCCGTCAGTGTATATGTGATTTTTTTTTCAAAAACTAAAAGGACCAAATTGGGAAGAAAAACATCTTTTAGGGACTACATTAGTCATTTTCATCTTTCAGGGACTAAATTAAAACAATTTGTAACTTTTTAGGGACCAAATTGATAATTCTCTCTAAAAATTATACATAATATATACGAGAAAAAAAATAAATTTATATGAAATAAGATGGTGTGTGTGTATATATATATATATATATATATATATATATACTAAATCTGATGTTTTGTGAAAATATGTTTTGCAGCTCCAAATCAAGTGGAAAGTTGTGTGAATTCATGCCTAGGCGGTTGCGATTAATTATAATTATAGAATGTAATTATTAATTAATTTAAAATAAATATTACTTCAATATATTACTCCAATTTAGACACATTGGTTGTCAATCAATATATCAAGTTACATCCAAGTTCCAACCTCCCATATGGGTATTAGATTATTTATATTATATAATTTTGAGTTTTTATATTTTTATTATATAATATATAGAGTAAATATAAAAATTAAGGAATTAGGAGATGGTAAATTTTCAACAAATATATATCTATTATATAGATTATTTATTAATATTAACAAATGATATTTGACAAGAAACAAATGAAGGTACTATTAAATTGTTAGCATTTTCGTAATATTGAACAACCTTTAGAAGAGTGCTATATGTATATATATAGAACTAATTAATTACATTTTTCTACAAGGATAATGTTAAAAATTTGGATGAATTGCAATTGAATTATTTCACATTAAAAAGCAATGTCCATATGGCCGTTCCGATACAAGCATATTCATTTTATATACTTCTTGAAAGAATCTCCATTAATCAATCTTGGGAAGACAATTCCATTATATTGGAAATTAAATATGTGATTCGATATGCAAATAATAATGTGAGAAGAACATGAATTTGAATTAATGAATTATAATTTCAAGAGATATATATTCTATAATATAATGAAGCTAAGTGATGGATTCTTTAACTCTTATCCGAATTACAGTAAGGCTACGTTTGGTTGGTAAAAAATTAAGAATTGGAATTGGAATTGGAATTAGAATTGGAATTGGAATTGGTAAGATGGAATTGGAATTGAATTATTTGAATTAAAAAGTGTGTTTGGTATGAAATAGTGGAATTGAAAATTTGTAAAAGGATGTAAGATGAAAAGACAAATTTGCCCTTGAACAAATATTAAATAATTAATTTTTTATATTTATTAAATAATTAAACAAAAAAAATTTAATGGTACAAAACTTTTTCTTATTTTCTTTTTTCTCTCAGACGGTATCATGATTTCTCTCTCTCACTCCTCAAACCCATCTCTAATCTCAACCATGTCTCACTCACACACACATTCTTCTTCATTAATTCCTTCCAATATCATCTCAATAGCCAGCATATTGCAACCTATCAAAAAAGAAAAGCATGTGAATCGAAGAAGCAGATGCAGCGTGAAAAGCTTGTAGTTGGGTACAAAACCATCGCCACAGTTGACGCCACCGCCGCCTTCGTCGTTAGAATGTAGTCTTAGAACTCCGGCGTTCAAAGGTTCTTCTCTTCTCCTTCTCGATTTCCCATCCTCTTCCATTCTTCTTCTCGATCTGCTTCGGCTCCACCCCGATCTGCTTCGACTTCTCGATCTCCCATCCTCTTCTTCTTATGTCTGTTTCTTATATCAGTGTTGGTGTGATTAGGGAGCCGATTTGTTGATTGCTGGTTTTTTAATTTCAGATACTAATTACTGATGTATGTAGATGTTTTTATTTTAATCTAATCCTATTTCTATGAAAAAAAAGATATATTATTATTAATTTTTTGCTTGATCTGAGATTGCAGCAAATGAGATTTAAGTGGGATATATTATTTTATTTAATTTTTTGCTTGATCTCCTTCATCTTCATCTTGCAGAGAGAGCAACACGAGAGAGAGAGAGAGAAAACAGACAAAATAACACAAGAAAGAAGAGGACAAAATGGACATTTCCTAGTAATTCCACAAAATTGGGTCCAATTCCTTGTAAAAAATAAGGAATTGGATTCAGCCTTCAATACAAAGGAGAAGGAATTGGACCAATTCCCAGATAATTCAATTCTCAATTCTCAATTCTGAACCAAACTAAAGAATTCTTGGTAATTGTGCAATTCCACCTATGAATCCAATTCTATGCTGAAGCAAACATAGCCTAAAGGAAACCACGATGGAAGGAAGTTTAATTTTGTGGAAGCCGATTAGGTCAGCAGCTACAGTACACAATTTCTCAGAATTAAGGAGGAGGTGCTGCACTGCTACTATACATTTTGTAATTTATAAAGACTTTATATTTTTCTTTATAATAATTACACTTTTAATATTTCTGAAGTTTTCTTTTTATATTTCTATTCTGAAAAGAAAGAGTGTAATTCACACGTGGATGCTAGGTTTTGTTTTTAACCATGCATACTTGAGAGGTGGTTCTTAACTTTTTTTTTTTTTGGTGAAATTCTTAACTTTACTTGGTATAACGAAAGAAGAATGATGAAAGTGTAATTCACACCGTCAGTATTTATAAATATATATATATATATATATATATATATATATATATATATATATCACTCTTCTAAATGTAGTTCGATATTACGAAAAATGTTAAAAAATTATATTTTTAATAATTTATATTTTGACAATTATTATTAATTGTTAATAAAATAATATTCTTCAACAATTAAATTTTATTAGTTTAAATAAGTTGTTAAAAAAAGTCAATGATAATATTTTAAAAAATTAATAATATTATTATGACCGCCATAAAAAAAAGTACGGTCGGGAAAAGTATTAGAATATATATCACCATGAAATTAAATACAAAACTAGCAACAAATCTTTATTTAATGTTCTTCTCTCAAAGTTCTTCCTAAAATAAATCACCAGTTCATTAATTAATAAACCAGATACCAAACATAATTAAAAAGAGTTGGATTTTCCTTAATCAATAATATATATGTAATTATATTTAGGCTGCAAAATCTACACTTAAAGAAAATGAAGATTTTTCTTCCTTATTTATCCTGATGCAATCTGATGTATTATGTATTACTTTAACTACTTTGCTTCCATATATGTGTAGCATCACAAACCTCTGATTAGCTATATAAAGCACTCCAATTGAGGCAAGAAATACACAATCTCATCAAATCATATTTGATTTGAGTTTAATATTGTTACTGTGAGGCAGAAGAATTATAGGATGGAGGAGAAGAAAGTAATGATGAGGTCAATAGTGGGGGTATTATTGGTATTAAATATGGTATTTGGACAAAATGAGGCATCATTCATAAAATGCTATTTGAAATGTATGCCTGAATGCTTTATAAGACATGGTGGGATTGGATCTGTGGTTTGTTCTGCTGCTTGCATTGCACAATGCATCCATCCAACTTCCGATTGTTCAATGAATTGTGCCAACTCTCACTGTACTCATATAAGCACCCGTGACAACTTAGGTATATTTATATTTTTTTTCTCCTATATATATCTTATTATTATATAGTTTATATTTATAAAATGTATACTTATATTCGTAAGGCCTCGAACTTAGAACTTTACTATTTAAGCGATACCAAGTCGCTTACCACTTGGACCAACCCCTTGTTGATTGGTTGTGGGTGTTTATGTCAACTCTTGAAACATAGTTTTTGAAATTATAGAATTGTGAAAATTTTACGAGGGTTTTAGAGTAATTTAATTAAATGTGTTTAAAAAGATATGAAAGAGTTGTTAATATGTGTAAATATATTTGAAGAAGTCTATTATGAAATTTAGGAGAAAAAAGTGGGGTTAAACCGTTGAGAAAAAAATAGTACTGCAGTGGTAAGAAAATCTCAGGAACTAAAATGAATTTTTTAAAGGTTAAATTACGAGGCCAAAACGTAATTTTTTTGTCATGTGAAACAATACATCAACACCCACTGTTATTTAATTTATTTAGACGATGTAAGTGAAAATGACAATATTACTGAAAAATAAATAAAATTGGTGGTACAATAATAAAAGTTGGAATGAAAGTTGGATGCCATATAATTGACATAAATCTCAAAGTTTTGGAGTACCAAAAGGTACTTTTACCTATATATATAAATTACATAAATGTAATTTGAATTTTTTATATATAAAATTTTAATTTTAGAGGGCTAAATAGGATACTCATTAATGTTATATGAAAATGAAATAAGATATTTACTAAATCGGTGGTTTTGTGAAAAATTGTTTTGTTTTGCAGCTGCAGATCAAGTGGAAAGCTGTGTGAATTTATGCCTAAGCGGATGCGATTAGAATTACATAATGTAATATATAGTTAATATGAAATTAATAAATATTACTTCAATAATGTATTCGCATTTAGATACATTGGATCTCAGCGGATAAATAAAATTACATCCAACCGCCAATATTGGTCTTGGATGATTTGTTTTATATCATTTTGAAAATTTTAAATTATATATAATATATATAGTACAAATATAAGAAAAAAAATTAGGAGATAGTAAAATGTTTTGTTTTTTAATAAAATGTGAACTTGCAAATAATGCGTACAAAAAAAATAGACAACCATTTTTGTACAAACATTTAAAGATCTTATAAAAAGGGGAAAAAGAAAAAGAAAGAAACTATGCAGCAACTATCAAGTTTCTCCCACAATGCTTGTAACTCCACTTTCTTTGGATAAAAGTTCAGTACTACCGTATTATTGAATTTCAACGTATCTCTTCAATTATGTAGTGTCATTTGTCAATATTAATAAAAACTCACATTAATTAGGACTCACCTTGAATGCATTAAGGACCAAATGATTAATAGAAGGATATTCTGAAGTTCAATGCTACCGTATTATTGAACATCTACCCCTTATAGAGATATATAGGTGGAAGAAATTGCTTAAAAAATTGGAGATAACTAACCGTGTTCGATATTTTACATGAAATTTTAATAGATGAGCCTTACCATATCTAACATTTTGTTTAGCTCAGGCTTACCTTATCTGATTTTTTTGTGAAAATTTGTTTTGCAGCTCCAAAGCAAGTGGAAAGTTGTGTGAATTCATGCCTAGGCAGTTGAGATTAATTATAATTATAGAATGTAATTATTAATTAATCTGAAATAAATACTACTTAATATGTTACTCCAATTTAGACACATTGGTTGTCAATCAATATATCAAGTTACATCCAAGTTCCAACCTCCCATATGGGCATTAGATTATATATTTATATTATATAATTTTGAGTTTTTATATTTTTTATTATATAATATATAGAGTAAATATAAAAATTAAGGAATTAGGAGATGGTAAATTTTTAACAAATATATATCTATTATATAGATTATTTATTAATATTAACAAATGATATTTGACAAAAAATAAATGAAGGTAGTATTAAATTTTTAGCATTTTCGTAATATTGATTGAACAACCTTTAGAAGAGTGCTATATGTATATATATATAGAACTAATCAATTACATTTTTCTACTAGGATAATGCTAAAAATTTGGATTAATTGCAATTGAATTATTGAACATTAAAAAACAATGTCCATGGCCGTTCCGATACAAGCATATTCATTTTATATACTAAAAAGAATCTCCAATCAATCTTGGAAAGACAATTCCATTATATTGAAAATCCGTGATTCAATATGCAAATAATAATGTGAGAAGAACATGAATTTGAATTAATGAATTATTTCAAGGGATATATATTCTATAATGTAATGAAGCTAAGTGATAAATTCCTCAACTCTTATCCGAATTATAGTAAAGGAAACCGCGATGGGAGGAAGTTTAATTTTGTGGTAAAACTATGAGGCTTAAGTCAGTAAACAAAAAATTAGAATAACAAGGCATACTGGCATGGATTAGTGGCAAAACACAATTTGCATTCCGTGATCAAGACATTGATAATAATATATATAGCACCCTTCTAAAGGTTGTTCAATATTACGAAAAAGGTTGAAAAATTATATTTTTAACAATTTATATTTTGACGGTTACTATTAATTGTTAAAAAAAATACATTTTTTCAATAATTTAATTTTTACAGTAGAAATAAGTTGTTAAGAAAAGTCAATGATAATATTTTCAAAAGTTAAAAATATTATAATGATCGCCATAAAAAAGTACCGTCGGAAAAAGTATTAGAATATATATCACCATGAAATTAAAGACAAAACTAGCAACAAGTCTTTATTTAATGTTATTCTCTTAGAATTCTTCCTAAAATAAAGCACCAGTTCATTAATTAAACCAGATACCAAACACAATTAAAAGAGTTGGATTTTCCTTAATCAATAATATATATAATTATATTTAGGCTACAAAATCTACACTTAAAGAAAATGAAGATTTTTCTTCCTTATTTATCCTGATGCAATCTAATGTATTATGTATTACTTTAACTACTTTGCTTCCATATATGTGTAGCATCACAAACCTCTGATTAGCTATATAAAGCACTCCAATTGAGGCAAGAAATACACAATCTCATCAAATCATATTTGATTTGAGTTTAATATTGTTACTGTGAGGCAGAAGAATTATAGGATGGAGGAGAAGAAAGTAATGATGAGGTCAATAGTGGGGGTATTATTGGTATTAAATATGGTATTTGGACAATATGAGGCATCATTCATAAAATGCTATTTGAAATGTATGCCTGAATGCTTTATAAGACATGGTGGGATTGGATCTGTGGTTTGTTCTGCTGCTTGCATTGCACAATGCATCCATCCAACTTCCGATTGTTCAATGAATTGTGCCAACTCTCACTGTACTCATATAAGCACCCGTGACAACTTAGGTATATTTATATTTTTTTTCTCCTATATATATCTTATTATTATATAGTTTATATTTATAAAATGTATACTTATATTCGTAAGGCCTCGAACTTAGAACTTTACTATTTAAGCGATACCAAGTCGCTTACCACTTGGACCAACCCCTTGTTGATTGGTTGTGGGTGTTTATGTCAACTCTTGAAACATAGTTTTTGAAATTATAGAATTGTGAAAATTTTACGAGGGTTTTAGAGTAATTTAATTAAATGTGTTTAAAAAGATATGAAAGAGTTGTTAATATGTGTAAATATATTTGAAGAAGTCTAATATGAAATTTATGAGAAAAAAGTGGGGTTAAACCGTTGAGAAAAAAATAGTACTGCAGTGGTAAGAAAATCTCAGGGACTAAAATGAATTTTTTTAAGGTTGAATTACGAGGCCAAAATGTAATTTTTTTGTCATGTGAAACAATACATCAACACCCACTGTTATTTAATTTATTTAGACGATGTAAGTGAAAATGACAATATTATTGAAAAAATAAAAAAATTGGTGGTACAATAATAAAAGTTGGAATGAAAGTTGGATGCCATATAATTGACATAAATCTCAAAGTTTTGGAGTACCAAAAGGTACTTTTACCTATATATATATAAATTACATAAATGTAATTTGAATTTTTTATATATAAAATTTTAATTTTAGAGGGCTAAATAGGATACTCATTAATGTTATATGAAAATGAAATAAGATATTTACTAAATCGGTGGTTTTGTAAAAAATTGTTTTGTTTTGCAGCTGCAGATCAAGTGGAAAGCTGTGTGAATTTATGCCTAAGCGGATGCGATTAGAATTACATAATGTAATATATAGTTAATCTGAAATTAATAAATATTACTTCAATGTATTCCCATTTAGATACATTAGATCTCAGTGGATAAATAAAATTACATCCAACCTCCAGGTCTTGGATGATTTGTTTTATATCATTTTGAATTTTGAATTTTTTTAGTTTTTTAAATTATATATAATATATATATAGTACAAATATAAGAAAAAAGAATTAGGAGATCCATAAAAAAAAAAGAATCAGGAGATCCATAAAAAAAAAAAGAATTAGGAGATAGTAAAATGTTTTGTTTTTTAATAAAATATGAACTTGCAAATAATGCGCATAAAAAAAAATAGACAACCATTTTTGTACAAACATTTAAAGATCTTATAAAAAAGGGAAAAAAGAAAAAGAAAGAAACTACGCAGCAACTATCAAGTTTCTCTCACAATGCCTGTAACTCCGCCTTCTTTATAGAGACAAAAGTTCACTACTACCGTATTACTGAATTTCAGCGCATCTCTTCAATTATGTTGTGTCATTTGTTAATATTAATAAAAATTCACATTAATTAGGACTCACCTTGAATGCATTAAGGACCAATTGATTGGAGGGATATACTGAAGTTCAATGCTAACGTATTACTGAACATCTACCCCTTTATAAAGATATATAGGTGGAAGGAATTGCTTATAATTAAAATTGGAGATAACTAACCGTGTTCGATATTTTACATGAAATTTTAATAGATGAGCCTTACCATATCTAACATTTTGTTTAGCTCAGGCTTTCCTTATCTGATGTTTTTGTGAAAATTTGTTTTGTAGCTCCAAAGCAAGTGGAAAGTTGTGTGAATTCATGCCTAGGCGGTTGCGATTAATTATAATTATAGAATGTAATTATTAATTAATCTGAAATAAATATGACTTCAATATGTTACTCCAATTTAGACACATTGGTTGTCAATCAATATATCAAGTTACATCCAAGTTTCAACCTCCCATATGGGTATTAGATTATTTATATTATATAATTTTGAGTTTTTATATTTTTTATTATATAATATATAGAGTAAATATAAAATTAAGGAATTAGGAGATGGTAAATTTTCAACAAATATATATCTATTATATAGATTATTTATTAATATTAACAAATGATATTTGACAAAAAAACAAATGAAGGTAGTATTAAATTTTTAGCATTTTCGTAATATTGATCGAACAACTTTTAAAAGAGTGCTATATGTATATATATATATATATATATATATATATATATATATATATATAGAACTAATCAATTACATTTTTCTACTAGGATAATGCTAAAAATTTGGATTAATTGCAATTGAATTATTGAACATTAAAAAACAATGTCCATGGCCGTTCCGATACAAGCATATTCATTTTATATACTTCTTGAAAGAATCTCCGATCAATCTTGGGAAGACAATTCCATTATATTGAAAATCCGTGATTCAATATGCAAAATAATAATGTGAGAAGAACATGGATTTGAATTAATGAATTATTTCAAGGGATATATATTCTATAATGTAATGAAGCTAAGTGATAAATTCTTCAACTCTTATCCGAATTATAGTAAAAGAAACCGCGATGGGAGGAAGTTTAATTTTGTGGTAAAACTGTGAGGCTTAAGTCAGTAAACAAAAAATTAGAATAACAAGGCATACTGGCATGGATTAGTGGCAAAACACAATTTGCATTCTGTGATCAAGGCATTGATAATTATATATATAGCACTCTTTTAAAGGTTGTTCAATATTACGAAAAAGGTTGAAAAATTATATTTTTAACAATTTATATTTTGACGGTTACTATTAATTAAAAAAAATACATTTTTTTCAATACTTTAATTTTTACAGTAGAAATAAGTTGTTAAGAAAAATCAATGATAATATTTTCAAAAGTTAATAATATTATAATGACCGCCATAAAAATGTACCGTCGGAAAAAGTATTAGAATATATATCACCATGAAATTAAAGACAAAACTAGCAACAAGTCTTTATTTAATGTTCTTCTCTTAGAATTCTTCCTAAAATAAAGCACCAGTTCATTAATTAAACTAGATACCAAACACAATTAAAAGAGTTGGATTTTCCTTAATCAATAATATATATATAATTATATTTAGGCTACAAAATCTACACTTAAAGAAAATGAAGATTTTTCTTCCTTATTTATCCTGATGCAATCTGATGTATGTATTACTTTAACTACTTTGCTTCCATATATGTGTAGCATCACAAACCTCTGATTAGCTATATAAAGCACTCCAATTGAGGCAAGAAATACACAATCTCATCAAATCATATTTGATTTGAGTTTAATATTGTTACTGTGAGCTAGGTAGAAGAATTATAAGATGGAGGAGAAGAAAGTAATGATGAGGTCAATAGTGGGGGTATTATTGGTATTAAATATGGTAATTGGACAATACGAGGCATCATTCATAAAATGTTATTTGAAATGTATGCCTAAATGCTTTATAAGACATGCTGGGATTCACTCTGTGGTTTGTCCTGCTACTTGCATTGCACAATGCATCCATCCAGCTTCGGATTGTTCTATGAATTGTGCCAACTCTCGCTGTACTCATATAAGCACTCGTGACAACTTAGGTATATTTATATTTTTTTTCTCCTTTATATCTTAATATTATATAGTTTATATTTATAAAATGTATACCTATATTCATAAGGTCTCGAACTTGGAACCTTACTTCAACGATATCAAGCCGCTTACCATTTGGATTAACCTCTTGTTGGTCGGTTGTGGGTGTTTATGTCAACTCTTGAAACATAGTTTTGAAATTATAGAATTGTGGAATTTTTAGGAGGGTTTTAGAGTAATTTAAATGTGTTTAAAAAGGTAGGAAAGAGTTGTTAATATGTGTAAATATTTGAAGAAGTATAATATGAAATTTAGGAGAAAAAAGTGGGGTTAAACAGTTGAGAAAAAATAGTACTACAGTGGTAAGAAAATCTCAGGGACTAAACTGAATTTTTTTAAGGTTAAATTATGAGGCCAAAATGTAATTTTTTTTGTCATGTGAAACAATACATCAACACTCACCGTTATTTATTTAGACGATGTAAGTGAAAATGAAAATATTACTGAAAAAATAAAAAATTGGTGGTGCAATAATAATTGACCGATGAAAGTTGGATGCCATATAATTGACATAAATCTCAAAGTTTGGGAGTACCAAAAGGTACTTTTACCTATATAAATTGAATAAATGTAATTTGAATTTTTTATATATAAAATTTTAAGTTTAGAGGGCTAAATAGGATATTCATTAATGTTATATGAAAATGAAATAAGATATTTACTAAATCGGTGGTTTTGTGAAAAATTGTTTTGTTTTGCAGCTGCAGATCAAGTGGAAAGCTGTGTGAATTCATGCCTAAGCGGATGCGATTAGAATTACATAATGTAATATATAGTTAATATGAAATTAATAAATATTACTTCAATGTATTCCCATTTAGATACATTGGATCTCAGCGGATAAATAAAATTACATCCAACCTCCAATATTGGTCTTGGATGGTTTGTTTTATATCATTTTGAATATTTTAGTTTTTTAAATTATATATAATATATATAGTACAAATATAAGAAAAAAGAATTATGAGATAGTAAAATGTTTTATTTTTTAGTAAAATGTGAACTTGCAAATAATGCGTATAAAAAAAATAATAGACAACCATTTTTGTACAAACATTTAAAGATCTTATAAAAAAGGGGGAAAAGAAAAAGAAAGAAACTATGCAGCAACTATCAAGTTTGTCTCACAATACATGTAACTCCACCTTCTTTGCGGGGATAAAAATTTAGTATTATCGTATTATTGAATTTTAGCGTATCCTTTCAATTATGTAGTGTCATTTGTTAATATTAATAAAAATTTACATTAATTAGAACTCACCTTAAATGCATTAGGGACTAATGATTAAAAAGATGTACTGAAGTTCAATACTACCGAATTACTGAATATCTACTCCCTTTATAGAGATATATAGGTGGAAGGAATTGCTTAAAAAAATTGAAAATAATTAACCATGTTCGATATTTTACATGAACTTACGAACTTATAATTTTAATAGATGAGCGTTACCATATCTAATATTTTGTTTAGCCCAGCCTTACCTTACTAACTTATTACACTTACCAAATATACTTTCGTTTTATTTTTATTAATATTTAATTGAATTTTATCATGATCAAAATTATTTTAAATAAGGGTATTTTTAACAATTTAAAATTCATAAAAATTTACAATATAATAACATTCTAAATTTCATTAACTAATAAAATAAAACTTTAATTATTATTTGATGGCACTAATTAGCAAAGACACTTAAAATAAAATTTTATAATGACGGTTTTTTAGTGCAAAACAGATTTTAAGATAGTGCTTAACAAACGGACACATGTATCCACAATTGCAAGCCACGTATACCCTGGTCCCACATGGGGTATCAACTAAGGATAATTCCCTAACTATCCAAAATTCCCAATTCCTCATAGCATTTCTCCTTTCCCTGATCAAACCTGCCCGATTCCGAATCCAAAAAATACCCTAATGGTTCGAATCCGCAGAATCTCCTGAATCTTGCTTCAGGAATTCCCACTGATTCCTCATTTTTTATAACCAGAAATTCAAAACCCCGAATTCATGGCTGCCTTCTCTCCTCCTGCTATGTGTTTTCTTCTGCTATGGATTCTAGGGTTAGGGTCTTGGTCAACCATTTCTCATGCTTTCAAGGTTCCCTTCAGAGTAAATGATGTGCTTCCTGTTCTTCCTCATGGAATTTCGTGGCCTGTGCTTAATAACTTCCACAGTGCTGTGGATTTGCTTCCATATTTTGTTGGGTCGGTGACCCCCGACAATGCCACAATTGAGTGGAAGGGAGCATGCTTTTATGAAAATGAAGCCAATCTGGAGCTCACGGCTGGGGATAGGGAGGAGCCGGGCTTGGGAGGTGGCATTCTCTATCTCAAGGTTTGTCGTTTGGCTTCAATGCCAAATTATGGAGTTTCTATTTATGTTTTTTTACAATGATGGATCCTCTAACTTCATAATCAAAGAAAATAGAAGAATACCCCTTGTTATGTTATCAAGTAGTGTGTTATAAGTTAAAACAAGTACTGAGGTCACTATTTGGTAATCTTGCATGACATGTTCGTCCATCAGTAAATATTCCTTGTTGAGAATGGTTGGGCAACCTCATTTCTGGATTGATACTAAAAGTTTTGGATGGAAACTGTTGGCCAGACTCATTTATGCATTTGTTTTCCTGTCACTTTTCCTTCATTCCGTATAATAATGGTTATAATTTATGACTTTTTTTTTTCCTGAAAAAAAAATTAATTCTTTGTCCTTCTACAGACATCAGCTGCACACAGCTGGACCTGTATGGACCTTTATGTGTTTGCAACACCCTACAGGATTACATGGGACTACTACTTCTCATCCCGAGAACATACCTTGAAATTTGACTCATGGGAAGAGCCTGCAGAGATGGAATATGTATTTGCTAGTCTTTTTTCTGTTTCATTTTGATCATTCTAATATATCCTGATTACAAAAGAGTAACATTCTCACTGAATTGAGCAGGTAAAGCAGCATGGGGTTTCTGTGTTTCTTATGCCATCAGGGATGCTGGGAACCATGCTTTCTCTGATTGATGTTTTGCCTCTATTCTCTAACACAGCATGGGGTCAGAAAGCCAACTTAGATTTCCTGAAGAAACACATGGGTGCAACATTTGAGAAGCGCCAGAAGCCTTGGCTTGCAACTATCAATCCTGCCGATGTTCGTTCAGGAGATTTCTTAGCCATGTCAAAGATCCGTGGTAGGTGGGGAGGATTTGAGACGTTGGAAAAGTGGGTAACTGGTGCATTTGCTGGTCATACTGCGGTTTGCTTAAAGGATGAAATGGGGAATTTATGGGTTGGTGAATCAGGGCATGAGAATGAAAAGGTATGCAAATTGAAAGATATTAGATGTATCACCACTGTAAGATATTACCTTTCTTATATATGAAAACATATCAAACTTTAAGTCATTGTGAACTGCTTGGTGGACAGTGAATAAGTTTTTTGCCTCATAATTGTCAAAGGTAGTGACTTTCATGGAGTACTGCCATTTTATTAAAATGCTAATTGATGTTTGATATATCTTAAATTTCAAAGTCTGCATTGTAAATGTATACAGTTCAACTATTTATATGTATTTATGTTTATCTTTGTTGGGTTTAGTGTAAATTTAATTGAAACCTCTATTCCCTTTTTTATTGGTGACAAGAGAATATAATGGTCTTAATCTTATCCATATGGTCTACGTTTTTGTAGGGTGAAGAAATAATTGTGGTAATTCCATGGGATGAATGGTGGGAATTGGCTCTTAAAGATAACTCCAATCCCCAGGTAGCCTTGCTTCCACTGCATCCAGATTTGCGTGCAAAATTTAACTCCACTGCAGCGTGGGAGTATGCTCGGAGCATGTCAGGCAAGCCATATGGTTATCACAATATGATATTTAGTTGGATTGACACAGTAGCTGACAACTATCCTCCACCTCTTGATGCTCACTTGGTATATATATTTTCCCTCATTAGTTAAGTTTAACATAAGTACGCAGAGGAGCCAGCATTTGCAAGGCAGATGTTGTATTACCCGGATATCATATTTTACTGACAAATTAAGTGGCAATAAATTATTATATTGAGCACCTTAAAAATGGAAATAGGACGATGGGATGGAGGGAATTTGGATTTTGGTTATGCTATACCACTGCTGTGGTGCTGGTATATGTGTACTTAGTTATATTGGTGCAATACTCATTTACTGTAACTGGTAGCTAGTAGCTACTGATTGTATGGATAGGGGTATGGTTACTGGTATGGGTACAGCAACAACTAAGTTAAAAAGAAAAGAAAATTTTATAACATATGACACTTTTTACAATAATAATAATAAATAATGAACATTTAATCATATATAATCATTCAAAATAGTAATATAAATTTCTTAAAGTGTTCTTAAAATTCATATAACTAGTATAATTAGTCATAACCCTATATGATATTGAAGTATATGTTTGTTTTTCTTATAATTGTCAAATCTGTAATATTGAAAGTTAAAAGTTTGTAGAGACACGTACAATTCTTTCGATAAATATTGAAAGCCCCCCCCGTTTTTTTTAAATACTACTTCATATTTTGAAGTACCCAAGAATACCTAAAGAAATACAGGTACGTGTATGGCTTGATTTTTTAGAAGTACCCATGCCTCATAGCTCTACCCATGAGGAGGGTGAAATCAAAATACTAGTGAGACATCAACTTAACAGGCTGAGTAATGGAAGTCTGTTTATAAGTGGCATGCTCTTTATGCAGGTAATTTCTGTCATGTCTATGTGGACTAGAGTCCAACCAGATTATGCTGCAAATATGTGGAATGAAGCTCTGAATAAGCGGTTAGGGACTGAGGTATGTGTAAAGAACTGGTTTTAAACATTTAAGATGATAAAGAGTATATCCATTTACTCTCAATATTTTGAATATCAAGTTTTATGTGCCGTGAACACACAAAAATGTTAATAGCCATATGTGAATATTGTTTCTTGATTTTATTTACTTTATGGAGAATGATTTTTGGTCCAAACCAAAAGAGGATGCCAAAAGCTCTTTAGGTTAGTGTTAATGAATTACTTAATATTGCTGCACTTTCATTCTAATTGTTCTATGAGGACTTACTTGCTAAAAGTGTGACTTCTTTCACTGAAGATATGACCTGTACGAATGTTTATAGGGATGGCAGGAACTCCTCTTAGGTGTAGTTCGCTGAAATATAGGATGGCTGCTTCTTTCATTGTGGACAGGCCGTGACATTTTTGTATGCTTTCAGGGTTTGGATTTGCATGAAATTCTAGCTGAGACTGAGAAGCGTGGGATAGCTTTTGATCAATTACTTACCATTCCAGAACAAGATGAGTGGATATACAGTGATGGGAAATCAACAACATGTGTTGCCTTTATTCTCTCAATGTATAAAGAGGCTGGAATATTTGGTCCTGTTTCCAGCTCCATTCAAGTAACTGAATTCACTGTAAGTCTTGATGTCCCAGATTCCTACTCAGTTTTTGTAAATCTGGATGAACACTGTTGGTTATAGTCACTTTGTCTTCTGTATTTAAATTATGTGCTATTTGCAGATTCGTGATGCATATATGCTCAAGATTTTTGAGGATAACCAAACACGTCTTCCAAGTTGGTGCAACTACGAGAATGACAGGCTCCCATTTTGCCAGATTCTAGGTGAATATAGGATGGAACTGCCTGGCTATAACACTTTGGAGCCATATGCCAACATGAATGAAAACTGCCCTTCCCTTCCTCCAACCTATGATCGGCCGTTGCGCTGTTAGATACCTACGCATTCTCCGTCCTTTTCTGTTATTTCAAATTGCCCTGTTAGCTCTTATCTAAGGAATAATGTAAGAAGAGAACATAGGTCCAATCCTTAGGTGTAAAAATGTCTGAAAGTGGTATGTTTTTATTGAAGAATCTAAAAACAGGCACCTAAAAAACGAAAACCTTACGCAAGTTATGCCCACAAGGTAAATTTATGCTAATATGGCATTGTCTACGATTTACAGTACAAAGTGGTGTGTATCTTCAGTTTATACCAAGTTGACTGAAAAGTGAAAACATTGTATATATATTATTATACCAGTAAAGGTATTTTATGTCCATTCAGATTTGACTAATTTGGATTTAGTTAGGCGTGTTGTTATATGTAAGACCCAAATTTAATATATTATTTAAGGAGAATACGGTAATTATCACTTGTTTAAGGTACATAGATAGCCTTGGCCCTTGGGGTTGTTTGGTTGGGAGAGGCAGTAGTAAAAGTTAATTGTTTTTTTTTTTTGTAAAATATAAATAATATTTTAGTGAAAAGTTATTTTATCTAATTTCTATTTTATTTTATTTTTCTCATTTTTTTCTCTTATTTTCACTTTTATTTCTTCAAAGTGCCCTTAGCTTAATTTGACCCCATTTCCAAATCAGAGTTAACATGCAGATTTTCGTGTCAGAAGAATTTCTAGGTCAGACCAAAAAAAAAAAAGAGGGAAGCAGATCCTCTGCCTTAAAAATTGCAAGTGCCTGCTGCGTGAAACGGCCACGTTTTAGGCTTTCAATTAGTATATATAGTATTTGGTGATCTGATTTCTGGAATTTACAGTGTATAAAAAAGATAAAAATAAGCTGAAAAAAAATAATGGAATTAAGTAATTAATTAACAACAAATAAATAAAATTATTTTTTCTAGTTTTTTACGGGTATCTTCTTATTAGAAACAATCCTATTCAAGACACTGTTAGATACCTTAGATACCTGATGGAGGAAACAAAAAAAAGTATTTTATTTATTTTTAATGAATGGAATTAAGTATTTAATAAATTATTTTTAATACTCGACACTGACCAAAGCACTGTAGACACGGTCAAATATTAAATGTAGGTACCTGAGTAGTAAAAAAACTTGATATTTTTATAACTTATTGACTAAATTGAGAGATGTAAAATGTTTTAGAATTTAAAATAGCATTTTGTTCACGTGTACCTATATTTAGTATCTATCAGTATTTTGAACAGGATTGTCTCTAATAAGAGAATACTCGTAAAAAATTAGAAAAAATAATTTTATTTATTTGTTGTTAATTAATTATTTAACTCCATTATTTTTTTTCAGCTTATTTTTATCTTTTATATACACTGCAAATTCCAGGAATCTGATCACCAAATACTAAATATACTAATTGAAAGCCTAAAACGTGGCCGTTTCACGCACCGCAGCAGGCACTTGCAAATTGCAAGGCAGAGGATCTGCTTCCAAAAAAGAGTTTACTAGGTGTTAAAATTCCGTACTTTCTTATCACTTATCAGTGTCTCATGTTCACATTATATGGTTTTTTTTGGTCTGAACATTATAGGCTTTCTTATATTTACTTGGCAAAATATTATTTAGTCTCTAAATTATTGGTCAAATTATTATTTAATATTTAAAATTTATAACTATGTCAACTATTTAGTCTCTAAATTTGACAAAAATATTATTTAGTCCCACAATTTGTAATTATGTCAACTATTTAGTCCCCAAACTTGACAAAAATACTATTTAATCTCCGAATTTGTAACTTTGTCAACTATTTAGTCTCCTGACTGTTACCCGTTAGAGTTGGCAGAGTTGCAAATTCGAGGATTAATAAATAGTATTTTTGTCAAGTTTGGGGACTAAATAGTTGACATAGTTACAAATTGGGGGACTAAATAGTATTTTTGTCAAATTCGGGGACTAAATAGTTGACATAATTACAAATTTCGGGGACTAAATAGTATTTTTGATAAATTCGGGGACTAAATAGTAGTTTGACCAACAATTCAGAGACTAAATAATATTTTGCCTCTATATTTATATATCTCTAAAACTTTTTATCATTAAATTTAGCAAGTTTTTAAAAATATTCACAGGTATATACTATTTTTATTGTAGCAACACAAAATTGCTATCTACAATGGTACTTACCTAAAAAATGTCGTAGGTAATTGCTATCAGTAGGAGCGATTACAAGGTCAAATAATCAATCTTATAATCGCTCCTAATGAGAACAATTACCACGGAGCGGTGGAGCTTGAATCAATTATACAAAAATTTTTAAATAATTGCTATCCTTGATGGTGATTATAGGGTTAACTGCGATATTGTTTAGGTAGGTGTCATTGTTGATGGTGATTTTGTGCTGATATGATGAAAATAATATATACCTGTACATAATTTTAACAAATTGTTAAATTTGAGGATAATAAATTTTAGAGGTATATACGAAAAGCGGAACATTATATGGTTACTATTACTAAATTCTATTGCGTAATTAGAAGAGGCATATACAAAATAATCTATATTATATTTTTTTCAAAAATACAATTTTACTAACTTTTTATTCAATCCAATATTTAGAAGAATATTGTAATATAATATATACTATCAAATATAAACCACTATTTTGGAAGAAAATGGGTTATCGAGGTCTACTTTCGTGCAGTAGAAGTTTAAACAAGATGTGATAATTAAATAGCAACGTGAGTCATCGTATTTGAAAAAGAAAATGAAGACAAATATTATATTAATAAAGTAAAGATATGTGAAAGTAGGAACTTATTGAATAGGGGAAGAGAAAAAAATGAGAGCTATATGTTTCTTTATATTGGAAGCTTCTTTGGAAAAGGACTGGAAAAGATTAACAATAAGAATAGAAAGAGAATTCAAAATTAAGTTGCTAAGCACCCAAGCCGTCGGAGTCTGACCGTTAGCCAGTTTCTGTATCACCAACTGCAATGGAACATTCCAAAACGATAATTGTAAGTGTAGTTAGTATATATATATATACTATATACTATTTGATTATTTCACTCGAATATCTTTTAATTATATTTTATTTTATATTTGTTAATTACAAAATAGAATTATTTTGTAAGTCTAATGACGAAGACCTAATAGTCATATATATATTTATAGAATAATTAATTATAAAATAGAGTTATTTTGTGAGTTCAATGACCAGAAAACTCAACGACCATATTAATATAGATGAGATGCATGGTTTATTTAACTAATGTCTTCTGGCACTTATTAAGGTTCTCTTTAATTAGTTGAGAGAGAATTTTTTTTTTTTGAAGTTGATGAATAATCTACCAACACAAATTTTTAAGACCTTTCTTTGGTTGAAAAGAATATTTAAAGAGTGCTGGTTGACAAAACTCATATATACATATATATTTATATCAATGTGGCTTTAGACCTTTTTCGTTAATGATCTTTTAAAATAATCTTAATTTACATTTAAAAAATACAAATTAAACTGAAAATAACCATTTAAGTCAATTATTTTCAATTAATAATGATGTTTATGTAGTTGAATTTGATCAACAATGATGCTATTAATTAAACAATAATGTCAAATTTCGCACATAAACTATCACGACTCCTCTGTACAAGCGATAAAAGTTCAGTGTACTGAACCAGTACATCATTCAATTATGTAGAGTTGTTTGTTAATATTAATATAAATTTATATTAATAAGAACTTATTTTAAATCGTTTAAGAAACAATTAATTGAAAATATATACTGAAATTCAATATTATCGTACCACTGAATATCTCCTCCAATACTAAAAAAACGTAGGTGATCACGTCTCTGCCAACAGGTTCTATAATGTATTGATGACGCAATGACAGTATTTAATGTTATGAAAGAAATATAGTGTTTGTTTTTTTAAATACGAAAGTAACATAAGTA
This sequence comes from Senna tora, assembly GCA_014851425.1. Classification (NCBI taxonomy): domain Eukaryota; kingdom Viridiplantae; phylum Streptophyta; class Magnoliopsida; order Fabales; family Fabaceae; genus Senna; species Senna tora. The sequence goes on from CM026270.1 coordinate 10,824,666, forward strand.
CATAACTTGATAATATGAATAATGTTATCTGAGTGTAAAAGTAAAACATCTTAATGAAAATTTTATGATATTTTTCTTACAAAAGAACATATTTATGAAATTATTCAGCAAACTTTACTTTTTTTCATAAATTATTGTTTTTATTTTAATATATCCATAAAATTAATGAAATTATGAAGGTAAGCCAATAAAATAATTTTTTCAAAAAAAAAAATATTATTCACTAGGGTTACATTTGGTAGGAATGCATAAAAAAGAAAGGAAAGGATGTAAAGTAAAATATTATAAAATAAAAAAAATATTGAAAAAAGTGAAGAGAGAAATAAAAAAAATTAAAAAAAGTATAATAAAATATATATTTAGTATATAAAAATATAATATAAATTTATTTTAATAATCACAAAAATACATAATGTTTACAAATCACACAAAAAGTACTAGAGTTTTTTTAAGTATAATTTTTTAATTGTTTCTTTGTACTTTGTAGTTTGTATGTAACTCATTGTAGTACACCACTTGCGTTATATATATATATATATATATTACTTAAAAAAATAAACAAATTAAAAAAATTAATATAGTTAAATTAAATTAAATTTCAACGGAGGTATGCCCAAGTTGTCGTGTAGTAGGTATTAGATAATTAAACAATTGAAGGAGAAAAGTCACAAATAGATCAAACAAAACATGGCTAATATTTAGTGGATCATTAGCCACAGTAAAAATCATGGCTAATTGAATCACACAATTGCAGGTTCCATCCTATGCCCAGCTAGACCTACTTCTTTTATTGTTATAAGCCTCTAACCTTGTGCCAAGTGTCAAAAACCCAGCGTACCTACCCCATTTGTTCAACTACTTTGCTTCCTACCTCTTGTTTTTACTCTTAACAAACACAAATTCTGCTTCTCATCATTACATCATTATTATTTGCAAATATTTAATCCCCTAAGAAATTCAATAATAAACTCTCCATTTTTCAAAGAATGTTCTCCTTAGCATGGTTTTCAAATAATTAAATTTGTGATGCAAGAAAATGATGAATTTGCAATAATTAAATTAAATATTTACATGGCGTATCACGTAAAAACGTGGCCGTTTTGGCGTGATGGCGCAACGCAAGCATCTTCTTTGTAGTTGCCGCGGAATGATTCAAAAGATACACAGAAAATTTCAACGCGTAGCTCATGGTCTTTCTTTCATGCCTCATCCTCATATCATCTAAAATTATTTCAGTTGACGAAGACTACTATGCTCTATTCCAATATGGCCGTCTTCACACTTTTATATACTCTTCCCTCCTTCTCTTTCCTTCTCCATTTTCCCTCTTACCTTCATCAAAATGAGACTCCATCTTCTCCTCTTCGCAATTTCCCTCTCTCTTTCATTCTCCTTCACTCCCATTTCAGCTCGCTTATTCCCCAATGTATCCGCCATACCCCCTTCCGTTCTCAACAATGTCACTCGCGGCGCGTGGGACGCCTACAAGAACTTCACCGGCTGCCGCCCGGGGAGTACCTACGACGGCTTGTCTAAGCTCAAGAATTACTTTCACCGCTTTGGCTACATCCCTGATTCCTCCTCCAATTTCACCGACGACTTCGACGATGCTCTAGAATCCGCAATTAAAACCTACCAGAAGAATTTCAAACTCAACATTACCGGCCAGCTCGACAATAGTACTCTCGACCATATCGTCCTCCCGCGATGCGGCGTCGCCGATATAATCAACGGAACTTCCACTATGAACTCCGGGAAAGAGAACGCCTCCGCGACGAGTACCAACACGCGATTCCACACCGTCTCTCACTATACTTACTTCGAAGGGACGCCGCGGTGGCCCGACGGGACTCAAACTCTGACCTACGCGTTCTTGCCGGGAAACGGATTAACCGACGACGTGAAGAACGTGTTCGCCACCGCGTTCGACCGGTGGTCGGAGGTGACGACGCTGTCGTTCTCGGAGGCGGAGTCGTACAACTCGGCGGACATCACGATCGGGTTCTACACGGGAGATCATGGCGACGGAGAGCCGTTCGACGGAGTTTTGGGGACTCTGGCCCACGCGTTTTCGCCGACGAACGGGAGGTTCCACCTGGACGGGGATGAGGACTGGGTGGTTTCCGGCGACGTGACGCAGTCGTCGCTGTCGACGGCGGTGGATCTGGAATCGGTGGCGGTTCACGAGATCGGACACTTGTTAGGGTTAGGGCACTCGTCGGTGGAGGAGGCGATTATGTACCCGACGATAGCGGCGAGGACGAGGAAGGTGAATTTAGCGGAAGATGACATTGAGGGTATTCAGAACCTGTACGGTTCCAACCCTAATTACAATGGAACTTCTACGACGTCGTCTCGGCAGAATGACTCCAGCCATGGTTCTCGTCTCAGAGTGGTGGGGTCCACGTGGGGTCTTCTTGTCTTGTTAGCCGTTGGATTTGTGTATTTGATTTTGTAGGATTTTCCTTCTTTTTTTTTTTCTTTTTTTTTTCTTACCCATTTTTTTGTAGTGAGTGATTAATGGGCTCATGAGCTTGTTTGCACATACCCATTTGATTATTTTTCATTTCTTTTTTCAATGTATGATTATAGAATGTGACATTCTCAATTCTCATATACAGTTCGTTATACAATTGTAGCCTGCATTTTTATACACACCATTATTGGCATTGTAAATCCATTTGTATAAAATTATTGTTTTGTTTCCAGCATTTTTATTTGAGTCCATTTCTTCCTGTTTCTCTGACTTGATTCCTTCCACTTTCACTTCAAGTGGTTTTGTTTATAAAAGAAAAATATTGTATTTATAAAAAAAAATAGTTTTCTTTAAAATTTTCCTTCCACTTGTCTATTTTTTTGTACATATTCACACACCATTATTGGCATTATTATTAAATTCTTCAATAAGAATAAAAATATCCTTTACACTTTCTTTTTGGAGGTTGAAGTGTTACGTTGAACAGTTTTCTGTGATGTGTATACGAAAATAATGGTGTTAATTATTACGTCCATTATTTATTTACTTTCAATTGGAGAAGTAATAACTAATAAGCATGATCTCTGGGCATATTCTAATTTCGTAATATTTTTGTGCATAGTGCACTGAATTCTATCCAATCGTACACTTAAAATATTTAAGCTGATGATTGCAGCCATAATTAACGTGCGTGAATTTGAGCTGGATTCCACCCTTTTTTATCTTCTTATTTTATGAATTTAAAGGAGAGAATATAATTGACTTTTAGTTCATCAATAATTGAATTCATGAAAGATGCATGCGTAGGCCTTATTTGACCTATAGGTATGCTGTTTTAAAAAGAAGCAATAATGCAGCTCTTACGTATTAAATATTTTTATTTGTTGATGATGAATTGAATGCCATAGAGAAGGAACGACCTCCTAGAATCTACACAAATTTAGATATTGGAGAGGCAGATAAGAGTTTATTTATATCAAATTATCTACTTCAATCTTAAATGGATATTGAGTATTTAGAAGAGTGAAGATGTGATAATACCAATTGGAAGACTAAGAAGATATATATGGAGGTAAGCACAATGTGTACAACCAGACTGGACCAAATGGAGAGGTACTTAAATGTTAATAATCATGTTTCATGAATAGAATAACAGAGACAAAGTCAAACACAACTAGACTGCAAGTAGTGACAGCAAAAGTTCTTCATGTCCAACTTTAGTCTAGACCTTAATTAACCTTCCAACTCCAATGTTATGAAACTTGGGGAGACATATAGGAATACGCCTCAAAAGTGTTCAAGTTCTAATTTTAGAACTATTAACTACACATTATTTTTTACAACTGAAATGTTTATTTTTAACATAGAGCATTTTTTAGCAGACTTGAGGACCACAAAAGGTCTTAACTTTGAGGGACTTGTCTTTGTTAGGTGAAGAATTTAGGTGCCTACATATTCTTAATAAAGGATCAGAGTCCATGTAGTTCGATGAGAGTACGTCTATAAGAGCCGTTAGGTAAAGGCTATACCTGTAGGTGCTGTGTGTGGCTAACGTGTGGTGGAGCGGGTGAGCTTGGTCATCTGTGGATGGAAGTTGTGCTTAGTGAATAAAATTGATGGTCAGGCAATAATAATTGTTGAATGACTGGTTGAGATATCTGAGAACATAATGAACATATGGTAGAACAAATATGTATATGTGATGCAAGTAATATGTCTACTAGTATTCATAGAGGGAGGCTATTTATAGCTTGTGAGGGAGGACGTGGGGGTGCCAACGTCCTAGTAATCGAGGCACACCCCACGTCTCTTCTCGGGGAGAGTTCAAGGTCCGGCTTGGTACAATCAAGTGGTGCCACGTGTGCATAGACCGGTTGCTTTTGTGAGAGACGAGGTGACGATGCCATGTGTCATTAAGAAGGAATATTACGAGATTACAACTACTATTACATTTTGCCTTCTCTTTAGTCTTTATCATCAATAATGCCAATTCTAGTAAAAGACTTCCATACATCTAAGGTATAAGTTTTAGGCTTCTTATACAATGCTGATTTTTCCGACTCATCCTCTTTTTCAGAAGATGCATTTACATTTGCTACATTTTCTTCAATCATATTTTCAGTAAGACTAATCTTCTTTCTATTTTTTTTGGTTGGATTACTTTTCATATCTACCTGCCTTATTTATTTATCTTCTCTAGTGTGTAGTATTACAAATCCATTTCTGAAAATATCTTTGAAAAAAAAAAGTGAAGTGTTCCTAATCTTCTTTCTAATTTCTTTTATTCTTATATGTGTTGATGCAAAAAGAAATTAAGCTACTGTCCATATTTTACCTGTTAAATATCATTGGTAATGGTATCTTAGGTGGAAGGTGTTAGTTTTAGTTGGCCTAGATGTAGAATATGAAAAAAAATACTTAATTAGCAATCCATACTTAGCAGCTCACTCATTCGCAACCCATTATTGTTTGTTCTTAATGACCTTTTATGTAAAACCCAACCCATAACTATTTCTTCTCTTGGATACAAGAAATTGGGCCACTTATGACCCAAACCAAGAAAAAATGGAAATGAAATGAGTCTCAACCATGTGGAGCTCAGAGGAAAAGTGTTTCCAAGGTATGAATAATTCAAATTAATAAAAAGAGAAAGTTAAAAAAATATTAACATAAGATCTCTCAGTTTTTTTATCTCTAAAATTTTTAAAATATAAATCCTTTCCCTTCATTTTCTTTTCCTTTCCGTCATTTTTTTAATACCCAATTTAAACATACATGAAATTTGGTAGTTGGTTCGGCCAAAAAAAAAAATTGTTGGTTGGCACACACTATGAGTCCGTAGCAAGAGTATAATATTAAAATGTCCCAAAAAAGAGGCAGGGGACAGAAAAGAACAAAGCAAAGGTAGCAGTAATGATCCAGAAATTAGTTTGAGCCAATAGTTATGATTCACGTAGGAGTGCATTTCAAAAACTAGGAAAACAAGAAGATATATTGATGAAAAAACAAAATACAGAGTGGAATTGTGGGTGTATTTGTGTGATGATGAAGGTGGTGTGGTGGAGAGGGCCCATTAATATATATAATAAAATAGAATAGAGAAGATGGATATGTGTTATGATGTAGGAAAAGCAGGCAATTTCAGATGCATTGATATGAGCCCCCAAATGCTAAACTACGAAAAAAAAGTGAGGAAATTTCCTTCCAACTTGCGCCTTCTTTTGTGGAATAATAATGCTCTCCTTTCTTTGCCTTTATCTCATTTCCTATCACCATTCTTCCAACAACCAAACTTGTGTGCTGGAATTTACAAGTTTCTTCCCAACTTGTTCCCGTGGGGTCTCACTCATACCATCACTATATTTAATTTCGCATTTTAATATATATCGACACCTAAACAAATATTCATTATTCAACCAATATCTTTTCTTCACTTCATCCATTTACCAATCCATCTCTACCTATATCTTTAGTGAAATCATTTAACATGAGTGATGCCTGTATATAATCTTAGAATATAGAGAATAATCAACGCCTGATGAACTGATCTCCCATCTTTTCGTAAATCAACACTAGTTTACTCTATAAATAAGTGTAATTACTTAAGAATCTTCCAAAAGTTTATTAATTTAATTTGACTTGTTTAAGATGTATATAATATTATTTGTTTATGGAAAAAACTTAGGTCCATTTCCTTATGTTCATTTTATATAATTCCTCAATATAATTATGACACGTGACAAAAAGTGTTTAAATGACCAATCACAGTAGAGAGAGAATATAGAAGACCACCTTTTATATGACCAATCATAGAAGAGAGAGAGTGTAAATACAATATATGATTGGTGGAATTGGATGAAATGGACATAAGGAAATGGGCCTAAGTTTTTTCCTTTGTTTATTCCATTTAATTAGTTGCAATTTGCAAAGCTTAAATTAATACGTTGGGTATATTAGAAAGAATTAATCTCTAATAAATTTAAATTCAAATCTCTATTGAGAAAAAGTGAAAATTTAATAACCAATTGTATATTATTAGACATTTCTAATAGACAGATATACGTAAAAATAATTTTTTTTTGGATAAAATAGTAGTAAGGAAAGGCACTCCAAAATACTACTGAACAGGATATCAGTGACATGTTGAGAAAATCAGACAAGTTTGACAAATACATAAATATTAGTAAATTGGTGTGATTAAAAAGCAAAATCAGTAATAAAAACAAAATAAATAAAAAAATGATTAACCTGAAAATCCTAACCAACCCTATAATAAACTGTAAAGAGGGGTCAATCATTCACACTCTACAGTCTACAATACATAAAAGCCTATAGTGAGTGTCACAGTCAACTCAACCCCTTCATCGCGTAACGCTAACATGCGCATCTGCCAACTCGCTGATGACTAACATGCGCCGCAATAACCCCGTCTTATATATATATATAACACAATATAAACCGAAGTTGTGGAAGAGCGATATGGGACTTGTTCAATCCCCCCTGTGTTGCCACTCGAAAGATGAAGAACCACCATCTCACACTAATTCTAATCATCATCTTCATTCAGAATCCTCCACTTCTTCCATTTCTTCCCAGCCAAGTCTTCCTTCTGTTCCTTCCCTCACCACCCCACACCCACACCCTAATCCCTCCCTCCAACCCCAACTCCTAACCACCCTCACTGCTTCCTCTCCCATCTCCTCCCTCACCCTCCACGCCAAATTCCTCTACGCCGCCTCCTCCAATTCCCACATCCACGCATGGCCACGTCACCACCCTCCCCCCCAAAACGACACCGTCGTCCTCGCAACCTCCCACGCACCCGTCAAATCCATGCTCATATCCGGTCAAAACCTCTTCACCGCCCACCAAGACCACCGAATCCGAATCTGGAAGATCCAATTCCAACCCGACGACCCGACCCCATACCCGAAACTCAAACCCCTCACCTCCCTCCCCACACTCCCCGACCGCATCTCAAAACTCTTCTCCGCCACCAACTACGTCGAAATCCGCCGCCACAAGAAATCCACGTGGGTCCACCACGTGGACGCCGTGTCCGCCCTTGCCCTGTCCCGCGACCACACTCTGCTTTACTCTGCCTCCTGGGATCGAACATTCAAAATCTGGAGGACCTCCGATTTCAAGTGCCTAAAGTCCATCAGAGCGCACGAGGACGCCATTAACGCATTGGTCGTGTCCGGCGATGGGGTTGTGTACACGGGCTCGGCGGATAGGAAGATCAAGGCGTGGAAGAATAATGGCTCGCTGGTGGGGACGTTGGAGAAGCATAAATCGGCGGTGAATGCTCTGGCTTTGAGCCCGGACGGGTCGGTGCTGTATTCGGGCGCGTGCGATAGGTCGGTTCTGGTGTGGGAGAAGATGGGGGTGGTGGGTGCGCTGAGAGGGCACACGAAGGCGATTCTGTGTTTGGTGGCTATGGAGGATTTGGTGTGTAGTGGGTCGGCGGATGGTAGTGTTAGGATATGGAGGAGATTTGGGAGTGGTGATGATCAGAACAAGTATTCTTGTGTGGGTGTGTTGGAAGGTCATAGGAAACCTGTCAAGTGCTTGGCTATGGCGGTTCAGTCTAGTAATGATGATGATCACAATGGTGGTGGCTCTGATGATATGAATACTAGTTATTTGGTTTATAGTGGGGGTTTGGATTCTGAGATTAAGGTTTGGAAAATACATGTTCCTTTGTTTTGAGTTTTGACCATCAGTACATTAATAATTTGGTCCTTTAAAAATTATATTTTTGTTTCAATTTAGTCCTTAATAGATATATTTGATCTACATTTAATCCCTATATTTAAGGACTAAATTGAAATTAATTAAATCTTTTAGATATTAAATTTGATATTTTATTTTTTGTGACTGAATTGAAAGAGATTATATAATTTAGGGACCAAATTGTTAATTTACTCATTTTGAGTATTGACTCTTGTTTTGTTTGTAGCTAGGGAATGAGTGTATATAGTAAGGGGATGAAGATTAACATATATGTTGTTGTAGATGATTGATTGAATATATATAATGTCTCAATATATATCATATTCTTCTATTATATATATTCATTTGTCTAGTTTTCACAGGAGAGTGTGATGCAGGCAGATGTTCCATTTGATTAATTTAAGGTTTTGATTAGATATTAAAATTGTCTTATTTCATATTGTTTATTCCTTTGATTCAAAATATATGGGAGTGAAAACCTTATTTAATTAAGACAAAGTTACAAGTTAATGGGGGGTGAAGTGTGAAAATTACTTGTACAAACTAAAATGTTCGGAAGCCAACAACTAGTGTTAACGCGTAATATGTGTTTTGCTTTTGCTGGGACCACAAATAATTACATCTTAAAAACATATATTTCTTAGCTTTCATACGAAATTATGACATCTTAATTTGGTCCATGCTAGCATTGTCTGACCATTATTTTGTCTTCGTTTATATCGCCCACACTAGTCCATATATAGTCAAAACACTAAATACATAATTCCCTTCTCATGAGTCATGACTATATAATATATATATATATATATATATATAACAAGCTGTTTCTTTATTTTCAATACTATTTTGATGGCACAACTTCACAAGAATGTAAATGCCAGCAAATAATAAGCCATGGAAACACAAACTGTAGTAGAAGATGGATGAAGAAAACTATAGAAGACAAAGAGCATGTCAACAAGTAATTAATGATGGGATGAGAACACAAATTTTAAAACATATTATCTCGACAGTATATTTTATTATATTCTGGAGAGTAGGACATTATTATTATTTTAGTCCATTGTTGGATTAAAGTCATGTTTTGTATATGAGGAATCAGGAGGAATCTCCAAGATTTTGAATGCATATATAATTACAAAGTGGATTCTAGAGTTAGGTTAAAAGTATACATACCTGACATATACCCCTCCATTTTAATATCTCAAGTGTGTGTGTCTCTTCTTTATGAAAGAAACTCAATCTTAATTACATTATATATATATATATATATATATATATATATATATATATATATATATGTAGAGCAGTAAAGCATACATATATCCTCTGCTAAAAGGCAATCGTATGAAAAGATGTTAGACATTTTGTGTTGGTTATATGAAGTAGTAGTTTCCCATAATTCCAAGCTATGTGTGGAATTATACATGTTTTAGCCACGTCGCAGATTAAAGTAACTTTCTTGTAATGTGGTTTAACTCATGCATCATCATTAATTAAATTAAAAATGCTTTAATCATTAACTTTTCACCTAGAATCTTACAAGCAATGAAGACCGAACAACTGAGAACATTCTTGATGCACAAATCTTTTACTTCTGGACTCCTCCTCATGATTCATGTGGAAACAAAATATGAAAAAGAATATTGCAACTAAAGAAAACAACACAACCATCACATTTCAATGATAATTAATTAATTAGAGATCTAACAGTTAACTAGCATAAAGGTCGATATTTGCAGTAAATATCAGATCCTCTTAATTTTTTTAAATGAAGAAATATTATAAGATATGAGAAAAATGACAAATATAGAATGAATATACTTTTTTTTTTAAACTAAGGTATCCACCACGGGTAATTAACAATGACTAATCTCTTCGTTTCGAGCCATTCGGGTAAACAGCTGGAATCTTTTTATGTTCTTTTCTGACATTTTATATTTATGTTCCATTTGGAAAATGATAAAATTAACAAATTATATAAATTTATATTTATGTTCTTTTCTGACATTTTGCCTTGTTCTTTCACATAAAAGAATCCAAATCAATTATATTTATGTCTCTACAATTTACAATATTTTCTCTTTTTTTTTTTTATTTGGGTGAAAAATAATCAAAACAATAAAGATAATTAAGGAATCTTTTTGTTAAAATTTTGCTTTCCTGGGTGAAAGAGAGAGAAAGATCAGAGATCTATTCAGTAGCCTCAGTCTTCTTATGAAAGCCCACAAGGCCCATATTCAAAATGAATTAATGAGCCTATAAACCCAATAGACATGTATATATCAACTTTCCAGCTTATCATCTTATGGGCCAGGCCACTTTTACTGCTTTCTTATTTTATCTTTAGTTCTTTACTATTTAATTACTAGTCAAACTATTTTACAAAAAAATTTTGATACCGAAATTTTTTTAACATATTAATATTATCGCACGACACTGTTTAATTAGATTAGAGGTTTCTTTTTAACGCTTAAAATTATTAAAACCTCCTTTTTTTTGTTGGATTATTAGACCTAGTCAAAATACATATTTTCAAATTTTCTCTTAGCTATATACTTTTTTTTTTGTGGGAGCAAAAGGGCCAATCAAGTCATCAATATAAAGACACATATATTTAGGCTTTGTTCTTTAATAAGAAATGACTATAGAAATGAGCAAGGAAAGGGTGGGGCTCATTGGGCCCTACCTATTTTTTACTTTTTTTATTTCTATCAATTTTTTTAAAAAAAAAAGCAAAAAAAAAATATAAAATGTCTATTATACCCTTTGATTTGACATAAACATAACTTTCCTTTCTTTTTATTATTTTAATATAAGGGGTAAAGTGGTAATTTTAATACATTCTCATTCCATTTTCATTCCCAAACTTTTACTAAAAAACACAGACATTCCGTTTCCGTTTCTGTTTCCATTTCCATTTCCATTTCTGTGTAAAGAACGTGCCTTTAAATCCGAAAAAGATTTGATTATGAGAGGGCGTGAAATAGTAAAAAGTTAATTAAAATGTATAATAAGTTAAACACTAGTGAGTTCATTGTTAATTACCATACTTTAACCAACACTCATAAATATAACTAATATACTAATAAGGATTGGATCCAGTAAAAAAGGATTAGTCCTTTAAAAAGTGATCAATTCGGGTTCGAATATCCGTTGAAAAATGATACTCGCATTTAATACTCGACAGTGTCTCGAACAAAAATGTCTTTAATAGAAAGATACTCTTAAAAAATTAGAAAAAGATATAACGTTATAGAAGAAAGGTATAATCCCGTAGTTTTAATTTAGTGTTATCCCTGAAGAGGGTTGTTTCATACACATGAGTAGGATCCACGTGAAATAAGATCGATCTACCATCTGTGTATATATGGGACAGCACTGTACAATATATATAGCAGATGATCCATACTCAAATCTCACACACACACACATATATACAGCATGTCAAGTGTCAATGGACCATCCAATTAAGTCACTTAAACTTCATATATATATATATATATATATTATGTCTTTCACTAAGAAGCTCAAGCACGACTTAGGAAATAAATTCCTTGAAGCTCTTCCACTGGTAGAAACATGTCTTAATTAATATTGACAGACATAAAGAAAATGGAAAATTCCTATTATTACCTAATACATGTTTCTGTATGTGAGATGAGAAACAAGTCAAACAACGGTGAAATTCTTCAAACATGCATGTATGAAACCATAACAATATTAGAGTAGATACAATTAGTAATTAATACGTAATTTTCCATTTAAGTGTATCTAGTCTAATGTTATGGTTTCATACACGCATCTTTGAAGAATTTCACCGATGTTTGACTTGTTTCTCATCTCACATGCATACAGAAACATGTATTAGATAATAGGAATTTTCCATTTTCCTTGTGTTTTGGATGGAAAATATGAACGTAACGCCATTTAAGTGTATCTAGTCTAATGTTATGGTTTGACAAATGACTTGGCTTCATACTTGAGATTTTGCTGTCAAAATAATTGTTGTCATACTTCGACCTCTACTATATATAAAAAGTATATCAACAAGAAAGAAAGTTATGAATCCCATATATATATATATACACGTCAAGGCCCTATGTAAAAGATGAAAAATTAGTTGAATTCTATTATATTATACAAATCAAACAATATATAATTAGAATAATACATGTATCTTTTTTAGTGTCTAAACCGAATTTGTCTATGAATTTAATTTGGATCATTTTTAAGTGTAGAAAAGATAAAAGTATGATAATGATAACAAAAAAAAAGGACCTAGACTATACTACACTGTATATATATATATATATATATACTAGAGAATATAGAGATCAAATTACACAGTGGGGACAATTGCATCTCTATTCTCTACCTTCCATTAACATTATTTATTGTATGCACACTATATAGTATTTACAAAAATTGCTCATCTGAACCACCTAATATTTGATATAGTGTCTTTGTCTTTCACTAAAATGATCAAACATGACATGGGCAATAATAAATTCCTTTGAGGTTGTTTGTTTGATAGAAACATTGGCGTGAATTAATTCATTGACCCATAAAGAAAAATAGAAAATAATTCATAGTCTACCTAATAAATACATGTTTGTCTGAAAATGGGATGAGAAACACATATATAGAATAGGGTGGCAAAAAGCAGTGGAAATTTTGAAAAGGAAGCATGTATACAAATTAAAAATAATTAAAGAAAATGATTGAGAAATATACTAATAATAATGTGACATAATCCTAGTCCTAAATGAATGCAAAAGTAGAAAGGATTGAGTATGGTGGAGCCTCAAGTCAAGTAAAGCATATTCATCACTATCAAACTCTCCTTGCGTAACCATCTTCCTAACTTTAACCAACATTCTCATCCCACCATAAAAATCACTAATTAATTCCTCTATCTGTCGTTTGCTCATTACTGGACCCATGATCCAAAATACTCTATATATTGAATGTTTAAATATGTATATAAAATTTTTAAAAAAATGAAATTATGGAAATAATTAGATAATGTATATGTATATATGATTTAACATCATAAAATTTAATTTTAATCTTAGGAACCGTTTCTTGTTTTCGTTCTTACTCGGAATAAGAAATGCCATAAAAAATGCGTTTGGTACAATTTAACTAAAAATATTTTTGAAAATATTTTGAAAAATAATTTGAATTGAAAGATCAATAAAAAGTATAGTTATTGAATTTGTTTAATTTTTGTAACTTTTAATAGAAGTAACTCATTTTATCATGGGAGAGAAAAAATAAGAATAATGATTTTGGTAGTTTTTTTTAAAAAATAATGACAATGATAGTTATAAAAAAAAATAACTTACTAATTTTTAATTTATTGTTTTAAAATTAATAATAATAATTTATTTTATATTTTGTAAATTAAAAAATTTTGACATACACATACGTACATGTAAAATTTCTAGTATATATATGCGTGCAGAGCGTAGGCATTAATTCTTTATTAGTTAATAGAGTACTTAGTAATAATTTAAATTTGTAAAAAAAATAATAATTTTTTTTGTATATATATATATAATGATGACTAAAAACTTCATCAATCGCAAATTCGCAATCACATAATTAAATTTTTTATTAACCAGTGTCGTCGATCAGTATGACATTGTTAGCTAAATCATTATTATTTTTTGTCAAAATATAGAAACCTAGTTGAGAAAGTAATTGAAGAGGCGTCATACATATATATATATGGCCATGAAGATAGATAGTGTACCTCTCAATTCCTTTTTAAGGACGCTCAAGTCATCCTAAGATCTTCTTAATCTGAGATCGATGGAGATAATTTTTAATCCGAGATCGATGGAGAATTTGAGATAATTTTCATGAATAAGGAATTGAAGGGATAAGTTGATTCGAACAATATATATCTTAATGAAAAAAAGAAAGAAAGAAGGAACACAATAGATTGATGAGTATCATTGTGGTGTAAGAAAAATGCACATTATATACTAGAATACTCTTCTTACTTAAACAACTTAATTATTGTGCTGAAAAATATCTCGAGTGTATTGACTATGTGAAAATCAAGAGGGACATTCTCACTTGGGGGCTTGGTAGGTGTCTGAATTCTATTGGTTCCTTGTCAAGGGAAGTCAAACCACAAGATAAAAGTCAAATTAAATTTAATAGGGAATAGTAACTATAGGTTGGTTCAAGTGGTAAGTAACATAATTAGTATTATTTAAGCAAGTTCCGAGTTTACACCTTCTGAATGCAATTATTTCTGTTAGAAGACTCTTCTATCATAATTAAATTCGTGATACGGGTCGAGTTCGTATTAATTAGGACAAAACCTCAAAGATCCGACTGAATATTAAAAAAAACATAAGAGAGAATTCATATAGCCCTCTAGCTAATTCCTATTGATTATAGAGGAAAATTAGAGTGGAGTGGAGCCCACGGTGTGTGGGTGTGGATCCTTTTATATCAAACAAATTAAAGGGTAAATTTCTTGTGAATGAAACCCTAATTATGATGAGCCTAAGAAAATGGGTTGACATTGTTTGTGTTTGCATGCTAGCTGGAGGCCTGAAAATTATATGACCAAAAGGGAATAATTATAAGGGAGTGTTTGGTATAGTGTTATCTTGAGAGTGTCATTTAAGATAACATGTTATCTTGGATGACATTGTTGGATAACCTCGTTTGTTATGGTGTCATATAATAACAAGTGTTATCTCATATAACACTGTGTTATCACATGATAAAAAAAATGTGTTATTTTATGACACTAAAAATCTTGTGTCATCTAAGATGACACTCATGAGTGTATTTTTTTTTAAGTTACTAATATTATCCTTATTAATTATATTTTATTTTCTTTTACATAAATTATTAACAATACCATAATTTTTTTTTAACTTATCATATTTTTTTGGTTATTTAGATAAATGTTATTTTTATTTATATTAAACCATTTGATTATTTAAAATATTTTGTTGCCTATATTGATTAGTCTTTTTTTAATTTAGAGTTATATTATGAAATTTTGAAAATAATTATATAATAATATAATAGTTGCTTAATTTATAAGGGTAAAGTTGAAAGATAGAAAAATAAATAACGAGGACACTATATATAGAATATCAAATTATCATATTAGAAAGAGATCAAATTTAATGCATGATGCATGTAGGTACTCATTTGATGAGTCATCTGTAAGAACTTTTGTAAGTGCACTTTGATCTCGTAAGCCTACCTTGGCCCTGAACTAGACATATATGCATATTCAAATATATATAATCATCCACTTTAATTTGGATCCTTCTTTTTTCCCTCCTAACCAACCCTACCCTTCCTGGCTTAGCTTATAGGTAGCTACTAGCTAGGGTTGAAAAGCCCTTTATATTATCTGTGTGTGATATTGGGTATATATGGAGTCTCTGAATTCCTAGGGTTCTATATATATAAACTGCAAAACCAGTGCTTTAAATGATTACTGCTTCTAGGGCTCCAGTGGGATAAATGATCAACGATAACCATAAGTACCAATAAAAAACAAAAGGGGAAGAAGCTCGATCATAAATATATATATATATATATATATATATATATATATATATATATATATAATATATGATATTGTTGGAAGTGAAAAATTAAATGATGACTTTTGTAGCATCATATATATATCACCTTTTCTTTTGTTTCTTGGTTTGCTCAAAGAATAAAATTCGATTGCATTACCCCCAAAAGAATCAAAGGGACAATTTGGAAAAGCTTCCACTCAGCTGAAAAGATGAAGCCAAGCTCTCATTCTTTTTTGCTTTTATTTCCCTTTTTCTGTGCCTTTTTATTTATCAAATGTCAAATACATCATACTCTCCTCCCATCCTTCTGCCTATGCCCCTATCTTTATCTTATTCGCCTTTTTAAACTCCCCACTATATATATATAGACGTAATCTTATTATAGGCCTTTGATTTTAATTTTCATTATTATGGAGAATTAGTTTTAGATTTTATTGAAATTTATAAGAAATTAAATCATGATTTTTTGCTCGTATACACACAAATTCAGTTGCTTTAATTTGATTTAAAAAAGAGTTCATAAAAAGGTTGAGCTCTATATATGTATATATATACTGCTACCAATTAAGATGATCATGACAAATAACTAATTAAGATCAATCTTTTCGGAAGTTATATATAAAGCACAATAAGCAGCCATAGTGATTGGAATGCATATGATCTCAGTTAATTCATCACTGTAATTAATTAATTAATAGAGGATTTATTGTTTACTTTTACAGAAGGAATTAAGATTATATATATATTGCCACCTTGGTGATCATGAGATCATATGACATTAGTTCGCATTAACCTTTGTTTTTATTCAACTAATATATTTGATTAATCACAACAAACAACAAGAGCTCTATAAATTTCATCAAAGTAATCATATATAGTTATAATTGCGTCAATTTTTTAATCATTACCAATAAGATGATTATTATGTCTTCACCTTCACTTCAATCTAACGCTAGTATATATCTCTACATATGTCGTTGTAATTTGTATTATGGATTTAGATCTTTGGGGAAATTAATTAATATTTCATATTGAGCTTTTGATAGTTAATTCAAATTGCACAAATTCAAATTCTCTTTTATTAATCACAGAATTAATATAAACTTCTATATCATAAACTCTACACTATTTTTTATTTTTAAATAACATTTTCCAGACAATGAGATCTTTTTAGATGCAAATATTTTAGGCAAAGAACAATTAGATAAATTCTCTATTATATTAAAACAAAAAACTAATTAAAAGTTAAAATAAATCTCAATAAGATATATTATACATGGCTGAAAAAATCTTTTAAATTGAATTAAGATGCCCAACATACACACACACACATATATATATATATATATATATATATATATATATATATATATATATATATATATATATAATTAAATATATTTCAGATTAAAGAAGAAGTGATCGTCTTGGACGTTAATATATATATATTTTATTACATGTATAATACATACATGTAGGATTACTGAAAACAAAAAAACTGGTAAATAAAATGATGGCGCAAAATTAGGGAACCGTAGTGATTAGGTTTTTAACGGAATTGCTTTTTCATGTGAATTGAAGGGAAGGATAGACTTTGATTTCTCTAAGTACAGTAATTTACATTTTACTGTGCCAATCTTCATCTGTAACTTTCCATAGACAAAACACAAAAGTGTACCAGCTCATTTCCATTAATTAATTACCTTGTTAGAGAAAAACTATCTCTCATATATACACTTTTTTTTTTCTCCTTTAAGTCAAACCGGCCTTGTCAACTAAATAAGTTAGTTTATTTTTAAAATTTTATAAAAACTACAATAAACAGAGTTAAATTGATATAAATCATTAATTAATATAATAGTAAAAGCAGTTAAGTAATTTTATTATATATTTTTGATTGAATATATATTTAAATAATTTAAATAATAAAAAATGCTCTCTTTTTTTTAAAAAAAAAGTTAGAACTAAGTATAATTTTATTATATTTAAGAAATATTAATTGTATAATTTATACTAATTAATTATAAATGAGGTAGGTAAGTAGAAGATAAGCTTAAGAAGTGCAAGCAATTAGTGTTGAGTCTTCACTGATGAGCTTTGTTTGATGGGTTACGGTAGGAGAGAGAAAAAGACACTGACATATATGTTGGGACTTGGTAATTGATAATTAGCATCACCGTTCTCAAATAATAATAATAATAATAATAATAATAATAATAAGCATCAATATTGTATTTCATTTCATAGAAACCTCTAAAAAATAAAAATGAGAGGCAAAATATTATTTAGTCCCCGAAATTTGTAATTATGTCAACTATTTAGTTCTCGAATTTGACAAAAATACTATTTAGTCCTCGAATTTGCAACTATGTCAACTATTTAGTCCCTAAACTTGGCAAAAATACTATTTAATCCCTGAATTTGTAACTCTGTCAACTCTAACGGGTAACAGTTAGGAGACTAAATAGTTGATAAAGTTGCGAATTCGGAGATTAAATAGTATTTTTGCCAAGTTTGGGGACTAAATAGTTGACATAGTTACAAATTCGGGGACTAACTAGTATTCTTGTCAAATTTGGGGACTAAATAGTTGTCATAGTTACAAATTTCGGGGACTAAATAGTATTTTTGATAAATTTAAGGACTAAATAGTAATTTAACCAATAATTCAGAGACTAAATAGTATTTTTTTTTCAAAAAAATTACATATAACATGCACAATCTTAGCATATATATTAATATTCCTCGATCTTTTTGTGTGTGTGTGTGATGAGAGATGAGAGTTGAGAGAGAAAAATGAGTAGGAAGAGAAAACCCTACATACAAGGCGCAGCAATCATAATGTCTTGTAATTCCCTCTTCCTCTCATCATTAGTATTCATCATCATCACACACCACCCTATCCTTCTTCTTCATCATCAATTTCCTCTTTCATCCACACAATATCATCATCTTCATCTTCTTCTTCTTCTTCTGAAAAGGGTTAGAAGACATCTACAAACATGGCTTCACTCAAGAAGAAGAAACCCTATCTCTCTTCTTCTTCGTCTTCTCATCAAAGGGTGACTCATCCATCTCCTTCTTCTTCTTCTTCATGAATATTATCACACACTTTAATTTTCTTCTCTGATCATTTTCTAGGGGAATTGAAGCCTTGTGGTCCGACTCTATTTGGTCTAATTTGCTAGATCAACCAAACCAATATAATATTACACCCTTCATTTGGGTTAATTTCTTTTTTTTTTTGTAATTTTCTGCTTTGGTTTGATTTAGGTATGAAGGAAATATATGTTTGTGAGATTTAATTTGCTTGGTTTTCTTTTTAATTTAGTTTGAGATATGATTGTCTTGTGGTGTTCATAGCTTCCCTCACCAGTTTGTACTTAGCTTGTGAATTAATTGATTTTGATTTATGAACAACAGCAAATTGAGATCTGGATTTTTCTATATGTATATGTATCAAATATAATAAATGTTATTCTTCTTCGCTATAATATATAGCAATTGGATTATTGTTCTTCAAATTAAATTTAACTAACTACTGTGTTCTTTTAATTTGTGTACCATAAAGTTTAATAATGGTTAATTATGACTCCAACTCCATTCTGTTCTCTCTCTCTCTGCTTCTTTTCTCCAAGTAGGGTTTCATTTTATTATTATTATTTATTTTTTAAATGAAAAATATTCATGCAGTCTCATCGATTATTTATATGTATTATATTATCTTTGCATTCGTTTCTTCTTGACTCGACCTCTGAAGTAATTAATTAACGTGAAAATAGATAGATAGCCCATGACGAGTTTAAACTTTAAACTTTTAAACTCATGTTTTTCTTCTTAATTCGGTTTTCTCTTCTTCATTTATTTCAGATTCCTATATATATACTTTGATCAATTATGCATAAAGAATCTGTAGGAGGTAGCTAGCTAGGATCGGAGGTAATTGTCTCTGATCACACCTTAATTAATTTTCTAATAAACAAGTTTCCGTCAATTGTACGATATGGATTCATTTTTAAAAGTTAGAGCTTAATTATTGTACGTCCATGCATTAATATTATTGCAGTTTGATTCATTGGGATCTAACAATATTATTGTCCAAAATGATTTCGTGAGTGGATTTAATTTACAAGTAAAAACTTATATGTTGTAAGTGTGGGAATATGAGAAATTTAATATTTTTTTATAATGAAATGATTATTAAAAAAAATAGTTTTCAAACATTAATTAAAAAAACTTAAATTATCTGGATATGTACTATTGATGACTAAAATGTCAACTTTTAATTTGCAAGAGGTGTGGGTGCAATGGATGATGAACAAGTATATGAATATCTAAGCTGCTAAGCATTTCTCTGTACGTCTTTTCACCTTTTCAAATGTGTTGTTTGAAATTGATCTTTTGTTTGGTTATATAATTGAGGAATGAAAGGAGAAATTAAAGGAAGAAAATAAAATTATAAATTTAACATGCTTTTTAATTTTAATTTAAAGTTAATAATTTTCTAGTTTAATCATATTTAATTAAATTAGAGACAATATATATTAGGAATACAGAACAAATTAAAATAAATATGTTTTTTTTATCCCAATCCTGTATAGATTCTTTTTACATTTTTGGTCAACGATAATTTTGTTTTCGTCCTCTTTAAACGCGGATTTCGAATATTAATAGCTGTTAACCACCCACAGTATGTACTCATAATTTTCATTTTATCCTTCACATAATTTTCATTTAATTTTACTTAGCTTCAAACCAAACATTTGTTTTGAACCAAATGATAAAGAGAAGACACTCCTATTCCTATATATATATACACACACACACACAGACACACTATCAGGTAAAACACGATTGAGTCAATGATATGTTAGAGATATCAAATATCAATAGATGTTTAATCCAAATAATTATTGTATTTGACCTAAATCACAAATAATTCTATTCAATTGTAATTATTCAACTAATCCTTTAGTTGTCCTATGAACATTTCATTAATTTTCAGATTTTGTTCATATATTATTTCAAAGTAGGTCTGCTTGTATATATATACTAATGCGTATCTTAATCTAGCTAGCTATCTATAATAAGGGTAAGGAACTTCCCTATTAATACTCGTGTGTGTATACATTTTTTTAAAGCTTGTGTATACATTTAAATAACCAATATATATATATATTCAGATGATTCGTCAATCCAATTAATCAAGCATTTTCATGTGCAAGTCATTATCAGATGTTGAATAATGGAAGTGTGAATAATATATATGGTCTTTTTCTTGAGAGAAAAATGATAATGGTAGAGGAAGTAGCTTGGAAACAACGCTAATGTTAATATTGTTCAATAATAAGAACAAAACTTAGGTACGTACATTAATATTAATGCTAATAAATTTGTTACGGGTTCTCTAATTAAAAAAAAATGATATATGTATAGTTCATCAATCTCGCTCTCTCGTGTTATATATTTTAAATGAAGAATTTGATAGTAAAAATATTAAATATTGTATATAAATATTTTAAATAATAAGTTGGATCATATATACTTACTAGAGGCTTCACATGCACCTTCGTGCATGCAATCTATCATTAATTTGTTAAAATATAATTATTATATTTTAAAATAATATATTTCATAATTTTTTAAATTTAAAATTATAATTATTATCATAATTAATTAGAATTAAATGATGAGAAGTTATTTACTTTTCCACGTTTTTAGTAACTACCATCATATATGTTTTCTCTCTTCCACTACCTTTCATTATATTTTTATATATCTCAACTTTCCTCACTTACCTTTCCTCTAATCAATTTTTTTATTATTTTTTAATTAGAAAATATGACTATTTTGTGACCCTAATGATCAAAAGGGATCACAACTATATTAATATGGATGAATTTTGGTCTATATATATATATGTGTTATTATTGATTAAGATTAATTGTAGTACTGAATAATGTTGGGACCAAAAAGAGAAGAGGATGAGGGTAAAATGTAAATGATGAGGAGGGAACATAATGAATATTGTACCAGCTGTGACCAACCTCTTTTCTTTAACTAACTATGTGTGTTTGTATAACTAATCCATATGCATTGCATCGTTGTTACTTGTTTTTACTAATTAATATGGCTTCTGTGTGAGACTCAGTTTTTCAATTTGGAGCTCTACATGTACCATATATATAGTCTTGAATGGATCAAGTATCCACTAAAACATACTTTACCGCCCTCAAACTTTGCTGTAATGTTCATTCCTGTCCTCAAACTTTTTTTTTGGTTTATGCCTACCCCCAAACTTTCAATTTTGTTCATGCCCCTTTTGTTAACATCGTTAACTTGCTTGACGGAATTTGCTGACGTGGACTATGAATGTGTATCTCTTTTGCCACCTCATTGTCCACCTCATTTCACATCTCATATTTAACTTTTTACTTTTATTTTTAAAAAATTAATCTAATCCAAATTAAAAAAATCAAACTTTTATCCTAAAATATTTTTTTTATTTAGATTAGGTTAATTTTTTAATAAAAGTAAAAAGTTAAAGGTGAGGTGGACAATGACGTGGCAAAAAAATACACATTCATCATCCACGTCAACAAATTCCGTCAAGCAAGTTAACGGTGTTAGCAAAAAGGGGCAGGCATGAACAAAACTGAATGTTTGGGGGTAGGCATGAACAAAACTGAAAGTTTAGGGGTAGGCATGAACCAAAAAAAAGTTTGGGGGCAGGAATGAACATTGCAATAAAGTTTAGGGGCAGCAAGAGTACTTTACCCAACATATATAATAATTAATAACTAATTTCTTGAGTAATGAATATAATTGTTGGGAACGATCCTTCAATAATGGGTGGTGACGTACACTCGATCTATTCTTATTTTTTAAGAAATCAAATACAACAAGTGATAATTAAGAAAACATAAATTTCTTATCATTTGTGCCACCAATAAATTTCACTTCAATTTAGGTAATATATATATATATGATATATCAATAATATTATGTTGATATTTATAATTCTTTCTTTAATTTGTTGGATGGGTACTGAGAGATCATACATAATAAACCCCATTGCATACATGCAATGCGTAAAATGGTGCTTAATTAATTATCAAAAGCAATGGTATATATGTTAATATTTTTTTTTGAGACTATATAATATATATATATATATATATATATATATATATATATATAAAAAGTAGACATACATATTACATATATAGAGGCAGAAGTATGATCTCCAATTTGAGTACATGTGTTTTGACCCAGTGATATGTTAATTTAACAATACCAAGGATAAAAAGTGATATAGTGATGATATATATATATACAAAGTAAAGATGTGTTTTTTTAATAAATATATTATTTTTGCTTACTTAATTACTTACTGTTTACTTACTTAATTACTTAAGAGAGGTGCATGGTAGTTTTGTAGTATATTCTCTCTCTAATCAACTCTCTTTGTCAAAATACCTTTTGGGAGAAATTATCTGCTCTTTTTTTTTATTTTTTTTAAAAAAACTCTCTAAATTACATGGCAATTCCTGTTTTTCTTTTTTCTATAAAAGGTCTAGTTAACCAAACGCTTAAATTCTCTGTAAAAAAAAAGAAGAAGAAAGAAAAGCTAATTAATTAATAAGACACAGAATTAAGAGGTAAGACTCTTCTTAACAAATACTAAATGAAAAAACAATAAGATTAATCACACAACTATAAATATTAATCAGTTAATTTCAACCTCACAAATATTACCCCCAAAAAAATTTTTGAACTTCTTCGAGAAGAGGCAACATATCTATTAATTTTCTGATGAGTTAGCCTTTTAAGTATTTTCTTCTTGTCAAGTTTCTCTACTATTTTTTTAAGATTTGAAAATTGCAGACTGCTTCTTTATCAATATCTTTTTCTTTTGGGCAGCTTTTTTATCATTATCAACTCACTCATTCAAGTTTCTTTTATTCTTCTATTTGGATCAAAATAGATTAAATCCTTAGACCACCTAAAATGGTCCTATACATATTCAAAAGTACCTTTAGCCTTTAGGTGAGTCCATTACAATAATTTCATCACCACAATTTGGGCCATAGGTGGGAATCTGTGGCCCAAATATAGGCCCATAACAGAGGGAAACTCCAAAAAAGGGCCAGGCCCACATGTTTGCGATGTAGATCCACAATGTTTCTTCTGATTCTGGTTTCTTACAGCTCTGCCCTCGCGGCTTTTCCTTAGTGTTGATAACCGGTCGGCCATTATTCAATCATCTTCCTTCCCACCGTTTCTCCGGCGTCCACTCTATTCTCTCTATTTCTCTCTACTTTGATGTTCCTTTGTTCCTTCCACTTGCATGCAAAACACAGCACAATTCCACAACTTTATATTTTTCTCACCTTAATTGGGACTTGGGAGCCAAATCCTCTGTTTCACTCTCCCCACATATTTTTATTTCGATAAAAGTTGTTACCTTTCTCAAAGGGTCGATCTCTTTCTACGCTTCTAGTTGCGCCAATGAGATTTGGGTTTCTCTTTTTGCTTCTGGATCCATTGGATTGATGCATCTCTTGCGAGTTCACACATTCGTCTTTGGAGAATTTTAATATAAATTAGGGTTTGGGTATTGTCGATATGTCTGATAGTTCGAGGGGCCGAGTTACAATTACTCTTGGGCGTAGGGGTCAGGTACTTTTTTTTTTTTTTTGTGGCCTCAGAAGTTTGAAATATTTCGTTATTCATTTTTTTATAATTGGTTTTTTGCTTTCTATTCAAGGAACTTCTTTGTGTACTCGGTGCTGTTTTGTTATTTTTTTACTAACTTGATTAATTTGATTTGAATTATTTGTACACGCTTGATTAAACAAGGGCGGATTACTTTGATTGAACACTTTTGGTTCCAGTTCGTCTAGGAGAAACCATACGTGATAGATATAGCTAACTCATTGCTGTTTTGTACATGCTTGATTAAATAATTCTATTTGTTGGGACTATAAGAGCACAGTATAATTTTTCTCATATACTCATACACTAACCGTTGAAAACTTGAAATATAAGTTTTTCTCTACGTCATGTGAATTGGCTTAACTTTAATCACCTATTGGACATTTGAGTTTAGGTCGTGAAGAGGGACCAATCTGCAGCGGATGTTTCTTTTCCTGCTTTTCCCCCAGCTGGGACTAAGCGGTCCGTAAGAGATAGGATTGGAAATGATGCAGACAGTTCCATGTGGCATGGTAACCAACCCAACAATAATAAAAGGTGTGTTTGTTATTACATTAGTCTCTATTGCTGCTATGGTCTTAGTCCTGAGCACTTAGCATAAAGATATAAATTGTGTATTGTGTTCCTAGAACATTCTCTGTTTGTTTAGAAACCTAACTATATATAATGTGTGGGTAGGCAATTCTGGACGCCATAGTATTCTGTTAGAGGTAGAATATGCTGCTGCTGCATGTGTATAGTTTTAT
Source organism: Senna tora (assembly GCA_014851425.1). Lineage (NCBI taxonomy): Eukaryota > Viridiplantae > Streptophyta > Magnoliopsida > Fabales > Fabaceae > Senna > Senna tora. Next base: position 10,849,919 of record CM026270.1, read on the forward strand.
ATGTTAATAAATATTTTACTTACAAGAAGATTTTGTTTGTTCTTATTCACCTGCAGACAGCGAGGAGATATGAGCTTGCGAAATGGGGTCAATGGTACTAAGCTCCCTCTACAGTGAATTTACTCTTGCATCTGTATGTTGTTCAATTACTTTAGTTCTAATCTCATCACCATCAATTTATTAGATGGGCGAATTGGCAAAGATGACCTTCGGTTGAAGCTTATGCGAAAAAGTGCATCTAGACGGGCTGACAGTGGTAAGAGGCATGTAGACCTTCGTGAAAAATTGTCAAAGTCAGTTCAACCTTCAGTGGCCAGTATTAATTCAAAGCAGCGCTTGCCTGAATCAAGGGAAACAAGCATGTTGGGGCGAATCCCCTCTAATAGAAGTTCTAGTGATTTATCACGTATTGAATCAATGAGAAGTTCATACTCTCCTTGGACATTGGATCATATAAGACGAAGATCACCTGAAGGGTTCCCAAGTACTTCCAGGGGCATTTCCCCCCAAACAAACAGGGAAGACCTGCAGAGAAGGCCTTCGGACAGGACATATGATGGTATCAGGTCTGCTCCATATGTAAATAGGGATGTTCTTGACACTTCAAGGCCTTCAAGCACTGCGCCTTCATCTTTTGTGGCACACCCCACAATGTCCACATTGCCTCCCGTAACTGCTAAGCCTGTGACACCTCATCCTGGGCAACTGCCCCCACCAAGCAGTGTTGCACCAAGGACTCCATATGTGGTAAGTACTACTCGCCTTTTGATCTCCCAAATTCCTTTCTCTTTGGCACTGCTCTCTGATGTTACTTGCAGAACTTTTACCATGACCATTTACTTATCTTAACATGATCAGTTATGTTATACCCATGTGTATATTCCATATGTTAGGAATTATCCGTAGGTTAGGAATTGTTTATGAATATTGGAATAGAACTTATGACATGAAAATATTGTTTTCTTTTTTGAAAGAAAAATTAGGATAACTTTTAGCTCATTTATGTATTTTATGTGGTAGGTTATTTTCCTTCTTTGGTGTCTAGTTTTGTTAATCCTAAAACATAAAAGCCCAATTGGCCTATGTTTGGAATTGAGATTGGAAGAGAAAAATGTCATCTTAATATCTACCACTCAAATTGACACTTCTATAAAATAGGAGAATACTTGTACATGTTTTATAGTTTCTTAATTAATCTTATATAAAAAGAAGAGATGTTCAAATTAATGAGAGTGACTTGGCAAATGATATGTGTAAATCAAGGCCTTAATATACCTTGAAGGCCATTTTTCTGGACATTGAATGTCTTCTGGTCTCAGATTTTGTTCTGTAGTGCAATTTTTTTCCTCCAGGATACAATCTTTTGATCACTGGAAGTCTGGACTCTGGAATACTTGTAAAGTGGATCTTAAGGAATCTTGTAGTATTTACTATTTATAGATCTGTACTCTTTAGTTTGATGTCAACAGTTTTTTTAATTATTTAGATCAAGCAACTTTTCTTTACTGCTATTTTCGCAGCCTTTTCTGTTGATAGTGAAGATTGAAGTCATAAATGATGAACAAATTTTAGATTGAGTTAAAACTGCGTGGGAGATTGGAGAGAAAAATTTAGCACAAATACAAGAGACAATGTATTGGTAATCTCTAAAATAAGCTAATTTATGTTTATTTAGTGCTTGTGTATGGTATTGATGTCATTGCTGGCTTTTGCTTATGGCAAAAATATTTGCTTGTGGTGACGTGTGGAGCTAGAAATGTTAGCATCCCATTATATATTGACAGTGCAGTTGATATTATTGGTTTGTGTGCTGCCCTCCTGTTGGCTGGGTCCCTTATTCAACAATGCATCAACACTATCGGAGACCTATTACGGAATCAGGGTGTCAAATTTCTGTGTTGGAAATTTTATAGATATCACTGTTATAGTTATGATCAATCTGTATTAGCTTATCTTATATGCTTTTGGTGTTACAGAAAAAGTGGATAAACTTCCACTCTCGTTAAGTTCTCCAAATGGAAAATATATATAGCTTTTATACTGACATGTGGATTTTCTGGTTATGTAGTCCAACGAACAGCAAACACAAACTGTTGATGGCTTGTTACATGCATTGGGACTGGGAAAATATGCCATTCTCTTCAAGGCTGAGGAAGTATGTAGCTCATTTATTTATCTTAATAATGGATCATCTTAGTATATTTTCTACTTTGTTTGATGTTGAGTAATAATTTTTTTAATGAAATGTCAATAGAGATCCATTCATTGGCTAGTGAGGAATTCTTGCTATGTAACATGATTGGAAAAATCTATATTATTTGGCCAAAACAAATATTTACATTTAAAGGGACGTTTTACCTATTTGATCTCCTCATGATAGAAGTTTAATATATATCTTGGTTTTGTTGCTTCAGACATTTAGAATTTTGATCATGTCAATTTTCAGTGAATTGAAAATAAGATATTGATTACTGTTTTGAAGCATGGAAGTATCACTGTACTGAATTGCTTTGTGTTTCCACATGACATGACCGAGAATTCTGGCTCTGTGAATTTGTTTCATTTTAATTTCATATTCCAAGTTTCCAACCTAAGCTTGACTTCCTAGTTTAATTTACTTAAACTAACATTGTATCTGAAGTCTTATATACTTATTATTCTTTAGTGTTGTAATCCTTGATATAGGAATTATGAATAAGGAATAGATGTGGCAGAAGGGAAAATATTAACCCTTGGTGATTCTGATATAAAGAAACATATTTTTGCCTTTTTTTCATATTCCAACCTAATTATGAACAAGTCTTATAATATACTTTTCTTGTTATTCCCTTCCTTCCTAGGTAGGCGTTCCAGCCAGCCTTAGGGGGAAATGGGTGGGAACTAATGAAATTTTGGCCCTCAAATAATGGTGTAGGAATCAGACCAAAATAATAATAATAATAATAATAATGTTGTGGGAAAGTTGCATTTATTCTTTCCAGAGCACTCTCACTTGCTACCTCTTGCAATGATCAATAAAGTTTCAGGCTTTCAGCACAATTTGACTTTTTGAGTTCCATACTATGCCATAGACAATTTCGAGGGTTTTTTTTTTGGGTGTATAGGGTTGAAATCATCATAACATATCTAATGATAATATTATTGCAAAAATTATGAATAGTGATTATTTAATTCATTCATTTGTCATGCAGGTGGATATGACTGCATTGAAGCAGATGGGAGAAAATGACCTCAAAGAGCTTGGGATTCCCATGGTAATAGTCCTCCCCACCCCCCCCCCCCCCCCCCCCCCCCCCTTCTTTATGTCCAGTTGTTCAATAACTCAATTGGACATTTCACTTTAAGCTACGCATAAGCTGATAAGCATATAAAAATAAGCCATGGCTAAAAATTTCCTTTTAGTTATGCATCACGAGTCTATGATGGTTGTTATACCTGTTGCTGTTTTGGCGTTTTATGTATTTGTAGCAAGAGGGGCTGGGTGGTGACTGGTGAAACACAACAATGAGTAGGGTGTGGTCATTTATATATGTTCATGTGGCATGTACATGGGTTGAGTATAGTCTTGATTTGTACATTTATCTGTGTTCTTATGATGGTTTCTTGAGTTACAGGGTCCAAGAAAAAAAATCCTTCTTGCTCTCTTGCCTCGTGCCAAACGTCATCCTTGATATCTATCCTGCTCAGAAACAGAGGATGGCGCTTTTCGGTATCACCATGTTATTTTTTGGCGATGGTGAAACATGTTCCAGAGAACTGCAACAGCATGGCTCACCCCTTTGGGGTTGACTGTATTCCATACTTTATCATTTTTCGTATTAAAAAACTATTAGTTCAGAATTTTAGATTGTTACGAGAAGTATTTGTGTAAAATATTCTCTTTTCTTTCCCTCCAGGGAAAGGTTAGGAAATGGATTTATTTAAACTTTCCCACATACAGGTTGATCAATCTTTAACATTTTGCCTGAAGCTAGTGCTTTGCATATATTTGTTATGTCAGTAAAATGCAATCAACATATTTTTTTTTTCTGCATCATTTTCATGATGGGTATCCATTGTTAGCATTAAATGTCCACCTTTTTTTCCCCCCCTCAAAATTGATTGTTAAGTTTTAGTCCTTTAAGCCTTTAAGATGGCTCTTCGATCTCTTTTGTTAGAGATTGTAGGTTTCACACTTCGTAGTAAGTGGTATAATATTCCAAAGTGGTGTGGAAGTCTACCCCACGTTGTCGGATAAAACCAGTGGTGGTATCATATACTATCAGATTTTGTTGTTGCTTTTGTTCGGCTTCTTGGCATTTAGGGAGAAGACATGCACATTTTTTTGTTGTGCTTAATTTGCATTCCCACTATACTGAAGTCATCATAGCGAGTAAAAAGGAGAGGGAACTTTGGCATTTGTTTATGCCTACTAATATAGATCCATTATATTAATGCTGAATCTCTTGCTTATTTATCTCGTGGTTTCTATTAAGGATCACTATCTAAAAAATAATAAAATAAATTTGGAAAAAGAAGGATCTAAGTTAATCAGTCAAGCAACTCATCCAAAAAGTAAATTTCATCTAATTCATCTCTGGTGTGCAGTTTTAATTTTACCATCATGCATAATCATTAAAAAAACACAAGTCTACGGTCTACCACTTCAAAATAAACGTCTAGTCAAGGACTTCTACGTGGGTCTGCATCAATAGTGTTTTGAATAGTCTTTTTCTGTCAAACAAAGCAATATGGCATCACTTTTCAACCTTAAATGAGAATAATCAGACTCTGTCAGATAGATTGATTGACAAATGTTCTTGATGTTGAGAAATATTACAAACCTTACTATTTTTTTTTTCGAGATCAGTATTATTTTAAATTTATAAAAAAAATATTTTAATATAAGTCTTCAAATAGGTTCAACGACTAACAGGTAATGAACTAAATTTTACCACTTCTCCATAGCATTGCTCGTCGTAATTGACGTACTTCTATTGTTTAAACTACTTCTTTTTGGATTACAAATGAAGTATATCATTTATACCGTCAAATAAAAATAAAAATTTATATTTGTAGTATAATATTTTCATTCAACGAATTAATTAAATTATACAATTTATACACTTTACCTATTCTTCACTTGAGGAGATTCGGATCTCTTCTTCTAATTACCCAGCAAGGCAGAAACACAGAGAACGGACGAAATTTCCTGGTGACAACATCAACTGTTGAACCAAAGTGCTCCTCCTACATCAGTATTTTGGATAAGCAGACATATCAAAATTCAAATCAATATGTTCCTTCACCAAAATCAATATATTTCTTATTCTGATGTTACATTACATGACTACATCAACATATTCCAATATAATTTCCCACTCATTCAGTTTTGGCTTTCCATGAGGTTCTCATAAGATAATAGAAAACCCACTTTGGATTTGTCCAGAAGAGAAGCCAATTAGAGTTAGTGGAGGGATCAAGGAACTAATGTTTTTGGGGGTATCTGTACATGATGTGTAGGGTAGGGCCCACTTCCAAAGCCTACGTGTCATGTAATGTGATGGAATTAGACATCAATCAATCAGCTAAACCACCCACTTAATTTGCCCACCATAACCCAATCTTCTTCCATGAAGCTCTCTTTTTTACTCCACATGTTAGAATAGTGAAATGTGCTTGATGACAGAGAGCATACCTTCTTGGAATTCTCCCTCCTAAAGTAAAGAAAAGCAAATTGAATAAGCTTCAAAAGGGAGGAAAATTAATTAAAATGAAAAAAAAAAAGGAGAGGAATTGATTAGCATGAGAGATTATTGGTGGGAACAAGACCACCAATGGAAGAAGATCTTCAAGGCAGAGAGACAATAGAATAAAACACAATCTAATGGTTTTCTAAATTTTCCTAAAAGCAACTTAAGGTGGGGTCCAAAAAGAAACAACTGTCCAAAGCTAATCCCCAGTTTTTATTTAATTTTTGTAGAATTGTTATATAATAACATTAGTTGATGAGCCCGATTCACCTGGAAACATATGCTACAAAAGTATAAAATGTAGGCTTTGCCTGCTCTATGAAGATTTGCCCAGATCTTAAGGAAGACCCTTTTTGTTAGTATATATGCTTACATCATCACCCACTTCTTATATTCCATCATTTAGCAACTATCATAATTTTAATTTTATTACCATTATCAAAGCATTCATAAAACATGGTCAAGATAAACAGATTATTAAGCCTAATTTATTTATTTATGTGAGTGGTGGGATAATTACAAAGAAGCTTCATCTAGTGCTGAATAATCCCATTTCTACAGATACTTAAAGCATTTTAATTATTAACTTCAACTGAAAGAACTGTAGTAGATGGGACTAGGCAATAAGCATCCATAATAAACAATAATCTTAATAATATTATATATGAGAAACTTAGATAGGTAGAGGACAATGCATGAATCCACTAAGTTATTGGTTGGTCAGGTAAAATAAAATGAAATAAAATACTAGATATGCAATTTAGTACAGTAGCAGATATATTATTAAGTTAGAGACTACTTCCTTCCAGATGATTGATTACTTCCCATCTTTCTTTGACTTTTGCAGCTACAGTTAATTAGTTTAATAAACTTTAATCATGTCTTAAGCATGGAATATATATCTTTCTAATAAAGAATAAAAAAACCCAAGTGGAACTATAATGACATATTTATATATTATGAAGTGCTTTTAGACCATTTAATTTTTACCTTAAACAAATCACACTGAATCCTCCCTGATGGAGAAGTTTGAGGTGTATCTACTACAATATGATAAAGATTTAAAATGACCAAAACATTGCATGAGAGACGGCTTTTCCCTTATCTGACTTTTCTTTCACATCTTTTATTCTATTGACCCTTTGGGTTCCCCCTCTAATCTATGCATTATAATAATACTAATATTTAAAAAAAAAAACTACTTGTAATTAAAAGATGTAATGCATGTTAGTTAGAACTTGGAACCCTTAGAGCATACTATAAAAGGAAGAGAAACCAAACAACTAATCAGTGCATTTCTATCTTCTTCTTCCCTTAGAAAAATAGATATGGAAAGGGATTTTGTTTGTGATGTTTCTTCAACGTGGGATAATGGAGAAAATGGCCATTCTTCTGTGGAGAAGAGGCTAAGGTTATTTGGGTTTGAGCTGAACCCATCTAAGAACAACAAGGAAGGCTGTGTTAATAAAGAATCTGTGGAAGGGGATGAAAGTGTGAACTCCTCAAACTCTGTTTCATCAGGAGGAGAGAAAACTGATCAGCAAGAGAAGAGTTCATCAGCCACAAGAGATCATCCATCATCAGATGAGAGGAAGTTCGAGTGCCAATACTGTTTCAAGGAATTTGCAAACTCACAAGCATTAGGAGGCCATCAAAATGCACACAAGAAAGAGAGGATGAAGAAGAAGAGGCTTCAGCTTCAAGCAAGGAAGGCTAGCTTAAGCTATTATCTTCATCCTTTTCAAACCAACCCTGGTTTTGGCTACCATGCCTCTAATACTACTCCTAATTGGTTCTATGACCCCTCTTCCTATAATAACTCTGAGTTTTCTTTGCATGAAGAATCCCAGATTAGCTTCAATTCAAATCATGATCAAGATGCCATTAACATTCTTAATGGTTTTGATCTGAAATCAAAGTGGTATCCTTATCCTCCTCCTCAACAACAAGACACTTGTATGTTCACTTTATCACATACAGATAATAAGCCTTTCATCTTCCCTGCTGCTTCAAACCAGATCCATAGTAATAATAAAGCTTTGGATCTTCAACTAGGCCTCAATTTGCAGTCTAATACAAGAGACTCTCTAAGAAGGACGTGATTTAGTTTAGGACATACAGGAAATGAAGAAGGAAAAGAAAACTACAAAGAAAAAAAAAATCACAATTCATTATAACTTGCTGGCCCTTACAGAGGCAATTCATCAGTCACCTTATGTACAATTCATATGTTTTTATTGGTATAGCCCAATGACCAATACATACACTGGGTTTCTTTTGCAGCAGATAATATATACATATATATATATATTAGAGCTGCTTCTTCCATTCTCTATTTGCTAATATATCTTTCTATTTGTAAAAGTTCAAATGCAAATAAATCTTGAAACAAGTTACTCATTATCATGGAGAGAGAGAGGAAGGAGCAATACATAACCAGATAAATAGGCTTAGTTAATGGCGAGTCAAGGTTATACACAAAACCTACTCCAAAAGGGTAATACCCTAATGGCTTTTGTTTGTGTTATGAGGTCTAGGGTAGGACCCTACAAGTAAAGCATCCATGTGACTGAAATTATGAAATATGTAGACCTTGTTCTTTAACAAGAAATGGCCATGGAAATGAGCAAGGAATGGGTGAGGCCCACTGGGTCCTACCTATTTTTTATTTTTTCATTTCCATCAACTTTTAAAAAAAAAGCAAAAAAAAAAAAACAAAATGTCTATTATACCTTTTTTTTTGTTTCCCAAGGTATCCCCCAGTCCGACAGGCCAAGGACTAATCCTCCGCGGATCTGAGCTCCATTTAAGGGTTTGCCGCTGGCCAATTGGTTGCTGCATACACAAGGTGGGATTCGAACCCCCAACACTTGCTTAAGCGACCTAGTGAGCTAACCACTAGACCAATGAAGAATTATATGAGTGTGCATATGTGGACACGTGGCATACTCTGCTCTTGTATAGTTGTACAGGTTGTTTTCTTTCTGTTTTAGTTAGTTAGGTTGTTTCCATTTCTACCCTTCTGGTTGTTATGAGGGGTTTTTACAGTTTTGTCCTTTGGGCATGTATATATACATTTTTTGTGTATCAATAAAGTTATTCGTTTTATTTACTCTTGAATGTTCATCTCCTTCTTCAATTTCTCTGAGCACCAATTTTCATGGTATCAGAGGCAGGTTGAGAATTCTGAGTATACTTGATCGAATTGTTGCTGAAGGAGATAGAAGATAAGGAGGAAGGATCGAATGGATCAACTAGATCAGGAAGTGGAGTGAAGGCAGCGGTTGCTACAGATCAGTTTTATCGGAAGGATTCATTATACCTTCATCCGACTGATAATACTGGATTGCATCTGGTGAATGTTCAGTTAACTCTGGATAATTATCTTATCTGGAGTAGATCGATGAGGTTAGCATTGAAATCCAAGAATAAACTTGGATTTATTGATGGAACTTGCAAGCAATCGCAAGATCCAGATTCTGATGAACATCTGCAATGGAGCTTGGTGGATGCAATAGTTGTTGCTTGGATGGTGAATGCAATGACTAAGGAGTTAGCAGAAGCATACATGTTTGCTTATCAGCTCGAGAATTGTGGATGGAGCTAGAAGACAAGTTCGAACAGAAGAATAGGCCGAAGATTTTTCATGTTAGGAAGCAGATTTCCTCGATTCAGCAAGGAAATGACAATTTGGCAACTTATTCAAATAAGTTGAAGAAACTGTGGGAGCAGTTGAATTGTCTTCGACCTAGAAGGAAATGCACATGCAAGGGATGCAATTGTGGAGCATATGACGAGCTGTTTGAATCCATTGCATCAGATAGTCTAATGGAATTTCTGAATGGATTAAATAGTTCTTATGAGAGTGTGGTGGATAACATTCTGATGATGGAACCTGAGCCTCACTATAACAAAGCTTACTCGATTGTATCTAGAATCGAGATGCAAAGAGATTTGTCCAGTAGTTCTTCTATGATTACTGAAGCAAGTGCACTTGCTGTGAAGTTTCAAGGAGATGGATCGAATAACAGAGTGTTCATGAGAAAAGAAGAAAAGAAGAAGTTGTATTGCGTTTACTGCAAGAGGAATGGTCATCTAGAGGATGAATGTTTTAAGAAGATTGGATATCCAGAGTGGTTTAAGGCTTTGAAGGAGAAGAAGGCTTCATCACAGGTTAATAATATAAGTGGTGGACAGGTGGAGGACAAAGGAGGCAGTCAGAAAATGAAGGATGTGGAAGATACTTCTGTTGGAGAATTGATTCAAGAGTTGAAGAAATTCATGAGAGGGAAAACTGATGATCATGCTTCTGCTTCTGTCAATGCTGCATACTTTGCAGATTTCTCAGGTACTCTCAATCATAATTCTAATGCTAGTTTGATTGAAGATAGCAGATGGATTATTGATTCGGGAGCATCTAGCCATGTGACCGGTAATATCTTACTTTTCAAGATCTTAGAAAAGCAAATGCTAAGAATACAGTTCAACTGCCTGATGGAACAATTAAATCTGTGATATATACTGGAAATGTGCTGTTGCATCCAAGAATACACCTATTGAATGTGTTTTATGTGCCTGATTTTAATTACAATTTAATCTCAGTTAATAAGTTGGCAGTGGACTCAGGATTAGAATGTGTTTTTTACAGAAAAAAATGTGTAGTGCAGGACCTTTCGAATAAGAGGGTAGTGGCTGTTGGATACACAGAGAAGAATTTATACTATCTAAGTAAATGTTGCTTAGATATTAGTAGTAATAAGGATGTGTTAGCAATAAGAAGTGATGTAATAGATAAGGGTTTGCCATGGCATGAAAGACTTGGTCATCCAAGTGAAACTGTTTTGTCTAAACTAGAATTTCTTAAACATTCTGTTGATCATAGCAGAGTGTGTGATGTTTGTCATGAGGCTAAACAAACAAGGTTGTCTTTTCCTTTGAGTGATTCGCATGCTGAACATTGTTTTGATTTGTTGCATATGGATGTGTGGGGCCCGTATAAACATGTGTCTTTGTCAGGTGCTAAGTACATGTTTACAATTGTTGATGATCACTCTAGATCAGTGTGGACATATTTGATGTCAGATAAAAGAAAAGTGATAGATGTGATTGATAACTTCCTGGAGTATGTACACAATCAATTTTCTGTGAAGGTTAAAACCATTAGAACTGATAATGGTTCTGAATTTATGAGTAATAAATGTCAATTGCTTTTTTCTAAGCATGGTATAGTTCATCAGAAATCATGCGTGTATACTCCACAGCAGAATGGAATAGTTGAAAGAAAGCATAGACACTTAAATCAAGTGTCTAGAGCTTTGTTGTTTCATGCAGGATTAGATGATAAATTTTGGGGAGAAGCAATGTTGGCAGCCACGTATGTGATCAATAGATTGCCTAATTCCATTCTTCATTGGAAAAGTCCTTTTGAGGTGTTGATGAAAAAGGTACCAGATTATACAAGGTTGAAAGTTTTTGGGTGTTTGTGTTTTAGTACAAACGCAAATCCTCATAAAGGGAAGTTTGACAAAAGAGCACGAAAGTGTATTTTTTTGGGATATGTTCCTAATTGCAAGGGGTACAAGATGTATGATATCAGTACTCATGATGTCATAGTTTCCAGGGATGTAATTTTTTATGAAAATTACTTTCCATATAAAAAGAATGAGAGGGATGGAAGTGTGGAAAAGACTAAAGAAGTGAAGACTGATTTTACTATTTTTGGTGCAGGGGATGATAATATTCTAAAGGAACATGATGCAAGTATTGTAAAGTATTTGGATTGTGTTCCTCATACTGATATTGATAACAATGACATCTTACAGGAGGAGGTATCTGTGGAAGATACAGATGACAAGAGTGTTGATGATGTGGTGGAAGTTGTTGATCCAGGTTCACAAGTGAATGAAGAAAGCTCTAATGTGAATAATAATGATGGTGAAGTTGTAAGGAGAAGTGGGAGACAGAGATCACAGCCTGCATGGTTTAAAAACTATGTAACTTGTTCATTACCTCAGAGTCCATCTTATACTCCTCCTGCTTTTCCATACATGAAACCTAAACATTTTTCAGATGTTTATTTGAATTTTTTGGGTAATGTATCCCAAATTGATCAACCATCTACATATCAACAAGCTAAAGATCATATTCATTGGCAAGAAGCCATGAAGAAGGAGATTGAGGCTTTGGAATCCAATCAGACTTGGAGTATAGTGGATTTGCCTCCTGGGAAGAAGCCTATTGGGTGTAGATGGTTGTATAAGGTGAAACTGAATCCGAATGGAAGCATTGACAGATATAAAGCAAGGTTAGTGGCTAAAGGCTACAATCAAGTAGAGGGTGTGGATTACATTGAAAGTTTTTCGCCAGTGGCAAAGAATGTTACTGTCAGAATCTTTCTTGCCTTAGCTGCAGCAAAAGGGTGGTTTTTGCAACAATTTGATGTCAATAATGCTTTCCTTCATGGATATATTGATGAAGAATTATATATGACAGCTCCTATGGGGTATGATAAAGTGAAGAATGGTCAAGTTTGCAAGTTACAAAGAAGTTTGTATGGTCTTAAGCAGGCTTTAAGACAATGGAATTTGGAATTGACTAGCCAGCTCAGTGCACATGGTTTTGTGCAATCTCCTCATGATTACTGCTTGTTCACAAAAGGGAGTGGAGCTGATTTTCTGGGGCTCTTGGTTTATGTTGATGACATATTGGCTATTAGTCCTTCTCTTGATCTGATTAATTCTGTGAAGGGGTTTCTTCATCAGAAATTTACAATTAAGGACATGGGAGCTGCCAAATACTTTCTTGGATTAGAAATTGCTCGATCATCAGAAGGGATGTATGTTAATCAAAGAAAGTATATCTTGGATTTAGTTGCTGAGGCTGGTTTAATGGGTGCTAAGCCTGTGACCACACCTATGGTGAAGGCTCATAATATTCTGTCAAAGGAAGGCACTAAATTCAAAGATCCTGAAAAATATAGGAGGTTAGTTGGTAAGTTGTTGTATTTGGGATTCACTAGGCCTGATGTGACTTTTGCAACACAACAACTTATCCAGTTTGTGAATAGTCCGTGTGAGCATCACTGGGAGGCAGCTTTGTATGTCTTGAGGTACTTGAAGGGCAATCCAGCACGAGGTCTGTTTTATCCTGCTGAATCTGATTTTATGCTGGATGCTTACTGTGATGCGGATTGGGCTACGTGTCCAGATACCCGACGTTCGCTCACTGGATACTGCATTTTCCTTGGAGGGTGTTTAATATCTTGGAAAACCAAGAAGCAGTCTACAGTGTCCAGAAGCACGGCAGAAGCCGAATATCGAAGCCTTTCTACAACTGTATATGAAATTTTATGGATTTCTTATATTTTGGATGACTTACAGTTGAAGATTCCCAAGCCAATTTCATTGTGGTGTGATAACCAAGCTGCGAATCATATAGTTGCTAATCCGGTCTTTCATGAACGAACTAAGCATCTTGACATTGATTGTCACCTTGTTCGGGAGTAATACAAAAAGGGATTGGTTATTCCACGTTTTGTGTCCACAGATGCTCAATTGGCAGATTTGTTTACCAAACCCTTATGTGCCCCACGGTTTTCAAGTTTACTTGCCAAGCTTGGACTCCTTGATTTTCATCAAAGTCCAGCTTGAGGGGGGGATGAAGAATTATATGAGTGTGCATATGTGGACACGTGGCATACTCTGCTCTTGTATAGTTGTACAGGTTGTTTTCTTTCTGTTTTAGTTAGTTAGGTTGTTTCCATTTCTACCCTTCTGGTTGTTATGAGGGGTTTTTACAGTTTTGTCCTTTGGGCATGTATATATACATTTTTTGTGTATCAATAAAGTTATCCGTTTTATTTACTCTTGAATGTTCATCTCCTTCTTCAATTTCTCTGAGCACCAATTTTCAACCAACCAAGCTTGGTTATCTATTATACCCTTTGATTTGACACAATCATAACTTTTTTTTAATATAAGGGGTAAAGTGATAATTTTAATACATTTACATTCTATTTCCATTCTCAAACTTTTACTAACAAACACAGTAAACGCATTCCGTTTCCATTTCTGTTTTCATTTCTATTTTCATTTCTGCGTAAAGAACGTGGCGGCCGTAGAGTAACCTTTAGAAAAAAGCGAACACTGATTTGCCAAAGTATGGATTTGTGAAAGTGTATCAAGTGCACACTCTTGATCGTTGGATAAGAATTAATCAATTTTATAATTTTCATCTCACAGTTAAAATCGTACACTCAGGTTGTTAAATGTCATGATTTTATTGGACAATGTGACAAGAAACACTTGAAAAAAAAATTACACAAAAAATAGAGGGTTCATTTAAAAAAAAAAGAGTAGGAACTTGTAATAATAACATATCTGTTTGTTAAATGCTAAAAGGCAAATTAATCTTTAAACAACTTATTGTTTAAGGAGAGAAATTTTGTCAAATTTTTTAAAAGAAATTAGTAGTTTTAATTTCAGAGAAAGAAAATATATCAATATGTGGCCCTAAGAATTGAAGAAAAGTGGGATTTGTGTATATATAACATATATATCCTCTATCCTAATTAACCTCATCATCTCACTTTTTAATCCCTTCAATCTCATTCTTTTGGTGCATTTGTACGTTAGGTGAAGGAGAAGAATAATTTTGAATATTGATCAGATTACCAAATACTTTGACATAATTGTGAATCTCAAATTTTATCATTAATTATATTACTTACACTACTATTTTTTAAATTTATCCAAAAGTTTCGTTGACATTTGACTATTCAAGTTATTAACTTTGAAGAGTTGAGATCAACTTATAGTTTGAACTGGAAATCATATATATATATATATATATTGTTATAATTATAAATAAATAAAACAATAAAATCCTTGAGATCTTCATTTGCTGTTCTTTTTGACTTTATTGTAAACTCATTTTCTATTTGTTATAGTGCATATATATAGTATATTTACAGTATTGCACTTTCTATTTATGTCTTTTCCATATTGACGTCCTAATTAAAAATTATACTTTAATTAAAGCTTTGTCTTTCTCTCCATTTCCCACTCCTTCAATCAAATTTTGAGTTCGGATCCTCTACCGTGGTACATTTGTGCCGTTCGATAAACAGTGGCTAACCGATCACGTAATCGTGACTAAAATATTACCAAACGGCACAAATACACAACGATAGAGGATCCGCGTTGTCAAATTTCATAATCAATCTCTCATTTTAATGTCTACTTGTTTTAATTTATGGCAGCCATTATTGTTTAATTGTTTCTTATCTGATTTTTTTGGGCCTTAGTTTCTTCTGTGATTTTAAAAGCTAACGTTATTCTCATAATTGTTTTTATATATATAAAAATCACAATTAATTAATGTCGTATAGACCGGAAGATTTTTAATTATTTGTTGATCACACTTGAAAATTGAAATCAACCATAACTTTTGTCTTATCTCTCGTATCACATTCTCATTCATTAAGACAAATTCTACAGAAAGAAAAATCAAACTTCAAAAATTTTTAATATTTTAATTAGCTATCATTTATGTGCTATTGGTAGATAAGAAATTTAAGTTTTTTTAAAAGCACTTCAAAACTTAATCATAAGATATTTGGATTGATAAGCATGAACAATTAGAATTTTAAAAAATTCTTATCTACCTAATTAAACAGATACAATATATATATATCAAGCTCAAATAAATACCAACAGATGATTGGAGTGGTATGTATTTTATTCTTCTTAAGCAAGCTTTCAACTTCGAATCTTGTATATGAAAAAATCTCTACTAAAAGAATTTTATCTAAAATAGATAACGTTATTATACGTATATGTATTTTCACAATAATTATGAAATCTGATCATGAAGATATAAATAATGTTTATGAATTAAAAAAGTTGATGATTTAATTTTTAAAATACAAGCATACCAAATATATATCACCTTAAATCAAGGAAGCCGTCTTATGAGATTCCATGCATGCATCACTAGGTCTAGAAGAAGGCAAGATATTATAACTCAAACCCAATTAAAATAAAAAATAAAATAATGAAGAAGAAGAAGATTAATCTAAATTTTACAAGCAATATATGCCAAAGAATTTAATTAATTAATTAATTGCCCCTTACCTGAATTAAATTGTGGCGGCTTTCTTAATTATTTGGTAGAGTACTACTTTATCATTTTCCCTTTTTAGTCAGCATTAACTATTAATTAATAACCATAGTTTGAGGCGTCTTAATTACTATATATATAATTTATTTAAGAGGCAAAATACTATTTAGTCTTTGCATTGTTGGTCAAATTACTATTTAGTCCTCGAATTTATCAAAAATATTATTTAGTCCCCGAAATGTTTAACTATGTCAACTATTTAGTCCCCAAACTTAACAAAATACTATTTAGTCCCTGAATTTGTAATTGTGTCAACTATTTAGTCCTCAAACTTGGCAAAAATACTATTTAATCACCGAATTTGCAACTCTGTCAACTATTTAGTCTCCTGACTGTTACCCGTTTATAGTTGAAAGAGTTGCAAATTCAGTGATTAAATAGTATTTTTGCCAAGTTTAGAGGCTAAATAGTTGACAGAGTTATAAATTCAGGGACTAAATAGTATTTTGTCAAATTCGGGGATTAAATAGTTGACATAATTAAACATTTCGGGGACTTATAAATAGTATTTTTGATAAATTCGGAGACTAAATAATAGTTTGACCAGCAATTCAGGGACTAAATAATATTTTGCCTCTTTATTTAAATATAACTTGTAACATATATATATATGTATGACAGTCATACACGTACGTTTTCATATTGTGCAAAATACATGAAGACAAAACAAAGCTCTCATATAATGATATTCCTTAATTTCTTTACTTAACCAGCCGCCAGGCACATGCTTGAATGGCCTTTATTTAATTTCTCATTTGTTTTTAATTAATGATTTAAAATCTATATATTTATATGTAATTATTAAATTAATTAAGTCAACAACTTCTGTTGGTAGTTGAATTCCGATTTGAATGAAATTATATTGAAGTATTAGTTTAATACTTTAATTTAATGGTTTTAAAAGTATGCTTATATATATATATATATGGTAAAAGATGACTGCACAAGCATTATTTAAAAATGATTAATGATGCATCTGAAAACAACTTTCTTCATTATATATAATATATTTTTATTATTTCAACTTAATATCATCGAAATGGGGACAACTATATATTTATCTTAGATGGTAGAGTAAGTATTTAAATTATGTACGTCTTTTTTTGTGCCCATTTAAAATTTAAATTATGTAGTTTGAAGAGTACGTAATCTACGGAACTGAAAGGAAAGCTAATTAAATAAGATTATTTTCAATATTAATGTACTGTACATATAACGCTTAAAATATCATTGTCATGAATCCTGAATTCCTGATTCATATTTAGTTGTGTAATATAATTTTTAATCATAATATATAGAATTAGATTTAAATTTAAATGTTCACAAAAAAATAAGAAGATTTAATATTTAAATTTAGAAAAACACTTATCTGTTAAAATATAAATAGAAACAAGTCAAACAACAATAAATTTTAGACTTTTCACGGTTGGTATGAGTTATATTATATTAATTTCTAAAATATTTTTTTATGAAAATAATACTTAAAAAAAACTCATCGAATAATTATTACATATATAATTAGTATTTTCTCTTAATATTATAGCATTGAAATAATTTGTTTGCTCTTCGCAATCGCTTCTTTCAAAAAGTTTACAGTGCGAACTGTAATAATAGAAGTTTTGGGCTCATAATAAATATATTATACAATATATATTTCTTAATTTGTCATTTTTTTCTAGTTTGGATAACATGAAACGGATTAGGATCGCCTAACATTTTTGTGTGCTTTTTTGAATAATTATGGGTTAATACTTAATAGTTGGGGATTATGACCCACTTATCTCTAAATGTGTTAATTATATTTTAATTCTGATTAAATATAGATGTATACGGATTTTGATCTTCATTATTATATTTAGAGAGTCAAGATCAATCGCTTAATTTGATAGCAAATATTAAGGGTGGAAAAATAGTAAAGACATACATTGCTTAGCAATATTATTAATTCGGGGGAAAATCTCGTTTATATATTCATTCAGCTAATTTATAATATGGATAGTTTATAACACTATTCATTTTTAATTTGTTCCTGCAAAATAGGAATAAAAATTCAGTGGTACCATACTACTAAAATTCAATACATTCCTCAAATCATACAGAGTCATTTGTTAATATTAATAGGACTTCACATTAATAAGGACCCACCTTGAATGGTTTAGAGACCAATTGATTGAAATGATATACTAAAGTTCAGTACTACCGTACCACTGAACATCTCTTCGCACTCTATTTTACATATACTTGGTTTGAATTATTCTCCTAGGCTTCTAATTAAATAAATCCAATAGGCCAATGAGTTGTTTTCAAACTTCAATCAATTTTTTTCTTTAAAAAATAGATGAATTGTATCCCACGTTACCATTCAAGAACATTTCAATAATAACAATAGAATAAAAATAATTGAACATGCTTAATTAATTAATTAGCTTTATTACCCACTAATTAAATCTATTGCACAAAATTATAAATATACATAGTCGGTGTAATAGAAAACTCTCCATTTGTTTTGCCTAAAATGGAGTGGTGCCCATGATATATATATATAATACAACTTTCAGAATTCAGATGGCTTCTTTATATACTAATAATTTATAATTGAAACCTAACTTAAAATAATTATATATGGCATGCACTACTAACTCTTAAGAATATTATTTAATATTCATATAATTGGAATTTGTTCATCATCTTTTTGACCTGTCTACTTATAATAAATCTAAAAGCACGTCTTATATATATATATATATATATATATATATATATATATATATATATATATATATATATATATATATTTGTATTCTTAAACCAAGGTTAAGGAAAGTGAATTTAATTTTATTGGAAAATAAAAATTATTAAGAGAATAGAGATTAGAGAGAGTATAAATATATCGTGTACACATTCTGTAGCATAATTAATTATCAGAATCTTTTATTTATAAATTAATTATTAAAACTATTAGAGACCAAATAAAGTGGTGTGGTTAACAAATAATACTAGAATTAATTAATACCATCATTTATTTGGAAGGTTATATTTTATTATTGAGTCATGATTATTATATTATTCTGATGACTAATACAAATCTAAAATCTTAAACTTTTGATAGATATTAAAATTGCAGGCTGAATATAAGATGTTCATGGACAACAATATTGTCCGTAGTGTATTAATTCATTAGAAAAATGTTTGGTACGCAACACTAATACATATATCGGCTACATTTTTTATTGGGAAAAAAAAAGACTAATTCATTCTTTTAAACTTTTCATGGACTATCCCTAATAATTCTAAATTTGTTTGGACAATTTATTACAATCCTAATGAGTCATCCCATCCATTATATTTCTATATGATGATTGATTTTTTTTTTTCAATACATAAGTCTCATAAAATAAGAGCTACAACAAAAAGCTCATACATTAAATCAAACAAGATAAACTTGCACTACTAGGAATAGATGTAATACATTCCTGATTAAGAGACAATACAGTTCTTAATCCTCTTTGAGGATTTAACCATTACAGATCTTAAAATTGATTGTCAATCTTTAAAAGGATTTCTAAACTTAGCAAAAAAAACTAAGGGGATAGAAACTTTTATAATGAAAGAAAAAACGAGTCCGAATCATCTGCTGTTGACAATTATGCTGTCTAAATTAGTTACGGTTATAACCGTGACTAATCGAATAATATGATTGGACAATAACAAGGGATTCGGACTCAGAAAAAACCTTCCCTAGGAGAGAGAGTTTTTTTTTTTTTTTTGATAGATAGGAGAGAGAGTAGATATTTTTTTTTTTTGGTCACAGAGAGAATACATACTTGAAGGAAGAAAACACAAAGGAAAAACAAAATAGCTGAAAACAAAATAGAAGGCCCCCTCACAAGGCCCAAATTATATGGATTTATGGATGGACCCATTGGACTTTTTTTTTTGTATTTTTCTTCCAAGTATTAGTTTTAGTGGGTATGCATTTTGTTGCTGATGTCTATATATATATATATTGAGCAGGAGCTAATGAAGAAGAAGAACGGTGTATACATGAGGAAGTATATCCAATTTACATTTTGTTTTAGATTTGGAGCAATTAATTAGTTAGTTTGATTGACTTGTTACCACAATTAGCAAAGCAATCCAATACTTGTGATTCTTAATTGGATAATAATGCAGGGAGACCGGCCTCTCAAGAGAGGAAACACAAATTTTAAAAACACATCAATTTTTTTTAAGTAATTTTGAGCAAATGGGGATTAATTTGCTTATAAATGCAAAAGTTAGTGATTGCCTTTAACCTCTCATGCATGTTCTTTATACTTTGACCAAAAAATAACTTTGTTCAAATTTCATTAAATTTTAATTAATTTAAATTGAACGAGAGATCTTATATATATTTTAGAGATAGTCTAGCATGTAACTTTAAAATATATTTGCATCACATATTTTATACATAGAATTCAAACTAAAATCCTCATCACTCAAATTAACAATTGGTTCAGCTTTGTATTTAATAAAGTAAAAGTTTGCTGCTGCTATAGTACCAAGTACCAAGTACCAACCCAACCCCATGCGGCCTTAAAATTTGATCTCTTGAAAATGAAAAGGACATTTGATTGCAGATGAAGTAGCAGAAACAACAATATGTAGAAACTAAAAAGCTTTAGCAATTTGTCCTACATCACTAAATTGTCCTTTCACACTTTGGGTGAAAAGGATATTAGGTGTTATTTTGTTGTATATAAATAAAAAATCATTTTAATTATGTTTCGGTATTTCATCGGTCTGATAACATATTATACATATTTTTTAATGTATTTTTTTAGCAAGTCACATGTGAGACATGCGATTTTTTTAAAACAAATCGTATGTAACACTTTCTAAAAAAATACATTAAAAAAGTGTGCACAATAATTTATTATACGGGTGAAATATTAAAATATAATTGGAATAATTTTATGTTTATACACAACAAATACCACCTTAATGTCTTGAACTCCACTTTAGGTTATGATGAGTCAAAAAGTAATAAATAAAAATAGGTGCAAGTTTATTGATAGTATCATCATTATAAAAATGTTGTAAAGTGGTTGGTTAATATTTAATTTGTAATTGGAGGAGAGAGTTTAAAATAATTTGTAATAATGTGTTAAACTAAAAATAAAGATTAGATTAGATGAGGAGTGGAGATGAAGAAGAATGAGAGTGAAAATGGTTAGTATGTTGATTTGTGTGGTGAAAAGTGATTATGAGTTGATTGGGTTGTGATTTGTGAATTGCTTAGCTTTTTAGCATTGATTATGGATCATCATCACTCTTCACTCTTCACTCATCCATCCAATTACACATTACTCAATCTCATCTCATTCTTCAAACCTTTCACACTACTATTCTATTCTATTCTTCCGACTTTATACTCTTGTCTTCTTCTCTCTCTATTTTTTTTTTCATTTTTTTAATTTCTCATAATTACACCATCCAGAGGATCTACTCTGTTACACATCACACTACAACTTTAAAGATATCTTTAATTATTAATACTTCAAATTACTATTTTGGTCCTCAACGTTTCTACGAAGCTTAATATTGGTCCTCAATATTTGCACGAAGTTTAATATTGATCCTCAGCGTTTTAAAAAGTTATTTTAAGTCCTCAACGTTTTTTTTTTGTCAAAATTGGTCATTTAGCGTAACATCTGTTTGGCTTTGCCATTAAATGCTAACGTGAAAGGCACACCCTCTCTCCTACGTGTCATATTTAAATGACATGGCACTCTCTCTCACTCAAACTCAGCAAAACGACGCCGTTTTGATTCATTTAAATGTTATGTTTTGAATCAAAACGGCGTCATTTTGCTGAGTTTGAGTGAGAGAGGGTGTCATGTCATTTAAATATGACACGAAGGAGAGAGTGTGTGCCACATAAGCCTTCCACGTCAGCATTTAATGGCAAAACCAGACAGATTTTACACTAGAGAACCAATTTTGATCCAAAAAATAAACGTTGAAGACATAAAATAACTTTTTAAAACGTTGAGGATTAATATTAAATTTCGTGAAAACAGGACAAAAAATAATTTTGCCTTATTAATATTAAACAAGTGATTTTATAAAATATTTTTAAAAATCACTATCGAGTTTGCAGTAGCAGTTGTTGTAGGCTTCTAGGTCAATTGTCAATTGTCTCCTCTGGCACCACTACGTACGCGGCACTAGGCGTCTTTTAACCGCAAACTAAATTCCCATTCAAATTTTAATTTTTTTAAATAACAATAAAACTAAAACACCTTCTAATTTCCCCTCCATTCCCTCTTTCTCTTCTTCTTCTTCTTCTTCTTCTTCTTCACACCTCAACCCTCAACCTTCATGCTCCATACTCCATCCACTTCTCCTTCTCACTTCTCTCTTCCTCCCTTTCCCAATGTCCTTCCTCAACCTTCTATTTGACCTTCACTTCCATGGATTCCAAACTTGATTCTGTGCGCAGCTCAGTTATCTGTCTCCTGTTCTTGATTGCGTTTTCTCATACAGAAGGGGAGTTCTAGGGTTTTGCAACCACTTTGGACAATGCCCACGGGTCGATCGAAATCGGAGAAGCGCGATTCTGTAATGCAGCTACGGAGGGATCCCTATGAGGTTCTGGGCGTCCTGCGCAACTCAACGGATCAAGAGATTAAAACCGCTTACCGAAAAATGGCACTCAAGTATGTTAACATGTTACTCTCATTGGTGTTTTGCAGCGTGTAATGTTTATTCTTTCCCAGGAAGTAAGTTCTGGAGTCACTGAATCATTAGGGAGACTGGAATTTATGAGAATTTAACTTTTGGGATGTATGTGAGATTTGTAGTTGATTACTGATTAGGCATGATACTTTTGTTACGATTACAGCTATAATTGGGTCTATAAGGGCATTAGAGGGATGCACTAAAAGAGAAAACAATAATAAAAGCTACTCACACCTAGACGCAAATGCTAGCTGATTGTCAAAGCTCTTTTACGTTTAACTCATGAATTAACACTTAATAGTTAACAGTGCCCTTAGTCTCTCTTCAAGATAATTTTGACTGGGCACTGATAGAAGGGCTGAATGCATGATAATCTCCACCAAAGTTGGATAAAAATGTTGCTAAAAGTATTAAATAAAATATCTGATCTAGAATTTTGGAATGCAAGACATGGAATTTTATCACATGTATATATGAATTGAATATTAATTTGTTGCTATAACGTTTACATAGTAGAATCAAACTAAGATTATATTGGTCATTCTTACCCGCTCCCCCCAACAAAAAATAAATAATAGAAAGAGAAGAAGCTGTTATATCATGTTTAATATTATTGATAACATTTTTCTTTTAGATAAGTAAGGGGAAAATGAAATAAGCTTTCAAATGAGACTTCAGACGAACAGCTTTTATTTTTTAGTCAAATTGGTTTTATACTTTTATTCATTGGACATGAGCACTTAACAGTTAGTATTGAATGCAATTTTACTAAAATAAATTGGTAGACCTTAATGTAATCCTGGTTTATTGAAGTCCCTGTTCTTGCTGTCATCTTTTCTTCTGAACAGAGTTAATTAATTGATGAAGTCTCTAAATTTATTCCTTTTCAGATATCATCCTGACAAGAATGATAACGATCCCAAAGCAGCTGATATGTTTAAAGAGGTCACTTTTTCATACAATATCTTGTCAGATCCTGAAAAACGCCGCCAGTATGACTCAGCTGGTTTTGAGGTGATTTGATATAAATTGTGTTAAGCAATTAACCATTAATACCTCCAGGAGGAGAGGGCTCAACAACCCTACAGATTTGCTTTCTTCATCTGATTTTAGGATCTCAGTCTCACAAATTTTCTTTAATCTTGACGTGGAATGCCAATGATGAAATAATCTTACCATTCTATGTAGGCTGTTGAATCGGATAGCCAAGATTTGGAACTGGATCTGTCAAGTTTAGGTGCTGTGAATACAATGTTTGCAGCACTTTTTAGGTAAAAAGTAACAATATGTTTCTCTGCTTAGTTCTTTTTTTTTTTTTTTCCGGTTATTTTAGCATTAAGAAGAGCAATTTCCTTTGTTTTGAATGCTTCCCCTCCTTTCTCTGTCTCCACCTTTTCATCCTCATTTTTCTTCATACATGCTAGTAAACTGGGTGTGCCAATTAAGACAACTGTATCGGCAACTGTTTTGGAAGAGGCACTTAATGGGGCAGTGATCATTCGTCCACTTCCTTTGGGGCTTTCTATATCCAAACGAGTGAGCTATTTCCTCATTTCTTTTCTTTTTATCCCTTTTTAATTCACATTTTTCTTTTGTTAAATGTTGTCTTGTTGCCATTATCTGACAGGTTGAGAAGCAATCTGCTCACTTTTATTCAGTTACATTAACAGAAGAGGAAGCACAGGCTGGATTTGTTTGTCGAGTGCAATCATCAGACAAAAGCAAATTCAAGGTTAGGTTGCATGCCAGTTATCTTTTAAGTTACTGATCTTGAGGTTTTTGTTTTGCTGTATCAATTTAACTTTTTCCACTGAAATCCACAGAAATATATGATCTCCAATGACTATAAATGTTCATACTTTTTTACTTGGGATTAGTTGATATTTTAACTGTATTAATTGGAATTCCGCAGTTATTATATTTTGATCAAGAAGATACTGGTGGATTAAATCTTTCACTCCAGGTACTTTGTTTTTTACTGTGTCGTCAGTTTATGTGTGTGTGTGTGTGTGTGACAGAGATTAGGAGGGTTGGGATAAGATGATTAATTTTATTTTACCGGAGAAACTCTTCTGAATTCTGATATTATATTTCATTATTGGATTTTAGTGGCTCTCTTGTAATTCCTTTTTATACCATTTTTTTACATCTTCTAGCCTTAAGTATTCTATGAATTTTGTTGAAGTTACTTATTATTGTTGTAGGAAGACAGTGCAAAAACAGGGAAGGTAACTTCCGCTGGAATGTATTTTCTTAGGTTTCCTGTTTATCACATGAACCAAACGACGAACTCAGTAAGTTGCTACTGTAAAAAAGCACTATCAACTTAAAATTTAATCTCGTCTATTTTTTCCTATTTATAATTTGGTTCTTGGACTATTTCTCTACAGAGAGCTGCTGCTAAGGATCCAGATACATCATTTTTCCGAAAGCTGGATGGGTTCCACCCATGTGAACTAACAGAATTAAAGGCTGGTACCCATGTCTTTGCAGTTTATGGTAAATGCATAGTTATGTGCTATGTGCTTATTGTTATATTTCTTGATTGTAATTAAACTATGTCTTTTCCTGTCCAAGAAAAAAACTATACTATTTTGGAATTGACTACTGTACGCTGTCAAATTTCTTCTAGGTGACAATTTCTTCAAAAGTGCAAGCTATACAATAGAAGCTTTATGTGCTGCATCTTTTAAACAAGAAAAAGAAGATCTACAAAATGTAGAGGCTCAAATTCTATCTAAAAGGGCGGAACTACCAAAGTTTGAGACTGAATACCGAGAGGTCAGCACTTTGACGCAAGCAGTGTGTATGGTTGTAATTACATTTTATGAAATCTCACATTTTTCCATTGAGTATTCATAGGTTCTGGCACAATTTACAGAGATGACAAGCAGATATATGCAAGAAATGCAAGTGGTAGGTTTTTTCTATGACTAGTTTAAAGTCTATGCTAAACATCCCTTTCCCTGGCTGGAATCCACTGAATTTATTCTTTTTATTCTTGGTGCAGATTGATGAGCTACTGAAGCAAAGGAATGAAATACATGCATCATATACTATTGCTCCATTAAAACGAAGTGCAAGTACGAGAAGGAGTAAAAGTTCTTGTAAGGAGGCAAAAGAAGATGACCAAGGAAGAGAGAAGAGGTATACAAGAGACCGATTGAAGAAAAAGAAATGGTACAACATCCACTTAAAAGTCGACAAGAGAAAAGCTTGCTAAGGTGAGAAGTGGGGTATCAACAAGTTGTTTTGTCATTCAAATGTTATGATTTAGTACTGCATTATCATAGAAATTTTTATGTACTCTGAATCCTAATAAAAAAATTATATTCAGGTGGTCATAATGCTGCTTTGTTTCAGCATCTACGCTAGCTAGGAAGAAGGCTTTACCGGAGTAGAAAAATGATTTTACTGACAGGTCTGTCAGAGAAGCATGTCAAGGATGACAATAATTCAATGTTTCTGTAAAATTCTTTTCCACCCCAGAATTAGTCTCCTGAAAGCTCATCTTTAGAATTAGAATTCACACTTGTAAATTGTTTAATTTATTGATGAAGCTTGAACTACTCCTTGCACTGGCTGTAAACTGTGGTTGTTAGAGCTAGGTAATTTCTCATCCTTAATTTTTCAGTTGCTAAAGATGAAATTGAACCTGATACGGTTTCTGCAGAAAAGTTCGTACATGTTTATCCTAATTCTCTTATGACTTATCTTCCCACCATCCTCTATTTTCGTTAAACAAAATGATACGAATAAACATATATTTATATTTAATCCATTACTCATACATGTCATTAATTTCCTCACAATTTCATGAGAATTAAGAGATGAAATTATATTTTCACTATTTTATTCTTGCATTTTTTAGTACGAAACATTATTGAACATTCAATACTCTTATAGTACTAAAATTTGGATATCATAACAAACAGACCAATTGACAATATATATATAAAAACGACAATAAACATATATATATATAATCCATTACTAAGTATACATAAATCCCAACACAACCCAGGAAGTTGACACGTCAAAACTCAAACAGGCATAAAAAAAAATAAAGGATGTGTGTGTTATTACTATAAAGACAGACTTGTATGAATGAGAAAGGATGAGCAATTAGATTCTGCGTGTGACAAAAAGAAAGGTGAAGATAAAAGGAAGGAATCCAGCAATAAGTGGAGGAGAAATGAAGGTTGTAGAAGAGGAATTAGAAGGTGGTTCTGCAGAAGGAGAGAGATCATGATGATCATGACCCTCATGACCACTAACCATACCAACCAAAAGAATCACATAACCTAAAAGCACTGTGAATTTGATTAGTGAAGCCATATTTATTGGAGTTTCTTCTAATTCTATCTCCTGCTTCTGATTTTATTTGATGAATTGAAAGTGGGTTCAATATACGGTTATATATAGCACTAGCAGTAAAGGAAGGTTTTGTTTAATATTATTGCTTTGTGTGAAACGGGCTGGAAGTTCTGTACGAACTTGTACTATTTGCGTGTACTGTTTTGTACTCATAAGTATAATGCATGTTCTTATATATGCCGGTGGAGATTTAATTAAATTAAGTGTTTTTATTTTTAAAATATTTATATCCCATTTTAATTTAATTCTTGAAATATGAAAGTTATCAATTTAATTCTCTCACCCATTCATTCTTCACATTAGTAATTAGTTATGTAATGTCTTATTATTGACAGAAAGTTTAATACTCTGCATACGTTGCTGTTGGTCAACGATATATTAAAATACGATCGATGTTGGTCAACGATATATAATAGGGCAGCAAATGCAAATTATTCAAATTTTCATCCATTAAATTAATCTTTGTGATTTGTTAATGAGTTGATTGATTCTCAATAATATAGCACTTACGATAATATTTTAATTTTTAAAGATGAGTTAGATGGTCCTGCATTCCATTTCTATCAAAATTTTGGTGTAATCATAATATTTTTGTTAAAAGAAAATCACAATTAGTGTGAGATTTTAAAATAAAGGAGAAGAAAATAGTGTAATTAACTCTTGTATTTTTCAACTATCTTTAATTTTATTTAAATCTATATATACTATAATAATGTTTCTAGGGTGTTTTGTCATTGAACTCTAATTATATATATATATATATATATATATATATAAAATTCATATGAGGGAGAAGTTATGAAAAAAAAAAGGTAACAAATATTTAATCTCCTATTCATATTATTTTTTTTAAAAAAAAATTGACTTACACTAACCCTATGGATGGTGATAAGATATATGACTTTAAAAAAAACAATTTACATTATCTATGCATATATGACTATAGTGAATTTATGATGCAGCTTGTGTGCAATTTCAGCCGATAAGATTGTGACATTTGGAAAATTACATTGCATTTCAAGTCATCCTACTCGCGTGTCACAATCTTATAAGCCAAAATTACATCGAATGCATACAACAAGTTGCATCATAAATCCATCTCTCTATATATAATACATGAAAGATGTGTTAAGCTGGATGATAGAAATTATATAGTTGATTAATATCATTACAAAAATTAATCCTGAGTTGAAAAGTAGCGTTTTTTTAAAGAATATACAAGATGGGTTTCTTATATTTTTGCCTTGTATGTTGCACAATACATGCAAAGAATTTGTAGGTAAAATATATTATACGAAGAAAGTACAAATATCAAGGACTCCATGGCCCAATGGATAAGGCGCTGGTCTACGGAACCAGAGATTCTGGGTTCGATCCCCAGTGGAGTCGAATATTTTGTTTTAGTTTAAAATTTAAAATATCTTATTTTCTTTATGGACTACAAAACTCAAGGCCCCATTAATGCCAAATTGGACTTCATCAAAGGAATGGGCCAAACAATTTTCTTGGAGCATAACCAATTTCAAAACGTAACAAGAAGGACTCAAATATGATAAAATTACTCTTACCTAAATCTTGTAATTATATTATAATGTTTTAAAAACTAAATTGTTAAATTGCTAGTCTTTTGTTAAAAAGCAAAGTTTACTCGTGATTCAATTAACAAGAATATTGTAGAAACGTATAACCAATTATCATCTTTCTCATGTGGCTTGTCGGTTTGAAATATTCTCTTATTCACCTAATATTACTAAGATTAAAAAAAAATTACTATGCTTAAAAAATTTTAAATAATAAATGTTGTATCAAGAACTTAAATCAATATCTTGTGGTATTAAACATAAAAATTCATGCAGTAGTATTTTAATTTTATAAATATTATTATTTTTTAGTGGATACGTGTAATTATTAGGTCACAAATGAAATCATTTTCAATAGTACTCATAATTAAACTCTATATCTTATTTTAGGTCATAATGATCATCACACATGTCTTCTAATTATGTCATCAGCTTGAAGTGTTTCATTTATATTCACAATTTTTAAGTGGTTGGTTTTGATGCCCTTCTTGTTGCGTTTTGAAATTGGATGCTTAATTAGGATTCACTTTAGTTCTGGTATTAAGATTAATGGAAATTATATAAAAAAAATTAAAGAGAAATAGCTCAATGAGTTCCCCAAGTACTTCTAATAAATAATAAGAAACATTCAATTAAATAAGGTATAGTCACTAATTAGTAATCGTGCATATCAATTTTGCTACCTATACTCAATTCCAATACGTAAATCAACCTTGTAATTAAGTCATAAATATTATTCATATACTGTGTTATATTTATTACCGTTGAGATTAATACTGTGTTATACAGACATAAAGAATAAATATTTTTAAAAACATAAATTTATATACAAATTCTGTACATTTTGATTTATATTTATTTCTCCAAACAATATATAATTATTCTAAAAAAATCATAAATCATAAATAAGGAATTTGTGTTTATATATAGGTTTTTGTTTTTGTTTTTTAAGTTAAGAATATAATGAGAAATAAGAAATTTTGGTTGGAGTAATTTTATGATAAGAATTAACCACTTCAAAATATTACATTTTTGTAACCATATATGTTTGGCAACTAAGAAGGAAAAGAAATGGAAGAAATTGAAAGGGAGGAAGAAACTAGTCCTTATTTCTCTCTCCCTTGTTTATATATCCTTTGAAATCATCAACATTTACAAATTATAAAGAATAAGGATACATGATGGAAGATTATAATTAATCCACCTATTTAGTAGTCACTTAATAATAATTTTCAGTGACAATATTTTTAGTCGTCACTTAAAGATCGTCACTTATTGAACAATTTTAATTTATGTAGTGCACTATCTCTCCCTTTATTTTTAAATTTTTAAACTAGAGAAAAGAAATTGGGTAATGCTATAAAGCTATATATATCAATAACTCAAACTCATCATATGTCAGTCGTTGGATCTGTCTGAAGATTTATGTCAAAATATTTTTTTCTTTTTAAAATTTAAGATAACACAAATCTCAAGACAAATCCAATAACCTTAAACTGGTGAGCTTAACTCTTGATAGTTCCAAAAACTCTCTTAAAGAAATTTTATTTCTCGCCCATTCTTGTCCTTAAGCTAAACTAGTGTTTATTGGGGGGAAAAAAAATCTAAACTAGTGTTTTTGTTTTGGCATTAAGGATAGATTAAGTTGCGAGTTTGTTTTGTTGGCCAAGGAAAAATGATAATTTAAGTAGCCACATGAATATGAATCCTAATTAATAATTATAACCATCCAATCCAAATCCATGGAACTCCTCTACTCATAGCTTATGGGTGACATATAAGATGACCCATATGAACATAAGGTTGGTGACGTCATTGAAGCTGATCTCATGCTCACCTAATTAATAATACAAATCATAACAATATTACGATGACGTATATAGCCAAGTGATCATAATATTTGTATTTATGCTCCCATGTGATCTCAAGATTCAATGTCATTCATTCATTCTTTTTTTGGCCTTAGATTCAATGTCATTCTATGGAAAAAAGAAAAATTCAATGTCATCATTATTTCGAGGGTTTTACGTACAAATATCTTAACATTTGTCTTCATGAATTCATTTCAACTTAATAGAAGACTCTATAAAATGATTTTTATTAAATTCTTTTGTAAAATTAAAAATAAATAAATTATTTCTCTTATCACCAATAAAAAAACAACCTTAAAGAATATTATAGAGCAAGTGTTATATAAATTATATTTTTATACGAATAATTAAGAGAGACAACAAATTATATTGCACATTTATAATTTCCTCAAGATTCTTTTGATTTATCTAGTCAACAATAAAAAAAATATAAGATAAAATTTATTTAAACTTAACAACCAATTAAAAATTCAAAAATAAATAATAATTAGCATGTAAAATCAAACTTTTACATATTACAGGGAAATGAGATGTTTCTTTGTGTGCGAAAAATTGAAAATGCCTAACATGCATATGTTCCCCTCCCTGCCTTCCCGACCTAAAATGTCTAATTAATTAAGTACATTTTTCCCTTTTAGTCAAAAGCCACCAACTTTTGCCTCAAAGCAAATTTGACCAATGTTTTTTTTCTTTTCAAAAGTATCTATTTTAAAATACCCATGTGATAAAAAGTAAAAACTATCTCATAATTATAAGAATAAGATATCAATTAACCTGCTTGAATATAATGAAATCAACTTAAAGTGGCATTTGGTATATAGGAATGAAGTGGAGGTGGAAATAGAAGTGAAAGTGAAAATAAGTGATAACAAATATGTTTGATATGTAGAGAAATAAAAGTGGAATGTAAAAATAATATTGTTTGGTATGGTGAAAAGAAGATAAAGAAATAGAAGATAAAAGTGTGAAAAACCTTTTGTCTTTACTTTTTTAAAAATCACAAATTTTTTAAGGACATTTTGGTCTTTAAACCTTACCTCACATCACATTTCCTCAACTTTCCTCTCTATCATGAGGGAAGGAAGCTTCCCTCTTTATAGGAGAAGTCAGCTTCACCTTTCGAGCTGGTAAACCTTATCAAATGTATTCAACATCATCTCAAAGTCACTTAAAGATATACTTACTAAATAGATAGGCCATGCATGTTTAATTTTCATTAATTTATTCTTGCAAACTAAAGCCACTGATATTTAGCTATTTACTTTGTCATTTAATTAATATATTGTACATATATGTCAATCAAACATTCATCAAAGATTAACCGACAAAAAACTGCCAACCAAAATCATAAATGATATACAAGCACAATTTATTTCACTGTATTAGTAATTAGTTACACCCTTTTTTTTTGGTAGATGTAAAAGTTAAATTTGTGCTCATTTCTATTTAAAAAAATTACATTCGATCTTCTCCCTTCATTACATAAAAAAAAAAAATGCCGTACGTTATCCTCCCATGCAAAATGCCCTTCTATTTTTCTTTTTGCTGAAATAAAAATTATTATACTTTACTTCATTCAAATCAAAAGATACATTAATTATATTAAGTTGCAATTTTATTTATATTGACCAAAATATAGCTTTATATTTATTATTTATATGATATAATAATTATTAAATATATATTTGACTTAATTATATAAATGTAGAATAAATTAATTTATAGTTTTAAACATAGACATAAATACAATGGAAAACCAAATTTTTAAAATTCAACAACAAAATTTCAAAACGAATTAAAAATGACTAATAAATCTGAACCTTATATTTGTTGTTGCAAGGGGACCATATATCATTGTTTGAGTGTTAAGAATAAGATGCCCATCTCATTTGTTTCTTCGCGTTCGTTTTTTAACTAATTTTTTCTTGTAGATTTAGCAAAAGGAGTTACAAATATTTGGCAATCCCTTCATATTTTTCTTTCTTTTTTATTATCGTCGTTTCATAAATAAAGTATATATAGTCCTCAAATTTTGGTGGTGATTTTCTTTTAGATTTTCTTCTGGTTTTTTAGTCCTCTCTTATGAGAATGTAGTCTCTCATTGTTTGATCGATTCAGATCTATAAGTGGAGTTTGTTTTATTTTATTTTGTGTATTTATTTTCCTTTGTGAATTTTTTTTTTACAATCAAGTGATTCTAGACGA
Organism: Senna tora; assembly: GCA_014851425.1. Classification (NCBI taxonomy): domain Eukaryota; kingdom Viridiplantae; phylum Streptophyta; class Magnoliopsida; order Fabales; family Fabaceae; genus Senna; species Senna tora. The sequence continues at coordinate 10,882,586 of CM026270.1, forward strand.
TTAAAGGTTTGTTATAATCATATTTAAAATTTATGAATCATCTATGTTAAAAACTTTTCATTCGTTCATCATATTGTTGGAAGAGCCTACGGCAATTTCAACTTTGAAGATTACTTTAGATCTGATATGCATGAGGTATAGGAGTAACAACTCTATTGACAACATCAAGGACAGTGAGATTTTTCATTTTGAATAAATAAGATCAGTCGAGCTTACACTTTATTTATTTAGTTCAACAATTGTTAGAGTTTATTCTTTAATATTATTAAATTAAAAATTTTAAAATTATTATAAGTGTCATTTAATTTATTTTATCGTATAATATAATGGAGGTTTAATACTTTTAATTTTATAGATAAAAAAAAGGAATGAAATGCCATTTCATCACCATAATATAAAGATTCAATGCTGAACTTTGATTTTTGGCCAAGAAAATTAGGGGGAAAAGTTGAGAACAAAACGAGAACATTTTTTTAGCATTAATCATTTTTGAAGCGTGTGCAATTACAACATTTTTCAAGCCACAAAGAGAGAGAGAGAGAGAGGGAAAAGAATGTGAAGAATCATCAACATGTTTTTTATGTTTCTTTTCTGCATTACCCCACATGTGATGTCGGTAATCCTTTCCAAATGTTATGAAAACCTTTTTAAAAAAAAGTGTTTTTTGATTGATCTTTAAAGAAAAAAAAGTTAAATGATTGAATAGTAAAATTAAAGGAGGGATCTTTTAAAATGGGCGAATTATATATATTTTATAGCATTATCTAATATGTGTCTTTCCCGTATATGTTCAAGTTTTATTTTATTGGCCAATAAAATTTTTAAACATTACAAATTAAATTTTTAATTAAATTTTCATAAATTTCAAGATTAAATTTAAATTTATTGATCAATCATGAGAAACATTATACATGTATCCTAATGGAATATGTTAGATGAATAATTTATTTTAAGGTTTGAATTTATATAATAAGTTTTAGGATACTGTTTAATTATTTGTTGAAAAGGAATTTATTATCTTGAATTTAGTGAAAAATTAATAAGAATAATTTTATAGGTTTATTTAACAAGTACGTACCTTAGGATATTTGTTTAGGCTTTATTTGATTAATTGAGAAATAATTTATTATTTTATAATTGATGAAAAATTAACAAGAATAATTTTAAAACTCTCTAATGAAATTTCTTAACCAATATTTAGAGGGCAGCATGGTTACTAAAATTCTAATTTTATAAACTCTCTTATTAGTTAAAAAGAAAAAATTCTTAACTATTGCTCCCATATACTTGTTAGCAAAATCTATTTTTAATTTATTTATAAAAATTAAAGGATAAAATACTTTTAGTACTCCCAATATTTAAACTTTTAATCAAATATGTACTCAAAATTTGATTGAGGTCAAATATACTCTTATACTTTTATGTTTTGAACAATTCTACCATTTTTACTAATATCATTAAAATAAATAGTGATTGAAATTTATGTGCAATCACATGTCATATAGAAGATGATGTAAAATTGATAAATGATAATATAGAAGATGGATGAAAATATAACATGTTATATATGAACATAGTCAAATTTTTTTTTCTCACGTCTCACGCTACATAAGTTTAAATCTTTATTTATATTAACGGTGTTAATAAAAAAAATAAATTATTCAAAAAAAATTAAGCACATAATAACAATCAAACTTTAAAATAGAGTTTATCTAATAAGTGTCCTTAGATACTTATAAAAATTTCTTTTGATTAGTGAAGAAAAAATTAATTTTTTAAAAATGAGTAAAAAATTAACCAATATATTTTTTAAAATTCTCTCATTAATTAAATTTTTTTAAAAGAATGCCTTAGGAAAAAAAAAATCCTTAAAAATATACTTTGGATAGGATGTGGCCACATATCTTCAATTCATGATTCACGGCAGTAGCATCTTGTCGTTCATGTCATGTCAACCCTCTCATCAATTATGCAACTTTAACAAACTCCATCTCTCATCTTTCTTTAATTTAAGGGTAATGGCGTAATGTTACTTAATTATTTACGTACGTAAATTCATACTAAGCGTATTCTTAATTTTAAAAATATGTGTTAAAATATTTAAAAATAAATAAATAAATATAAAATAACATAAATTTTAAAATAAATTCAACAGTTTACAATTATTAATAATTCTAAATATTCACTCATAATTTAATACATAATTTTCTTTTAAGTGTGAGCTAGTGGCCAATAAGAATTCCACATCTCTCAACCCAGTTTTAAATAGAAGTTTGCAAATCATTAAAGATTCAATTCAACTAAGTCCATAAAAAAACAGAGATTAATTTCCATTAATAAAAAAAGATATTATTATTTTTTAATCAATTAAAAAAATTGAAATGCTTATTAGGTAAACCTTTAAATACATACATTTTGAAATTGTGTATGATAGATTAAAATAAACAAAAAGTAAACTTTTTTTTTAATCCATCTTAAAAGGCATCCCAATAATTCTGGAAAATCTTCTAGACCTTTCCTTGCAGATAATTGGTCCATCATGTCATGACACGAATTTGATTAATTTTTGTACACGTCCCTTCATGTTAAAATATGATTAATATTTCTTCTATTTTAAACATGTACATTCTTTTTCATTTAAAAATAAAAAATTATTGTTTCTATTAAAATGTCTTTAATAATATTATTAGTTTTTTAAAATAATTATATTTTATTATAAACATAATTTTATAAATTATTATCTTATTAGTATTTTTTTTTGAGTTAAACATAATTATGTTAAAATATTTTTATATTATTTAAATACATAATGGGTACGCTTGGTATAAATGTACGGATGTTACTTTAAAATAAAAAAAAAAGGTACTGTAGAGAAAAGTGATGAAAGAGATAAAAAAAAAATTTAGAAAAGAAAAAAGTATGATTAAAAAAAAGTGTGTTTGATATATATATAAAATATGATGTAAATTTTTTTTTGAGAATTGTGAGAATACATATAATGTACTCTTTGGTGTGCATACCAAAGGTACCCTAAATTTTGTTGACTTTTCATCAAATATAAAACAATAATTTTTTTTTTAATTAATCAAAGAAATTTTAGAACCCGTTTGACAAGAGGGAAGTTTCATACAAGCAAGATAGCTTCCCTGTCTTTATAAATTTGGTATGAGGAAAGATATCTCACAGAGAAGAAAGGTAGCTTTTTTTACAGGGAAGATTTGTAGGGAAGAGAATGTTAATTTTGTCCTTGATGCATGAAAGACAAAAATTTTAAATTTTGCCTCTATATTCAATTTTGTGAGCTGATACATGTCATTATGAGAGGGCAAATTTGTTATTTCAAATTTTACTTTTAACATAATCTAATTTTACTTCCCTGTATTCAACACACACTTTTTTTTAAAAAAAAAAAAAATTCTTATTCCATTTATCTCTTAAATATTTTTACTTTTATTCTTCTTTACTTTTACCCCAAAACATCTTTCCTCTAATCAAATGTCACCTTAAAGAACGTTCTAAGGCACTTGTTAGAATTTTATTAGTATCTAAAATTTTGTTTAACTGCTTATCTTATTTTAATTGGATGAAATTACATAATTAATGATATATATATATAAAACTAAAATTCAAAAGTTACTCTTTGATGGTTTTTTTTTTGGTTTTGAATTAGAGTATTCATGCGAACAAGTTTGATAATTAATCTATAATGAGTTTTATTGTTGGGGAAGAAACTCCAAACCAAACCAATGTATTCTCTGGTTCCTCTAAAATTAAAGTTGGGATAGCTAATCGACGAGTTCGAATCCTCTATCGTGGTGTATTTGTATCGTTTAATTAGTTACGGTTAAAATTATAGTTAATCAATTACGTAATCGTAATTAAAATATTAACTACAGTTGCGTGATCGATTTAACCGTGACTAACCGAACAGCACAAATATACAACGATAAAAAATCTGCGTTGCTAATCGAGGTATATAGTTGCGTTCAGTATTTTAAATGTACTTATGACTTATCTATTTACTTTTGTTGACTTGAAATTCCATGTGGCTATAAATAAGGGTGTGTTTGGGAGAATCTCATAAAATCACAAAGAATAAAAATGGGTCTTAAGAGTCACACTCACACCGTTCACGTTGTTGTGGTACCATACCCAAGCCAAGGTCACATAAATCCTCTCCTTCAATTCGCCAAGCGCTTAGCTTCCAAAGGCGTCAAAGCCACCATCGCCACCACCAAATACACCCTCCACTCCATCTCCGCCTCCAACGTCGCCGTCGAACCCATCTCCGACGGCTTCGACGATTCCGGCTTCGCTCAAGCCAAGACCGTCCACTCCTTCCTCACCTCCTTCCGCAGCCACGGCTCGCGCACTCTCTCGCGCCTCGTGGAGAAGTTCCAGCGCTCGCCTTACCCCGTGACTTGCATTGTCTACGATTCGTTTCTGCCGTGGGCGCTAGAGGTGGCCAAACGACACGGCGTTTATGGAGCCACGTTCTTCACGAATTCGGCTGCGGTTTGCAGTATGTTCTGTCGTATACAGCGTGGGATGCTGGAGCTGCCGGTGAAGAAGGAGGAGGTGCCGTTGGTGGTGCCGGGGCTTCCGCCGTTGGAGTGGGAGGATCTGCCCAGCTTCGTGAGGGCTCCGGAGAGCTATCCAGCTTATTTGGCTATGAAGCTCAGCCAATTCTCTAACGTGGACAAAGCTGATTGGATGTTTGTTAATACCTTTCAACCACTAGAAACAGAGGTATGTCTCTCTTCTCTCATTCATACTGCATATGCATATATCGCTGAAGAATGAATTTTATGCTGTACAGCATATGATTCATTTTTAATTGACAGATTTTTTATGAATTAAATTGAGGTAAATTGCATATCTATTCTCTTTTTTTTCCCTCTTGACATGACTAGCCAATATGATTTTACTAATATTTGAAGGTTAATTAAAGTGAATTAATTTTAATGAATGAAAAGGTGGTGAAACACATATCGGAAATATTGCCGGTGAAGCTGATAGGTCCGATGGTTCCGTCGGCATACTTAGACGGCAGAATATCGGGCGACAAAGGTTACGGCGCCAACCTGTGGAAGCCTCTAAGCGAACAGTGTGTGAAATGGCTAGAATCGAAGCCACGTCACTCCGTGGTTTACGTCTCTTTCGGAAGCATGGTCTCCTTAACCGTCCAACAAACCCACGAACTCGCACGCGCCTTGCACGAGAGCGGAAGGAATTTCCTGTGGGTCCTACGCGAATCCGAGAACGCGAAACTGCCCCCTTCCTTCACGGAGTCCGTTACGCCACGTGGCATGGTGGTGACGTGGTGCAACCAGCTGGAGCTGCTGGCCCACGAGTCGGTGGGTTGCTTCGTGAGCCACTGCGGTTGGAATTCGACGCTGGAAGGGCTGAGCCTGGGCGTGCCCATGGTGGGTATGCCCCAGTGGGCGGACCAATTGACGGACGCGAAGTTCGTGGAGGGAGTGTGGGGGGTGGGCGTGAGGGCGAAGGAGGGAGAGAGTGGGGTAGTGAGGAAGGAAGAGATAGTGAGGTGTTTGGAGGAAGTGATGGAGGGAGAGAGAAGTGAGGAGATGAGAAGGAATGCTGCCACGTGGAGGGAGTTTGGTAGGGAGGCTATGGATGAGGGAGGTTCTTCTGATGCCAATATTGACGAGTTTGTGAGTGGGTTGAGGATGATCAAGAGTACTACTGATCATGAGTGTTATGATTATACTAGTTATAATAATAGTAATAATAGTAATGGCTTCTCCATTAATAATGGATGTTCTTTTCTAGGTTTTGGATCTGAAACAGGTCAGAGTGTAGAAGGTTGATTCATGCAAATGTAGCTAATTTTAATTAATTATGTCATTGCTTTGACTGTGATTTTCATTTGTCATGTACCTTAATTAGTTATGTCTTACTGTGTTCATTTCATTCTATTTCTGTGGATCACAATGTGTCTCCAGTCTCTACATTATTGATTAATTTATGTTTATTATTTTTTAATTTAATAAATTATGTCATCTCTTTTTTAGTTTGTTTTTGTTAATTAAAACAAGTTGCTAATCTTGAAAGGCGCAGGGAAAGGAGAAATCAGCTATGTTTGTTTCAGTGAAATAATCACATTAGCTTGTCACCATGAAAATATCTAAGAAAACATTAATGATTAAACAAACAAATTGAAATTTGGGATTGTCACCACTCTCTTCAAGGAATTTCATCAACTAGGTAAGAGATATTTATGTCCATTTCTAATTTGTATTTTAATTTTTTAAAAATAATTTTTTTTCTTCAAAATGACATCGCCTAAAGAGATAACGATAACACATCAATAATTAACGGTCATATTATCGAGTGAGATAATGGTTAACATCTTAAAAGTTAAAGAATTGATAGTTGTAATTTTTAAGGAATCAAATTATCCATTTTGAGTATTTAAAAATTAAAGGAAAAATTGTACTTTAATGTCCTATGATTTTATTTTTTTAAATTATGTGTCATATGAGTTTTACACATTGTTTTGAAAACCGGACCGGACCGGTAAACCGCCAGTCAGTCCGGTCTGGAATAACCAATGAACCGGTCAAGAACCGGTCAGAACCGGTGGTTTAGACGGTTCGACCGGTTGTTCATTTTTTTTAAAAAAATTTGTGTTGTTTATGATTTAATATTTATTGAAAATTTGTTGTGACTTGTAGTTGTAAGGATTGTTCTATTTCAGTATTTATTGTTGGGTTTGTGATAAGATTTGAGACTTAAATATGTTGATCCTTGAACTTATTTGAAGAGTTTAATATGATATTGTGGTAATTTGCAACTTGTTCTATTTCTTATCATGTTTAGATCGAGATGGAAACATATAATTATGAAATATATAATTTTTTTATGATATATTTTAGTATATTTAATTAAAAATATATATTTTAAATGCCACCGGTTCAACCACGGTTCGACCATTGAACCGTGAACCAGTGCTTCGACCGGTTCAATGACCGGTCTGGTTTTAAAAACATTGGTTTTACACCATTAACAATTTAATGTCTCGTCCTTTAATTTATTAATTTTTTAACAGAAGTACTCCTTATGTCACACACGTGATCATCCTTCTCCCTTCTCTGTTTTTTAAAACTAAACTCACTAACTCATCTCTCAAAAGGGGTAAATCTATGATGCAACTTGTTGCATCATACAATGTAATTTTAGCCAATAGAATTGTAACACTTGTTATTTTGTTGCATTATGTAATATAATTGGATCACATCAATAGTTATAATTGTGCCACATAACCTATTACATAATACAATAAATTGCATCATAAATTCACCCCAAAAGTTAATCTAATATGAGAGGAACACCAAAATTGGCCACAACCATATCCTCCTTCCCCGTCACGGCCGAAACATTAGACACACAAATTCAAGCATCAAGTTTGACATAATGCATAGGGACCATTCAGGAACAATCCAACTATCCATTCAACATCATATATTTTTCTCTAAAACTAAAACATGCTAAATGTGTACAAATATTCACCAAAATCAAATGCCAAATACACAAGAACTAAAAAAAAATTAAAATAGAAGTCACGTATGAGAGATATTTTGTCCACATCATTTCTCTATGTCATTATTTAACAGAGAACATTAACGGTGTCAAGAAAAGGTACTTAGAATAACTTACAAACATAAAGGACTGATTTAAAACTTTTGAAAAATTAAAGATTAATTTAAAATTTAAGTAAAACGAAATGAAATTTTGGCCATAATTTAAATATCAAAAAATAAGTTTAGTGGTAAAACAATTTTTTGTAGATAAAATAATTTTGTTTTTAATACAATGATAAAAAATTACGAGGGTTATATTTGAGACATGATACTGCAATCTCCTTTTTGGTTTAATTATAACCAAAAGAAATATTGGTCCATTATCGAAAAAAAGAAATATTGGTCCGATTCGATTCTTTTAGTTATTTAAATGTTTTATAAAGTTAATTTAAAAATCTGAGTATGATTTTTATATATATTTATGTATATACTATTAATAAATTTTGTTTTTAATTTTTAAAAATGAAAATTCAGACACGTCTTTTAATTATGTGTTTTTTATTTTTTATTTTTTGAGAACATGTGTACTTCATTTTTGTTTTCAATTGAAAAAAGCAGTTCACAAAACTCTTTCCCACTTTTTTCCCTTTCTCCAATTATAAAAACTTATTGGTCATATTATTTACTTTGAAGTAGAAATGATTAGACTGGTAAGTGGTAACAAGAACGCGAAAAGAAACTGACGTGGCTAAGTAGGTAATAAATTATATCAAGGTTTGATGTTAGATGATGGAAGCTACAACCTCCACAAATTTCAGATTCCATACTTTACAGAAAAAACCTGCCTTACGCTTCAGTTTCAAAGTTCTGTGATGGATAGACCAACCATATTCTCACCCACACATTAGGAGCATAAGCCCAAGCAAAAAAAAAAAACACAGTGGAATGAATGATTGAATACTATACAATGTAAATGGAACCCAAATCTGGAAATGAGGATTTACATACAATGGCGAGTTATTCTGGCAGCAGGTCTTGTTGCCTCTGAACTATGAAAGTTACAATTAAAAGTAGTCAAAGGGAAAAAAGAAACAGAAATCCAAATAAATGTCTCATAATTTACATGGAAAAGTAATAGTAGCTCGCAAGTTACTGCAGGTGAGAGACAATTTGCTCATTAAAAGTTGAGTGATAAGGACCTCCACAGTAGAAAATTTGCATTTCCAATGATTAAATTCCCATATGGAGACGTTGGCAATTCACCAGAAATGGTAGGCTCCAATAGATGGTGCATGTGAGTCTCAAGGACAAAGTGGTGCGTTCACTTCTGAATCATGTAGGAGTGGTAGCTAGTGAACTTCCAAGCAATTGAACCGGCTAAAGTTGATATAATGCAGATCCCACATAACCTTGTATTTTCAAGCAAGAGCGCTCTCTTTAACAATAGCTGAATCTCTGACGTTGTTAGCACCTGCTCCAATAAACCTCATCCATCAGATGACATTGTCTAGATGATTATCGGAGACTAATGCAGTTTTTATCACACACATAAATTTTGACATTGACTAGAACAGATGCCTGCTCTGCATATATGTCGATATAAAATCTTTATTGATAATGCTTGGTGAAACTAAGTATTAAACTTTACCCCTCTTCTTGAGCTTGTTACGGAAACTTCTTTTCCTGCTAAATGCTGCCTCCTGCAGTATAAAAACAATTGTGTCAGTCCACAAAAAAATTGATTTTGTTAATGTTCTATGGAGTAAATACAATATTTGAACTTATTAAGTTAGGTAGATAGTTGTACTATCAGAAATATGACCGTCCAGCATTAAACTTCATAGCTCTTGAAGACTCAAATTTGCCATTTAGAAGCACCAACAAAAAGAGAGAAAAGGGGGGAAAAAGTGGTCTCCATCTACAAGCTTCCGAAGAATAAGACCCATATATACCAATTTTAAGTTCAAAATTTACCACTGGTTGACCGAGTTCCCCTGCTCGACGAACTGTATTGACAAGCTCCCTGTTAGATTCAGTGTACATGCTAGTAACAAGTCCAAATTGACCGGCTCTAGCTGTGCGACCAACCCTATGCAAGAAGTCTACAGCAGAACTAGCAAAATCTGCCTGAAATTAATGCACAACATGAAGGGTAAATAACTCAAGTAAAAAAAATCACATGGATGAAACATTGAGCATCCAGAACACACTAATAAACAACTTTTTAAAATGCGATGCCAGCATAATAGTATCAGTATCAGCATCAGAGGTCAAAAGATGGAAATGAAAAAGGAGATAGACGTGTGGAAGCTATGAAGAACTGACATGCGACACAACACATAAAGCTTGGTATGTGTCATATTCAAAAATTGATATTTAAACTTCCACATCAATGCGTTCCTTTCCAATATTCTGTATATAGGGTTTAAGTCTATGATTACTGAGTTCTTGCAGTAGCAGAACAGAACGAACAATTGAAGCAAAAAGCTAAACTACTTTAGCAAAAGGAAAAGCACCTGTATAACATGTGAGATGTTTGGAATATCAACACCACGAGCAGCTGCATCAGTACATACAAGAACACCACCTTTCTCTTCGAATTCAAGTAAGGTTTTCGCTCGCACCTCCAAGGTGCAATCCTTATGATAGCGAAAACATTCAATCCCAGCTCTGTGCAATATCTTTGACACAGCTTCAACAGCCTCAACCGTGTTGGCAAACACCATTGTTCGACAAATGCCACCAGCATTATTCAAACCTTCATATTTAAATCCTTGTCTGACAGCCTTTATGAGTTCATCTACCTGTGTATCAACTGTAACTTCAATCCATCTCTGCTCCAATCTGAAATTGAAAAGACACGAGTTAGTTGAGTCACAATTGCAAAATCAAGCACATTTTTGCCATTAGGTCCAGGACACATTTATATTACAAATTTTCACAAGTCAAATAGTGACAGTGTTACACTGTTATGCTATGCATCAAAGATGTGCCCTGCCAAGGCAGATAAATAAATGATTTGAAAATATCCAATCAAGACGGGAACCCATGTTGGTAAATGTAAATCAATGAAGTTGAAAGTTAGTAAATTGTTTATTTTAGGATGGGATGACTACAGAACTCCGTAAGTGAATTGGTAAAAGGACCTCCAGGAAAAGCCCTTTCATCCTTGGGTACTACACCTATTGCATCATTCTCCTATAACCCTACTTATAATGTTATCTTCCCTTGTTGCCTTTGGCAAATCAATTCTCGGTCTCCCTCTTATCCTCTGTATAATAGTAGATGAATTCTGTCAATTTTATGCAGTGAAGCATTTGCATTGGTATGCTAAAAATGCTTAACCATCTGAAATAATTCTACTTCTTGTCTTAAAATTTAGTACAACCTATATGTGAAAATCTACATTTATAATCAGTTACTTGATGTTCATCTCAACTCAATACTCTTATGGACACTAAACTGAGTTTCCAGATTCGTCTCTTAACAATACTGATCACATTATTATTTGACTCAAAATTTCCTTCTCGCGTTCTTGTTCACTGAATTGCCACTGACAACAAAAGCTTCAATTACGAGAAACTGAACCACTCTCTAATTCCAACAACTAATAGATCCAAGCTATTATTTGACCACAACAGCAGGTAAGTCAAAAGGAGGAAAGAAATGAAACATTACTATTAATAAAGACTAAAGAGTATTAAGTGAAATAAACTGAATTACCTTGGATTGTGACAATGAAGATAATTTCCACTAACCCATATGGCATCGGGAAACATATGCTTTAGTACTGCTCCTGCTGTTTTCTTTCCATTCACAGGAAGGGTGGCTGCAACAAAAACATACTGTTTACTACGCTCATAATTTTTCCTCACCCTCCTCCAGTCTCTTCTTTTGATAAAATCAGCTTCATTTTCGATATCAACCATATTCTCAGTATTATCATCCCCATCTTCTAAGATGGTGTCTTCAGTCGGCTGTTCCTCTTCACCAGATAAAACACTGTCTGATGAAAATGCAGATTCCTGTTCCACTGGCAACTCTGCTATTGATTCTTTTCTTTGAGACAAGAGTTTTTCATCAAAGCGAAGCAAGTTTATCAAACGGATTACTTTATTCTGGAAGCTCCCACAGAGAAGCATATCAGCTTCATCAAACACCTGCCAGTTTACCAAGTATAAGCATACAAAAAAAAGAAAAAGAAATGAGGTTTAATCCACAGATCATCGAGGTCAATATAGTTATATAAGCTTGGAATACAAGGAAGATACCACATATTTTACACCACGCATAAATTCCAATCGACGGCGTCTGTTTTGGTCAACATAGTTCAGAAGAGCAACAGGTGTTGTTACGATGACATCTGGTTCACGAGTTGGCCATCCCTGAGTTTTTTTAAAAAAAGAGGCTTTATTTTCTTAATCAGACTCTGAATTTTTAGAAGAAAACAAAAACTTTGCGTAAAAGCAACCCTGCAGGTAATGTAGCAGACCCAAATAGCCTAAAGGGAATAGCACAAACAGCACTACCTGTCTGCCACAAATGGCTGCCACACTAACGATTGGTTCACTATTATCCCTGTGAAGACTGTTAGCCATCCGAACGACTTGTTCACACAGTTGTACATTTGGACACAGAATAAGAAGAACCTCATGGGGCAGAGACTCTTCTTGACTATGGGCAGTCTTTTCGGAATTGTGGTGGGCACCTCGTAGCTTATCAATTAGAGGAACTAGGTAACTGTGTGTTTTACCACTGCCAGTCTCTGCTGCAATAACCACATCCTTACCAGAAAGCACAGATGGTATAGAAGAAGCCTGAATTGCAAAGAAAAATAAAATAATCATGAGAAGTGTGATCATAATAAGCCCGACTTCCAATAATTAAAATTTCAAATTACAGGGTCACTCAGTTACATAAGGGGCATTGTGGGAATACGTGAAATGAAGAAAATAAGAAAAAGAGGACCTGAACCAGAGACGGCCGGTCGAGGCCAATGTTAGAAAGAGCTCGGGAAATGGAATCAGACAGACCAAGTGAATTCCACGACACATTTTCCTCCGCCAAGAATGTATCTCTCCCTTTTGTATCTGCTACGGCTGCGACGGCGCTCCCGAAGGCCCTGGATTGGCGTTGGCGAGGATGATGGGTAAGCGAGAGGAAGCGAACATTAAGCAAAGAAGGCGAAGTAGAAGCAGAGAGGAAGGAGTATGTATGCTTGAAGCGGGAGAAGACGTGGGAGCGAATCGATGGTATTTGGAGATGGAACATCAAAGCAGAACGGCAAAGTATCATTGGCTTCTTCTTCTTCTTCAGCTGTTGCTTTGAACGGCAAAGTATCAGTGCGCTTCAAATGAGATTGGCTATCTATATATTGGTATTCAACTTCAAGCATACTAGCAGCAACGACGTGGATAAGGGTTTTAGGGTTTTAGGAACATAGGAGAAGGATGGTATTTATTGGTATGGACCAAAATAAACTTGGTAATAGAAACTAACATGTATCACATTCTCAAAAAGATTTTAGATTATATTTTTTACATACTAAATACACTTTTTATTATATTTTTTTTTCATAATTTTTTTCTCTATTTCTCTTTACTTTTTTCTACGGCATTTTACTCTACAGTATTTTTTTATATTACTTTACATATGTACATTTATACCAAACGTACTCTTAAAGTTAACTAGTAGCATTAGCATACATTATGTTTAAAGGAAAAAGTGTCGTTAATTATATAGACAAATGTGAGAAATCAGCGCCAATTATGTGTACTGGTTACGGGAGAGGATAGCAAATCATTTCTTTTTAGACAGTCATTAACTAATCTTATTTAGAAAGTTATGCCACTAGTCATAATTAAAATGTTTGATCACATGCCACAACATTATAATTATATTTTCAGCAAAAAAACAATGAATGGATCAAAACGCCACGTTTTCACTCCAACCTAATGATCCCATCAAACAATGATTTTCTTTAATTTTTCTAGTTTAAGAAATTACACGAGAAGTTGAAGAATAGATAACTTAAGTGCAACGGGACAACTCAATTTCTTCTCTTAATTTAACTCAAAACTCAAAACTCAAAGAGAGAGTACTTTACAGCCAAATCCAATGCATTGAAAAACATGGTGTGGATAACAATAACTCGAATTATTTTATAGAGAAAGAGCGCATAATAAGCATGACACTGGTTGTTCTTCACTCAATTACAAATGTATAAGCAAGCAAGGTCATGATACACCACTTGCACTTACACTCAATTAAAAAACAAACTTCTATGGGACTGAAGGTACCACTTGCACTTGCAACATATTTTTTATAAGGAATTGAAACAAAAATATTTAATTAAAATGTACATAACCCTCTTGTATTTTAAGTCATGTGTGTTGAATTCTCTTTAATCTTAAAACTTTACATTAACTCTTTTTGAACTTTTAATTTTGGACAAGAATGTTCTTTGTGAAGAATTTTATCTATTTTTTTTTAACAAAATTTAGTCACATCAGTATTTCTTTTAACTAATTGAAAGAAATTTAATTAAATAAATTTGAAAGTAATTTCAATTAAGATTTTTATTGTAAAATGACTGAAATGTCTTTCAATTAACTTAAAAAATGTTAAAATGAAAAAGTATTTGCTACATAATAAAATTATGTTAAAAAAATAAATAGAATTCTTTACAGAAAGGGATTTAGTGGCTAGAGTTAAAAGTTCAAAAGGAATTAGATATAAGGTTTGAAAACTCAAAGATTTTACACTTATAACATAAAACTCAAGGGATTATATGCATTTTAAGTTTTAACCAAAATATTTTAAAGAAATTAATTTCTTCTTACTAAAATTTTAAACAAATAAAAATTAGAAGCTTTGTTTTTAATCACCAAAATCTTATTTTCTCTTCAACAATTTATATTGAATAATGAAAATAAAGAATAATAACAAATATTTAATTAATAAAAATAGTAAGGATGAGTGAATAAGCAAGATCCCGGAATTAAGCAAAACGAAATGGGCTGAATGTGAGCAAGTGAATAAGAAGTCAGAGAAATTGGGTTGCCGTGGAAATCGGGAAGCTACCGGAGAATCTTCCTACAGATATTCAGTGGTTGCTGACCTGGGTTTTACCTATTTCAAATCAACTCTCGCATTCAACTTCATCCTCAACTTCTAATTCATCTATTATAAATACTGCCAATCAATTCCACTTCCCCTGTACTTGGCCTCTTTCACTGGGTATACTTCTTCCATGATTTGTATCTCATTCTAGTTGATCAAGTTGCTTCATGGGATTTTAATCTTGTTGGGTTTTTGCATTTCAGTTCAGACAATGGGTTGGATCCACAAGTCAAAACTGCTATTTTTTGCTTTGCTTTTTCCACTTCTCGCAGTGTGCGATGAACACCAGCCACTCTCCAAAATTGCCATTCATAACACAATATTTGCTCTTAATGAACAAGCTTATATCAAAGCTTCTCCCGATGTCCTTGGGTTGGGGGTAAGCTTTTTGTATTACTCACTCTCTTTGGTATTTAATCTCTGGCTGCTATAGTATCAAGAATTTTTGACTTATTGCCATTATGATAACAAGTTTGTAGCAGAAGTTGATATGAGATTTTCTTTTTAAAAAATTCGTTGTTTCAGGGGCAAAGTACAGAATGGGTTACATTGAACTATCGTAATCCAAAACCATCAATTGATGATTGGATTGGTGTATTTTCTCCTGCAAATTTCAGGTAGCATATCATGTATATATGGCCATAAATAACTGATTAGAAAGTGTAGTTGCATTAATTGGGATTAATTATATATCGCAATTTCAGTGCTTCTACCTGTCCTGGAGAAAACAAAATGGTGAATCCTCCATTCTTGTGTTCTGCACCTATCAAGGTTAGTGTGGCATAGAGCCCTCAATTTTAAGAAACAATTGCTAAACAAGGCTTATTTATATTTGAGATACAAAACTGTCTTTTTTATAATTTTTCAGTTTCAATACGCAAATTTCTCCAGTCAAGAGTACACAAAAACAGGAAAAGGATATTTGAAGCTTCAGCTGATTAATCAGAGATCAGACTTCTCTTTCGCGCTGTTTACGGGTGGTTTATCAAATGTATGTCTAAGAGTTCTTCCCTAGTATTCTAAATAGTTGGAACCTTCACAAGCAAGCATTTTCCCCAATCAATTTTAAAACATCCATGCTTTATCTCTCATCTTCTGTTGGAACCTTCAAACTGAGCACAGACTTTCTGAATTATTGCAGATATTGTGGCAGTTTCATAATCCTTACTTGACAAGTCCAAATCTATAACATTTACTTAGTTGTTGCATCTCTAGAATAGATCACTATATACTATATTCCTTTCATCGCCTGCTTTTTACTTAGTTAAATCATTCTCTACATGATATTTGAGAGTCCCTGAAATATTGTTTCAATTCTGAATTCTTTATCTTTCTTCTATCAACAGCCAAAGCTAGTTTCCGTGTCAAATAAAATAACATTCGCGGATCCAAAAGCTCCAGTATATCCACGATTAGCACTCGGGAAAACGTGGAATGAGGTAAACTTTAGTTCTCTCTTAAATTTTAATATCTACTCTAATAACATTAGTACAGCTCATGTTCATTAATTGCTACTTTAATTCCCCCTTCCCCCATTTTTATAGTGTATCTATATTAGTGAATTAAGATTATCAGAAAGTTAATCAGACAAATATTAACATCTTTACATTTTTAACAGATGACTGTAACATGGACAAGTGGATATGGGATGGAAGGTGATGCTTTTGTTGAGTGGGGTGTCAAAGGGTTTGCCCTTGTGAGATCTCTTGCTGGGACGCTGACTTTTGATCGTAATACAATGTGTGGTATGCAATTCTTTTATTTTAACCCTAAGTTTTGATTTTTACTTGTTTTCGAGATACAGAGAAAAGTTCTTTCAGGATGGGCAGGCCGATTAAACCATCTTTATCTTTATAGAATAATGCCATGCAAGAGATAACTAAATAAAAATTTGTGAAAGCTAGCCAGCTGGTCTTAAAAAGAAAGGACATAGTGAATCTAATTCATATATTTATGTAGGAGCACCGGCAAGAACGGTGGGATGGCGTGACCCTGGATTCATACACACCAGTTTTCTGAGGGATTTGTGGCCCAACACAGAGTATGCTATGCTTTATATGAGCATCATGAAATTGCTTGTGTGAACATTGATATTAGTTTGCACTGTTCCAGTTCTATTTAGTAACTTCCAAACAAAGCCTAGTAAATTGAATATTTCCTTTCTTAAACACAGGAATTCGACTAATGTGAACTAATATTAAATATTTTAATTAAATTGAAAAATCAAATGATTTGATGGACTCTGATGATAACTAATAAAATTTTTCCCCTGATTGTATGAGAATATATGAACAAAAGTCTAGTGCAATTTTGCAAGTTCATGTAAAATGCGATGCAATACCTTTGAATTATTGACAAGTGGATGGTTAATTTAACCCTAAAGATAGGTGTCAGAAGTGATAAACAAAGATGAAATCCTTATAAACTCACAGTAATAGTCTATTATCCAATAAAAGTATAGAGGTTAGAACTTAGGAAATCATCATGGTAGAAGAGGAAGCATCAAGGCTGGCAAAGAAATTTAATAGATATAGATCTCTGCTTTAAACAAATTAAGAGAAATGATGTATATGGCTATGTGCTCTATAAGAAATGGGTTGAAATGGAATGCCACCAAGGTTATGTCTACATGATTGATGTGATAAAAAGAAATCAAATTCTATATTCTTGGAATTATTTGCATTGATGTGAAGGATAGCGTTGGAAATTATTTGCAGCAGTTCATTGTACATGACCCCCAACTTGCAATTCCCCCCCCCCCCTATTTTCAGGTACATATACAAGCTGGGACACAGATTACACAATGGTTCGACGATTGAGAGTCAAGTATACAAGTTCAAAACTGCTCCTTATCCAGGACAAAATTCCGTGCAACGTGTAGTCATATTTGGTGACATGGGAAAGGTGTTGTTTTATTCATGGAAATTCTAATTGTGTTCTGTCTATCCATGTTATGCAGATACAATCGCTGGAATGTATATTACATAGATGCATTAGACTGATAAGTTATTTGGATCGCAAAATAGTTCTTTCTCCATTAAAAGGATGGCAAATACCTTTTCCTTATTTGTTCTTTCTTTTGTCTGGATCTTTTTTCTAATGTTACAATGTCAATATTCTATAGAAAGAAAATATATTAAGTAATTTATCATTATCTCAACTTTTCATTTGATTTTCTCACAAGCAGGCAGAAGCTGATGGCTCCAATGAATATAACAATTTCCAGCCTGGTTCACTCAACACTACGAAGCAAATTATTCAAGACTTAAAGAATATAGATCTGGTCTTCCACATTGGTGATATATGCTATGCTAATGGATACCTTTCACAGTGGGACCAGTTTACTTCACAGATTGAGCCAATTGCATCAACTGTACCTTACATGATAGCGAGGTTTGTCATACTATGCATGCATTGCAGTTCTCAATGTTCACACTTCACAGTCATTCAACTCAATTTTACTTACTACTTCCCAATATATTGCTTCAGTGGCAACCATGAGCGTGACTGGCCGAATTCTGGATCATTTTATGGAACCATGGATTCGGGGGGAGAATGTGGCGTGTTGGCTCAGACCATGTTTTATGTTCCTGCTGAGAACAGGGAAAAATTCTGGTATACTAAATTTATAATGTCAAGTGTCAATCTTTTGCATAGGACAAATTTGCAGCTATATGTTTGATGGTTGGTTGCTCATAAAATTCACTGATGTAACATGTGGATGGGTAATATGCATTTGTTTGGACCTGAGATTTGCATTTTCCAGACTGTTGCACTGATGCAAATCAAACTAAAGTTGTCTTTTCATTGCTGATTTTATAGTTTGTGGACCTGATTTTAGGGAAGTTCTTTAGTAAATTCGATCTATAAAATGTTGATAGATTGAATCAAGTGAGTTATCAATAGACATTTTTAGGCATTTTAATATACTTTCCATTGGAACCCACTTTAACAGATTTGTTCCATCTAAGAATTTCACTTGTTCATAAATATTGTAAATTACTTCAGCTTCTAGGGTGATATTAGTTTCTCATTTTTTATGAGGCGAATCTCAGAAACTGGCTTTGAAAATTTGTTATATATATTTGCAGGTACTCTGTTGACTATGGGATGTTCAGGTTCTGCATAGCCAACTCAGAACTTGATTGGAGAAAAGGAACGGAGCAGTACGATTTCATCGAGCACTGCCTAGCATCAGTTGACAGACAAAAGCAGCCATGGTTGATATTTATTGCTCATCGGGTTCTGGGATATTCTTCTGCAGACTTTTATGTAGCAGAAGGCTCTTTTGAGGAACCAATGGGAAGGGAGGACCTTCAAATTCTCTGGCAAAAGTTCAAAGTTGACTTAGCCTTGTATGGACATGTCCATAACTATGAAAGAACATGCCCTATATACCAGGTATTGCCTTAACCTCTGACATGCATAGGTATTGCAGTTGTTCATTGAAAACATTCATAGGCTAAAGTTTTTGAATTTATGAGATGATTTGTACTATGTGACATGGTCCTTCAGAACGTTTGCACCAGAAAAGAGAAGGACTATTACAAGGGCTCCTTGAACGGGACGATACATGCAGTGGTTGGAGGAGGAGGAGCATCACTTGCAGAATTTGCCCCCATAAACACCACATGGAGTATCTTCAAAGACCATGATTTTGGATTTGTCAAACTCACAGCATTTGACCATTCTAACCTTTTGTTCGAGTACAAAAAGAGCAGTGATGGTCAAGTTTATGACTCTTTCAAGATATCCAGAGATTACAGAGACATCTTGGCTTGTGCTGTTGATAGTTGCTCACCTACAACATTAGCATCTTGATTGAGAAGGAAAAATATTGTTGATTTTGTATCAAGTTTTGTTGAATAACGTGATCCATGTGTACTCGAACAATTTCACCACTTGTTAATGTGAGGAAAAGTTTCCTAAGTGCAGTCAAAACATTCACTAGAAGCAAACTAAACAGATAAATAATAATAAATGAGCAGTAAATATGAAAGCCAATATAGTTCAGCCATATGAGCACTCTGCATGTGTAGCACTACTCACTCTGTTTAGAAAGCAGGCACTTGCATATGATGTTATTTTCAAACTAAATTTATATTTTAATACTGAACAATATTTTATTAGGTGAATATTATTTTGCACAACTCCTTTTAAGATCAAAAGCTTTTCATATAGATTATTTCTGTGGAACATTATTATTGTAAACATTTATACCAGATTGTGTAACCTTTATGGTGCTTCAATTCAAATTTTTTAAAAATTGAACATAACCTTTTATGCACAACATGCAAAAGTACATACAACCTTTATCGTAATGTTATTTGTATGCTAATTTAGCGTCAACTAAAATTGAGTAAAGTATTATTTTAGTGATCGAAAGATTTAATGTGTCTTAATTTAATTTTTAAAAGTTAAAAATACTAAATTTTAATAACAAGAAAATATTAAATTTAGTTTTTAAAAAATTATGAATATCTATTAATATAACTTATGAAATTTTTTTAGGATCTAAGTTGATACAAATTGTATCCTTTAAGAATCAAAATGATAATTTACTCATTAAAATTTAGTCTGTCCTTAGATGATCATAATTCATAAATCATAAAGACACTACTTTTAACTGGTAAATTTAACAATTGGTCTCCGAAAAATGTTATTGTCAAATTTGGTCTCTAAAAAATGTATCACAATCAATTTGGCCTCTCAATCAATTTATTGGAGAGAAAAGTTGATACCATTGAATATTGATAATGTAAACTTTTTGGACATTTAATTGTTGTATTATTAACTAGGATGACATGTTGACATTTAGTCTACTTTAAAAAAAATAATTAAAATTATAAAAAGCTGATTGGATGTTTGTTTTTTTTTTTAAAAAAACTGACTGAATACTAATATGACATCCTAGTTGACATTTAAGTGTCCAAAAATACCACTCCATCAACCGTGTCACTTTTCCATCCAATAAATTAATTCGAGATCAAATTTAACAATTGCATCTTTGAAAATCAAATTGACACAAAAGAAATTTTTTGGGTCCAGATTATTAATTCATTCTTAATTTTACATTGCTGATTTATATTATTGTATATGACTTTGAGATTTGTTATTTTATAAATACAAAAACTATTATAAATGTATGTCAAGCAACTAGTATTTTATTGTTCACCATAATATATTGTCATTTAGGTTACAATTTACAAACTTACAATAGACTATTGGCGGTGACTTATTATTATATCCTTTGCAAATTGCAAGGGATCAATTACATCGCTATTTGTCCTTTTGAAGTTTGAAGCTCGTCGTGCTACTCTACCCTTCTACTTCTGTTTGTGTTTGCTGAGGAGAAGGCGATATGCAGGTAAAACTCTTCTTCATCAATTTCATGATTCCTGCTTTTTTTTGGTGGTGGTGGTTTTTTTGGGGGGTTGGGGGGGGGGGGGGGGGGGTTCTACTCTTAGATCTGATTATGGCTTAACAAAGTTTCGTACTTTACGTTCTTTAATTCCTAATGGGAATCAAATATCTGAATCATTTATGTCCTTAATTATGCAGGCCAGTGATAGGTTTAACATCAATTCCCAACTTGAGCATCTCCAAGCTAAATATGTTGGAACAGGGCATGCGGATTTGAATAGATTGTGGGTCTTTTAATTCCTTAAATTTGTTTCTTTATCTACCTTTTTTTGTGTGTGTGGAATTCTTCGTATTATTCAGCTTATTTGTTGCCTTTTTTTTTCCTTGGACGCAGTGAATGGGCAGTGAACATTCAGCGTGACAGCTATGCTTCATATGTTGGTCACTACCCTATACTGGCTTACTTTGCTATTGCTGAAAATGAATCAATTGGAAGAGAGCGCTACAGCTTCATGCAGGTTCGCATTCTTTTCTCCTTTTCACCCTTTAATGAGCTTCGGTGATTGCTGCGATTGAATTGTTAATGCCATTGCCTCTATTCAGCTTGTGTTCCATCAATTAACTCTGTATCTATATTCATTAATATTTATTTATTTATTCTGCTATTCGTGAGATATATGGTAGGTAGGGAAACAGGATTTCAATCTGGAATTAGAGATCCACAAAAAGCTTCTGGCCCTTGTCATATTTTTTGAAATATAGATCTTCATGTCTGATCTGTCACAGAAGAAATAGTATTTTCCTTGGTTCAATGACTATAGTTACATATTGCTATACATTGATATTGTTACTTCTCATTAGTTGGTAATTGGTATAGGCTCAAATGCTGAATTGATATATATCATATATTTAAAATATTGAGTATTCAAAACCTACATGTAGTTGAAATGATAAAGTGAAAGATACAAGTAGAATGAGGCTTTTAGATTCTATTTTGTCTTTTAGAAGTTTGAGGAGATGGAAATAAGGATGTTGAGTGGCCAGATGGTCAGTATTGCTCTTGTGGAACTTAAATGAGTGTTTCCTAATTTTTAAGAAGCATTGAAATCTGGGATTCAAGTCAAAAGTGATTTAATAAGGTATATGAATACAAATAGATTTGTGTCTAATGAACACTAATTTGATTAAGAGTGACTAATTGTGGCATAGTTTCTTTTTTTTTTTTCTTTGTCATATTGTTATCAACTTTTCAGTCATCACTATGCTCTCTTCCTATCAATTAAGATTTTTTTCATTTTGTTCCCTTTTTCATTTTAAATAGGGTAAGTTAGTATTTAGTTGAATCTATTTTTTTTTTTTATAGAAAGTTGTATTTAAGATTTAATCAAAATGTAATTCAATATTGCTATTAATGCCTTTATTTTGGAGGTTTGATGGCAGACGTACAATCCTTTTACCACTGCTTAGGGAGAAATTGGTTGAAAGCTTGCGTTACATATTATTGAACTATGCATTACATGCTCATTGATGCCTCCTCATATCATACTTCTGACATGAGGAAAAAAAATGAGACTTCATATTTCCGATTTTGATTCTTTTGTTGAAATGGATCCTTATTCTTATCCAGGAATATCTTGTGATGGTGCTTGATGTTTACTGTAACTATATAATTTGAGCCATGGCGACCAATTTTCTTTCCTATATCCATCCCAAATGAAACAAGTTGTTGCTTATCTTATTTGACTAGTTCTGCTTTCTTTACAGAAAATGCTATTGCCTTGTGGCTTGCCTCCAGAAAGAGAAGAAGATTAAGAATGCCATCTATATTACATAATGGATCATCGTCACTCTTGGTCATTACCGGCTGTAGAATTTGACAATTTGTCTTACTATATTGTTCAGATTGAGGAAAAGGATAGCTGTATCACTAGTATGACTCTGAGTAGATTTTGTTTGTGCTTTGTTGTGGTTCTAACTGCTTAAGCATTATTTGCTCCTAGCCTTGTGAAATTAGATGAGAGGATAATGTGCTTAGCTTATCAATTACTATTACCTTCATGTTTCCATAGAGGACGATCCTTCTAAATTCGTTGTAGAGGCTATAAGCATTAGTTTGCGTTTGCATACATAATAGTACACCCTTCCTATATCTAATTATGGTCAAAAATTGATTTTTAGAATTTCATGTTTTTTGGGCAAAAAAAAAATCGTATTTTATTTTTATTGAAAAAAATTCATCACAAGCTTTTGCTGCCTGGGTAATTTTTTATTCAGTTAAACTTAAATCTATAAATTTGGCCTCGGGTCATTATTTTATTGATTTTCGTTTCCACAAAAGTGTTTACTTATATTAATTAGTCATGACAGAAAGGAATATGAATCCATCAATCTAAATTCTACTTCACTTTTTATAAAAAAAAAAAAAGGTAAAGAAATCAGTTTTGTTCTTATTTTGCAAAAGATTTATAAGAAGCAAGATCTATGTATTGATGTGTTAAGTTGCTTTATAATGAGTTTTCATCTCACATCATGTATATTTACACATTTCCTCTATATTGGCTTGAAATAAATGAATTTATGAGAAAATAAGCACTAATTACAAGAGTTATCTCTTGGTTTGCCCTCCTTGATCCAAAATGTAATTGCCTATGTTGTATCATACATGGCCAAAAAGAAGAAAATATGCTTTACTGTCAATTGGAGTGGAAAATACATATAAAATTGTAAACCAAGAAAAAAAAAAAGACGTAAAAGCTGCTATGTGAAAGCAATTGAACATCAATCAAACAAGAGATCAGTGGTGAACCAACGTGGTCCAAAGTATCCATCAGGTAAGAAGGATTGGCTTCCTGTGTAAATACTTGGAACATGAGCAATCTTGTGCCAATCCTCTCCAGTTTCCTTCTCACTTCGCCTCTGTAACTCAGGGCAAACATGAATATGCAAAATTTTCAAGTTCCTTAGGTATTGAATGCTGTTTGGAAATTGCATCAACTTGGGGCATTCAGAAATGAACAATGACTTAAGCAACTCAAGGTTTCCCAACCATTCAGGCAAGGATGATAGATTTGGAAGATCAAATAAACACAAAGTTTGCAGATTGGTGATATGTTGCAAAGCCTCATGAATACCTTCCACCTCAGGGCAGCTTCCAATAATCAGATCTTCAAGAGAAGTGAGAAATTGAAAACCTGCAGAAAATTTGAATTGAGGGTACCAACCAATTTTTAATCTTTTGAGAGACTTCAACTGTTGCAACACTTGTTCTGTCAATGGCTCAAGGCTATGGCACAACTCAATATGCAATTCTTCAAGAGCATTGGAGTTAATGAGTTCAATTGGGAGTACTTCCAGTTTGGTATAGTCACAAATGTGCAATTCCTTAAGGCAAGTGAGGCCTCTTAGCATTCCATCTTCAAAGGAAGTCAACTCTTTATTACAACGAAACCAAAGGGATTCAAGCTTGCAGAGATTAGGGATTGAAGCCAAAAGCAATTGGTTGCTTCTCTCTAGTATTCTTAGTTCAGTTACAGAAAGAAGGCAAGGCAAGGTCAGTTTAGGACATTGAGAAATTTCCATCATGGAAAGACATGGGAACATGTTTTCTCCATCTTGCTTTGATAACCTAACAAGGTTTGGTAGCTTATAGAGCTTCAGAGTTTCTAGAGCTTTGAAACCTCTTTCAACTTCACCATCATAAGATTCATCATCTAAGTACTGCACATGAATCATGTTATGTATCTTCAGCTTCTTAAGTGATGGTAGTTTCCCTAAAAGTGGAAGGTGTAAACAGTTCTTGCAATCCACAAGTTCTATAAGATATAAATCTTTGAGGGTAGGATTTCCCATCCATTGTGGGAATTGAACTCCCATGTATGCTTCCACTTCCAAAATCTTAAGTTGCATGTGAGGTTGAAGCTCTTCAAGAATCTTCTCCACATTTTTCTGTTTCTGGGATTCTTCATTTTTTTCCCATGACAGCTGCAAATGTTTCAGGTCTTTGCCTCCTAAATTGGCTTCCTTAGCATCCATTACACTGCTCACTCTCTCCAAGTTTTTGACATGAAGCTTTCCTTTAAGGTTCAAGTGTTTCAATTCTGCCAATAAGAACCCTTTTTTCTTACCAACAATGTATATATTCAAGGTCCTTAAGGAAGATAACTGACCCATCTCAGGGGCCAAGCTAGACAGAAACAAGCACCCTTCCAAATATAAATGTCTGAGAGACTTTAAATACTTCAGGTGGTTAGGTAAATTTCTGAGATAACAACAGTAATCCAACCTCAAAATTTGCAAATTCCACAACATACAGATTGAATCAGGGAGTGTTTCAAAGCGACCATGAGAAAGGTTCAAGTACCTTAGATGTTTTAAATGGCCAATTGAAGAAGACACTTCTTTGAGATGCATTATGTCAACCACCCTCAAAGAGTAACATTTCATCAATATATCAGGTGGAAGGCAGTCACTGTAGTTCATTGGTGTTATATAGGACTTTAAGGACTTGAATTGGTGTAAATTCAATGAAGGTTGTCCATTAGATGTCACAGCACTGTAATGTGAGAGATGGCGAGTTTTCTCAGAAAGATTGGTTGCTGTATTGTCAATTGTAATGCAGCTGCACACATCCTCCATAACAGATTGGGCAAGATCATGAACTAAATCATGCATTTTGAAGCTTGTAATGTTGCCAAATTCATCTGTCTTAGTATCATCAAAAAATGATCTGCAATATAATTCATTACACACCTCATCACCAATATCTTCCACTTCCAACCTTTCATTGGATGAAATGAATCCATTAGCCATCCAAAGATGAATCACAAATTGCTTGTTTATTTCTTCATTCTTGGGGAATAGTGCACAAAAGGAAAAACACTGTCTTAATTTCATTGGTAAATTCCAATAACTTAATTTCAAGGCTGGCAAAATAGAATTCTCATCTTGTGGTAAACTCCATATCTTGCTTTCCTTGACATAAAGCCAATCCTTTTCCTCACTTTTAAAACGCAAAAGACTCCCTAGTGCTTTAGCTGCAAGAGGCACTCCCTTACATTTCTTAACGATCTCCTTCCCTATGTCCACAAGCTCTGTGCATTCGCCTTTGTCCGGTCCGAAAGCTCGGTGCTTGAACACCTCCCAACAATTATCATCAGACAACATCGATAATTGGTGAGGATGCGTCGTTCCCATTATCGATGCAACCTTTGTGAGTCGAGTGGTGACCAATATTGAAGCACCCTTTGATCCACAAGCCAATATGTATTTCAACTTAAACCATTTCTCTTGATCTTCATTCCACACATCATCTAAAACAAGCAAATATCTTTTCCTTCTAAGTAAATCTTGAAGCCTTCCTTGAAGTGGCTCTAGATCTAAATCTTCACAAGCATGCCTTGATGTTGACTCTATGATGGCTTTTATCATTCTCTTCAACTTGAAATCTTCTGAAACAAATACCCAAATTCTTAGCTCAAAATGATTAACCACCCTCTCATGATTGAAGACAAGTTGGGCAAGTGTAGTTTTTCCTAAACCACCCATACCTACAATAGGATACACAGGAACATCTTCAAAATCAGAAGCACTATCAACCAAAAAGTCTACAATCTTTTCCTTATCTTCTTCTCTTCCATAAACTTGAGGTTGAGTAATGACTGAAGTGGTTTGGCGCCACTCCATGATTTCTACTCTCTCAGTGACAACCTCACGCAAATGAAACTTCAACCTTTCCTCAGCAATCTCATCTAATCTCACCCTTATGTCTTTCATTTTCTTAGCAATTTTGTAATGGAACAAGACATCCTTGGAGTGAAAAGAGGATAAGCAAGAACATTGTACCTTGGCTGTTGAACCAAATTTGAGTCCTTGGTATTCAATTCCAAGGGATTGTGTGAAATATTCATCCAAGATGTCATCAAGCAAATGAGCTGCATCTTGAAGCTTGTGAAGCCAATTTTGTAGAGCTTTGTTTGTGAATCGCTTCTCCTCAGCATCTTCAATCACAGCCTTGATTGTAGTTAGTATGCTGGAAAGACGTTTCATTTCTTGATGAACACCTAAGAACAATCCAAGCTCTTTTTTGATGAGTGAGCTCAAATTCTCAAGCAAGACTTCAATCACAGCCTCTGCCATCGTCAATTTTGCAAAAAAAGAAAAGTTTTTGCAGGTCTGGTTGATGGCTTGCCAATGCACAAATTATGATGACAGTATGGAAATTTACATCATGTTCGCTTGGAAATACCAAAGAAAAAAAAAAAAGTAAGTGGAGTCCCACTTACTTTTATTTTATTTTTTTCTTTGATTTTTTTTTAAAAAATAATAATAAAATAAAATAAAATAGAAAATGTCTATTATACCCTTTATTTGACACAATCTTAACTTTTTTTTTAATATAAGGAGTAAAATGATAACTTTAATACATTCCTATTCCATTTACATTCCAAATTTTTATTACCAAACACATCAAACCTATTCTCTTTTTCTTTTCCTCTCTCTCTCTTTTTATTTCCCTTTCTACCTACCAAACGTAGTATTCCTCAAGTCAACTTGTGATTTGTGATGAAAGTAAGGAAATTTAGTCGAATATTCAATAAATTCATGAGTGGAATTTAAGAATCCAGCTTTAGATGCCACTTGTCAATGTTAATGTGGAGGAAAGTTCTTGGAAGCCACAAGACATGATTTATGACAAAAGACAAATGGGACGAAAATAAATAAAAGAGTAAATTATTTTTTTGTCACTGAGAATTTTACTTGTTTGAATTTAGTCTTTAAATCATAAAAATATAAGATCTAGTTTATGAAAGATTTTTCTTGTCATGATTTACTCTTTGTAAGATATCTTGTATCATAATTTTGTCCTTACAAAAAAAATATAAAATTTAGAGATGAAATTACGACACAAAGTATCTTTTAGGACTAAACTGAAATAAGAGAAATTTTTTAGGAACTTAATTTGATATTTTTATGATTTAGGGACTAAATTGAGATAATAAATTCTTTTTTAAAACAAATAAAATAATTTACTCTAAATAAAATTATACGAGTTTGTTTGGATTTCACTTTCAGGACTGGAAGTTTTTTTTTTTCCGGAAGTTTGAAACAAAATAAAAACTTGTTTGAATTTTATGTGCCACTGAAT
Organism: Senna tora; assembly: GCA_014851425.1. Lineage (NCBI taxonomy): Eukaryota > Viridiplantae > Streptophyta > Magnoliopsida > Fabales > Fabaceae > Senna > Senna tora. The sequence continues at coordinate 10,910,759 of CM026270.1, forward strand.
GGAAAAGAAAAATTCTAATTATTGTTAAAAAAATATAATCGCTCAAGTTTATTCTCATGTTCTGACTAGTTATAGTTGGTGGTAATTTTGTTCATAACTAATGAATAAACAGTTTTACTTTTTCAAGCCTAGATAACCATTTTAGTAGGTTAATTCAAAATGAGGAATGAATTCTAATTTTTGCTTAGGTCATGGAAAGTTTCTAGCATTTTAGATTCCAAAATTATTGTGGAGATTATTTTGTTGAAATAAATGTTATCTATTCATACTCTAGTATCTTCAAACAATTTGTTATCTTGTTTTAATTAAAAACTATCTAACAAAACATAAAATAATATGAATCACTCTTGCGATTATGCTCTAGGTCCTTCTCCAATTATGTTTTAGTTTAACTATGGTTCTAGTTTTGTACTTAGTGTTTAAAAGGGAAGCATCTTGATATGATTCTGCTAAAAAATTGAGTCAATCCTCTGTCTGCCAAAGTGTAAAGACTTGCTATTTTATTTTTATTTTGAGTAACATAAATTGACTTGAATTTGAATCAGTAGTAATTAATTTATACTATGTATAATTTTATTTTGAGTACAGTTTTATAAACCAAAAGCAAAAAGTAACAAATACAAATAGCATTTGGTTCAGTAGTTCCCAAAATATTTAAGAAAACATGAAAGAAGGAGCAAGCAGAGTGAAATCCTCAGACACCAAGCAGGAAGCACCAGACAACAGAATTTTCATGTTTGAATTCCACAAAATGTCTTGGAGAGACGCAATCTTCAGCCCTTCAGAGTCCTGAAGCAGAGAATTTTCAGCACCTATGCAGTAGAAAAATACTGTAATATATACAAATGATAAAATATATTCACATAGAATTTCAAGACCTCTACTCCCATTATATTCTTGATCTTGAGAGCTTTAGAAATTTAAAAAAATCATTCAAAAGTAGTAAGTAATGCTCCTAACAGTACCACATGTAAATTTTTCATAGCAAAACTGATAGGGGAAGGAATAAGGATGCTTCTGGGAAAACAAACAAATAACAGACTCATTTCTGGTACTAATACATTACTGAATGGAACATACATATACAAAGTTAGGGACAGATCATTAAACACTAATTTTTATATTGTCTGGGCAACATGACATAAACTATACAGCTAGAATTGATACTAACCTCTGTAAGTGACAGAAATTCGTATCATTTAATTCGCTGCGTACAACCACTCTGCTTTCCATCCGAAACCGTGGAACATGAGCAATCTTGTGCCAATCCTCCCCTGTTTCTTCCTCACATCGTTTCAGTAACTTGGGGCAGCCATAAATTTCCAAATTTTTCAAATTTCCAAGGCATTGAATGCTTATTGGAAGTGACATCAACTTGGGGCAATCAGAAATAAACAATGACTTCAATGATGTAAGGCTTCCCAACCAATCAGGCAAGGATGCTAGATTTTGAAGATCATACAAAGATAAAGATTGCAAAGTGGTAATATGCTGTAGAGCCTCTGGGAAACCTTCCACTTTTGGGCAAGTGCTAATCCTCAGATCCACAAGAGAAGTGAGGTTTTGAAAAGCTGAACACAATCTGAATTTAGGATACCAACTAACTTTCAATCTTTTGAGAGAATGCAACCCTTGTAATGCTTCGTGTGTCAATGGCTCAAGTCTATAGCATTGCACAATATGTAACTCTTCAAGAGCATGCAAGCTCATGAGTTCATTTGGGAGTGCTTCAAGTTTGGTGTGGTTGAAAATGTGGATTTCCTTGAGGCAAGTAAGGCCTACTAGCATCCCATTAGGAAAAGAAGTTAATTCTTCATTATAAAAAAGCCAAAGGGTTTTTAGATTGTGGAGATTGCAAATTGAACCAAGTAAAGAATGGTTGCTTTCTCCTGTTATTCTTAGAAAAGTTACTGATCTAAGGCAAGGTAAGGTGTTCAATTTAGGACATCCAGAGATTTCCAAAGTGGAAAGATGCAGGAACATGTTCTGTGACTGTCCATCTTCCTTGGATAACCCTATGAGGTTTGGCAAATTTCCCAATCTGAGATATTCCAGAGCTTTGAAACCCCTTGCAACTCCATCATCATAGGATTCCTCATCTATGTATTGCACTTTATTCATGTTAGATAGCCCTAGTTTCCTCAGAGAGGGTAGTTTTGCCAGTAGTTGAAGGGATAAACAGTATTTGCAATGCACAAGTTCTATACTGTATAAATCTTTGAAGGTAGGACTTCCCATCCATTGTGGGAATTGAACACCCATATAACCTATCACACTCAAAGTTTTAAGCTGTGTATGAGGTTGAAGAACTTCAAGAATTTGCTCTGCGTTTCCCTGTAACCGCGATCCCTCATTTGTTTCCCACGACAACCATAAATTGTTCAAGTTCTTATTCATCAAATTTGCTGCTTTGGCATCCATCACACTTGTTACTTTCTCCAAGTGCTTGATTTGGAGCTCCCCTTTGAGGTTCAAGCTTCCTAATTCTTCCAGTTGGAACCCTTTTCTATACTCAACAATATATACATTTAAGGTTCTTAAGGAAGTTAATTGACCCATCTCAGGGGCTAAGATGAACAATGATCTACATTGATCCAAATATAAATGTCTGAGAGCTTTTAAGTGTTTCAGGTTGGCAGGTAACATTGTGAGAAGATAACAATTCTCCAAATTCAGAATTTGCAAATTCCATAAAGTGCAAATGGAATCAGGAAGCAATACAAAAGTGCCATTAGAAAGATTCAAGTACCTTAAATGTTTTAGATTGCCAATTGAAGGTGACAACATTTCTTGACCCATGAAGACAAGCACCCTCAAAGAATAACATTTCAGTAATTCATGAGGGGTTAAGTACTGGTCACCATAATGGATTGGTGTTATATATGTCTTTAAGGATTTGATTTGGTGAAGAAGCATTGAATCCCATCCAACAACTTCCTTAGAACCGTAAAATGAAAGATGACGAGTTCTTTCAGACACATTAGTTCCACCATTGTCATTTGTGATGTAGCTGCATTCCTCTTCCATGATAGATTGAGCGAGATCATGAATAAGATCATGCATCTTGAACAATAAAATGTTGCCAAATTTATCTGTCTGAACATGTTGAAAAAATGATCTCCAGTATAATCCATTCCACACATCATCACCAATATCTTCTACTTCCAACATTTCATTGGATGAAATGAAGCCATTAGACATCCAAAGCTCAATTATGTATTGCTTACTTATCACTTCATCTTTGGGGAATAATGCACAAAAGGCAAAACATTGTCTCAACTTCACTGGTAAATCCAAGTAACTTAACCTCAATGCAGGCATAATAGAACTCTCATTTTGTGGTAAACTCCAAAGCTTGCTTTCCAAAACATAGAGCCAATCCTTTTCCTCACTTTTGAACCGCAAAAGACTAGCTAGAGTTTCAACTGCAAGAGGTACTCCTCTACATTTGTTTACTATTTCCTTCCCTATGGCCACAAGATCTACACGTTCCCCCTTGTTCGGTTCGAAAGCTCGTTGTTTAAATAGCTCCCAGCAATCATCTTCTGATAAGATCGATAATTCATGCGGAGGCACAGTTCCCATTATGGATGCAACCTTTGTAAGATGAGTGGTTACCAAAATTGAAGCACCTTTTGATCCACAAGACAAAATATGTTTCAACCTATCCCAATTATCTTGGTCATCATTTCTTACATTGTCCAAAACAAGCAAATATCTCCTTCTTCGAAGTATATCTTGAACCCTTTTCTGCAATGACTCAAGATCTAAATCTTGACAAGTGGTATATTCAAAGGATGACTCAATTATAACTTTCAACATTCTCTTCAAACTGAAATCAGAAGCACAAACCCAAATTCTTAAGTCAAAATGATTAACCAACCTCTCATGATTGAAGACAAGTTGGGCAAGAGTAGTCTTTCCAAGACCACCTATACCTACAATAGGATAGACTGAGAGACCCTCATAATCAGAAGCATGACCAACAAAGAAATCAACAATCTTTTCTGTATCCTCTTTTCTTCCATAGACTTGAGGTCTATTATTGATTGAGGAGGTATGACACCATTTCATGACTTCATTATTTCTCCTCTCATTGACCATTTCAAGCAAATGAAACTTCATGCTTTCCTTAAGAATTTCATCTAATCTCTCCTCTATCCCTATCATTTTCTTGGCAATTTTGTAACGGAACCAAACAAGCTTGGGATGGAAATAGGACAAGAAAGAACATTGTACCTTGTCTGATGACTCACACAGGAGCCCTTGAGATTCAAATTCAAGGGCTTCAGTTGAACACTCGTCCAAGGTATCATCCAGCAAATGAACTGCATCCTTAAGCTTGTTTAGCCAATTCTTGAGAGATATGTCTGTGAGTTGATTCTTCTCAGCATCTTCAAGCATAGGCTTGATTGTAGTGAGAGTCTTGGAAAGCCTTTTCATTTCTTGATTGATACCCAGAATCAATCCAAGCTCATTTTGAATGAGTGAGCTTAAATTCTCAAGGGAAACTTCAAGCACAGCCTCAGCCATAAGCTAATTGGGAAGATGAAAAGTGAAGAGAATGTAAAAGTGAGTATGAATGCTTGACAATAATAAACTGATGAAGCAGGAAGAGAAATCTTCAGAGGCAGAAGAAGCTTCATGCGTTGACTTGTGATTTGGGAAATCAATTGGGAATCTCACATTCTGTAATGTATTTTTGGAATTTGATAATCCATTTTCAGATTCAGTGTTGACATTTGGAAAGTTCTTGGAAGCTGCTAATATCTTTGACTGATGAGATGGGGAAAAAATATTGAAGGTTTGTTTGGCTTTCATTATTGAAAAGAATTTTTTAAATGTAAAAAAGAATCAAAAGAAAACTCCTTATTATTTTTTTTTAGAAAAATTATATTAGCTTTCAGATAGTTCTAAAGTATTGAGTGTTTATAATTACATTTAAAAAAAAAAATAATAATAATAATAATATAGTGCCTTTCCGTTAATAATTTCACGTTTTAAGCATAAATGACAATTTGGATGAATTTGAAACAAGGTAACAATACCATTATTAATTTCCGGACTTTAAGTCGTAGCACTGAATTATAATACAGATATTTGATTTTTTTTTTCGACAAATTGTGGTAGCTAAAAGGGAATTATAAGTACTTTTAATTTTATTATATCTCAAATTTTAACTATTATTTCTTAAACAAGAACAAGTTAATTAAATCTAAGTTATTGAAAAAATTAAGGTTTCATTCAATTGTAGGTCAAAATTCTTCCAAACCCAATCTAATATATTTTGCCCTCTGAAATGGACAGTTTTAAACTCAGGAAGTAGAAGCAGCTTGTAAGCCAGAATTATATGTTTCAAAAACTTACTCTTGTACATTAAAAGCAAATTGTTAGGTTCTCGATTTAACTAGTAGGATCTTACGATGTTACGATCTTATTTATAGAAATCAATCTTGATCTTAGATAAAAAAAGATCCTACTAGGATAGCAATAAGATATCGATCTTATATGTCTGATCATACGATCTTATATGTCACCTATCCTACGATCTTACGATTTCATATTAGAATATTACATTTTTTAAGGAAAAAAATTCAAATATCACAAATAATAGTACACATTAATAAAATAGTTATTTTGTGAAAATTGTTTAAACATAAAATACTTAAATTTATCGTGACTTATTTTACGAAAGTATAATAAATTTTTGATAATTTTATACTTGTAAAAAAAATTTTATACTATTAAATGTATATTTATTTATTTTATAAGAATGATAAGATCTTGCGATTCTCAATCCGATTTTACGATTCGATCTATCTTGTGTGTCTTCTGATCTTATACAAGATCTCCATCTTAACAACTTAAAAGGGCTAAAGCTGTTTCAAATGATTCACTTGTTTTTTCTGATATGGAACCAGGTTTCTATGCATTAAAGACCCTTCTCCAGCATTGCTTAATTAAATATGGTTGTAGCTTTTTTATGTGTAATAGATAGAGACAAAGAGGAATTCTCATAATCACAAGGTTTCATTTTTCATGGATGGAAACTTCTTAAATACATTTACTGTATAATGAAGTATGGAGTTTCAAAAAAAATCCCACTTTGATAAACTCCTAATAACATCATACATTACTTGACTGTACAATGATGCTACATTAAGAATTCTTGAGACACCAGCAAGAAGCACCACAGAACAAAATTCTTCATCCATTGAGAAAGGAATCTGAACAAAATAAATGAAATTGTAAGTTTTCTTAATTTTTCAGGAGAGGGAAGTGTAATTTGGTTATATATATATAATTCCTTGTATGACAGTGAATATAATATAAATAATATATAGTTATATAGTTAGAGCTAGCAGCATAAATTGTTAGCCTCAATTTTAAATGTTAACAAGAAGAAACCAAGAGTACTCAGAACAATACATACAAATAGAATAGGTTCTGAACTATTACAGTAAATATGGAATTAAGGAAGTAGAAAAAGAAAGGAACCTGGAATATTCAATATGCAAAATGTTCCATACTCCAATCCAATCTAGATGTGAACAGTGCAATCTTTAAGAAAGATGACATCAAACTTTGTTCCCAACTTAGCATCAACAAATCTTCAGATAGCATCATCCAATCTACATTACATCCGTACTGAAAATATGGATGCAGAGAGTTCAGCTTCAGCAAGCACAGAAATACTACGTATATAAAACTTTTCTTTCAAAAAAAAAATGATGATAATGTAATCTCACATACAAAATTTACCCCCCCCCCCCCCCCCCCTTCTTCTATCTTATTCATTTCGAGCACTTTAAAGATTGAAATTCCATTCAGAAAATAGCAATTAATTCACCAAACTCAACCACAAAGTTTTGGAATATCCTAGTTAAAGGAAACACAGACTCTATTTCAGCAAAAATATATTTTGGATTCTCAAGATTAGAAAATCAAAAGGTTCGGGACGAATCATTTAGCGCATTAAGAATAAACCTCATGGTGACATCAACTATATAGTCAAATATTGAACAAACCTCTATATTCCAAGTGATAACATGAATAACTGAATCCATTGGGTTGATGATCTGTGCTTTGATTTCGAGTATGTGGAACGTGAGCAATGTTGTGCCAGTCCTCCCCTGTTTCCTCTTCACATCGCTTTTGTAACTCAGGGCAACAGTAAATTCCCAAATTGTTCAAACCGCTAAGGTAGCGAATGCTGGTGGGAAGTGACATCAACTTGGGGCACTTGGATATAAACAATGACTTAAGCAACCTGAGGTTTCCCAACCAGTCAGGCAAGGATGCTAGATTTGGAAGATCATAGAGTGTCAATGACTGAAGGGCCACCAAATTCTGTAAAGCCTCAGGAAAAGCTTCCACTTCTGGGCACCGGGCAATCGTTAGATCTTCAAGGGAAGTGAGACATTGAAAAGCTTGAGACAATTTGAACTTGGCATACCCACAAAGTTTCAACCTTTTGAGAGAATGCAACCCTTGTATCACTTCCTCTGTCAATGTCTCAAGATTGTTGCATTCAACAATATGCAATTCTTCAAGAGCCTTTAAGCTACTGCATTCAGTTGGAAGCACTTCAAGTTTGTCATGATACACAATGTGGAGCTCCTTGAGGAAAGTAAGACCTCCTAGCATCCCATCCGGAAAGGAACTCAACTCTTTGTTCTTAATCAACCAAAGGCATTCTAGATTGCCCAGATTTTGAATTGATCGCAATAATGCTTCCTTGCATTCATTTAGTATGTATAGTTGAGTGACAGAAGGAAGGCAAGGCAAGGACAGTTTTGGACAATGAGAAACCTGCAATGTGGAAAGACATGGAAATATGTTGTCCCCCTCCTCCTTTGATAACTTTTCGAGGTTTGGTAGCTTCTCCAGCAACAAAAATTTCAATGCTTTGAAACCTCTTGCAACTCCAACCTCATAAGATTCCTCATCTATAAATTGCACATGATTCATGTTTGATAACTTGAGATTTTCTAGAGATGGAAATTTCCCAAAAGGAGGAATTTGTATACAGTTTTCACAATCCGCAAGTTCTAAACGACATAAATCTTTTAGGGTAGAATCAAGCATCCATTGCGGGAGTTGAGAGCCCATATATCCTCCTACAAGCAAAGTATTAAGTTGTGTATGAGGTTGAAGAACTTGAAGAATCTGCTCCACATTTTTCTGTAACTTGTATTCTTCATTTTTTCCCCATGACAACACCAACTCCTTCAAGTGCTTATTTGCTAGATTGGCCTCTTGGGCATCCATCACACTTTCTACTCTCTCCAAATGCTTGATGTGGAGGCTTCCCTTAAGTTTCAGCTGTCCTAATTCTGCCAACTTGAAACCTTTTTGCTTACCAACGATGTAAGTATCTAAGGTCTTTAAGCAAGTTAATTGACGCATTTCAGGTGCCATGCTGGATAATGATCTACACCATTCTAAATGTAGATGTCGAAGAGATTTTAGGCATTTCAAGCGCTTTGGCAACTTTTGAAGATTGCTACAATTTCTTAATTTCAAAATTTGCAAATTCCACAACCGACAAATTGAATTAGGGAGGGTTTTAAAAGTACCAGAAGAAAGGTTTAAGTACCTCAAATGTTTCAAATGGCCAATAGAGGACGACAACTCTTTTAGACACGTAATGTCAAGCAATCGCAACTTGTAACATTTCATCAATATTGGGGGTGGAGGTGGACCAAAATTACTTTCTTGGTTTATATATGCCTTCAATGAATTAACATGCAGCAAATCTTGCAGAGAAGGTCCATCAAGTGGTTTGTAAGTGTGAATTGAGATATGACGAAATCTTCCAGAGGAATTAGATTCACCATTTTCATTTGTAATGCAGCAATACTCTTCCTCTGTAACAGATTGAGCAAGATCATGTACTAAATCATGCATCTTGAACCATGTATAGCGGTCGTTTATCTCAACATCTTGGAAAAATGATCTCAAGTATAATTCATTCCACACCCTATCACCATCATCTTCCACTTCCAGCCTTCCATTGGATGAAATGAACCCATTAGCCATCCATAATTCAATTAATTCTTCCTTACCCATTGTATAATCTTTGGGGAATAAGGCACAATATGCAAAACATTGTCTCAATTTCGGTGAAAGATTCAAATAACTTAATCTTAAGGCAGGCAAAATAGAATGTTCATCTTGTGGTAAGCTCCAAATCTCACTTTCCTTCACATACAACCATTCTCTTACCTCCCTCTTAAAGTACAACAGACTTCCTAGTGCTTTAGCTGCAAGAGGTACTCCTTTACACTTCTTCACTATCTCCTTCCCTATGTTCACAAGCTCTTCACATTCTCCCTTACCTTGTCCAAAAGCCCGTTGTTTGAATAACTCCCAACAATCATCTTCAGATAAGAGTGATAACTGATGAGGAGGCATAGTTCCCATAATGGATGCAACCTTTGTAAGACGAGTAGTGATCATTATGGAAGCACCCTTTGACCCACAAGCCAACACATATTTCAGCTTATCCCATTTCTCTTGGTTTTCATTCCACACATCATCCAAAACAAGCAAATATCTTTTTCTTTGAAGCAGCTCTTGAAGTTTTCTTTGCAATGGCTCAAGTTCCAAATCCTCACAGGCATGCCCGGATGCTGATTCTAATATAGCTTTGGACATTCTCTTCAAACTGAAATCCTCAGAAACACACACCCAAATTCTTAGACCAAAATGATTTACTACCCTCTCATCATTGAAGACTAGTTGGGCAAGTGTTGTTTTTCCAAGACCACCAATCCCTACAACTGGATACACAGACAAGTCATCAATATTGGAAGCATCCCCAACCAAAAAGTCTACAATTTTCTCCTTATCATCTTCTCTTCCGTAGATTTGGGGTTGGGTAATGATGGAGGTTGTTTGACGCCACTCCATGACTTCATTTGTCGTACGAGCAACTATCTCAGTCAAATGAAACTTGGTCCTTTCTTCAGCAATTTCATCTAATCTCTCCCTTATTTCTTTCATTTCCTTAGCAATTTTGATGCGGAACAGAACATGGTTGGGATGAAAAGAGGAGAAGCAAGAGGCATGTACCTTGAGACCCTGGTATTCCATAGCAAGGTCTTGAGTTAAACACTCGTCCAAGATGTGATCAAGCAAGTGAGCTGCGTCTTTGAGCTTGCGCAGCCAATCCTGAAGAGATGTGTTAGTGAGTTGCTTCTCCTCAGCATCTTCAAGCACAGCCTTGATTGTAGTGAGTAAGCTGGAAAGCCGCCTCGTCTCTTGATCAACACCCAGAAACAATCCAAGCCCTTTCTGCATGAGTGAGCTCAAATTGCCAAGCACAACTTCAAGCACAGCCTCAGCCATCTGGTGGTAATCGGGAAGATGAACACAAAACAAATTGATAAGATTGAAGTTTTTCTTGTTTGTGAAGAGTTGAGAGTGAGGCTAAACGATTGCCAAATGCAGTAATGAAGGAAGAGGACGAGGGTAGACTTTGTTAGTCAACATGGAAACTCATCCGCATGATCCTACTAAAATGACATATTTGACTACTGTTGCTAGCTAGTCTCCACTTTGAATTTGTGTACGCGTTATTATAACTACACTTTTGTCACCAAAATATGAGTGATTTCCCGTTTACAATTGTGGTTATTATGACAGGAGAGACACAAAGAAAATTTGTTGGAATTCCAATACACTTTCTTCTTCATTTCTTGAATTCTTGATGGCGTGAGTTTGTTCAGGTCTTTTTTTTTTTAATATTTTACTTCACTCACATATTGGTTGAACAGTTAGTCTTAATAATGCAACTGTTATAATTTGAGTTACTTTTAATCACTAATACGTATAAATAAATACGTTGTGTGAATGTTTAGGGTTTGTTTGGGAATCAAGAGGAGAAGGGAAGGAGAGAAATTAGAGGAGAAGAGAGGGGAGGGGAGGGGAAGGTTAACCTTCCATATGTCCTCCTCTTGTTTAGGTGTTGACACCTCCTCCAAGATGCGTATCTTGAATTTGTGAAGGGGAAGGATAATGGAGGATTAAAGCTTGATCTTCCATTATCTTCTCCTTCAATTTTTATCTTCCCAAACAAGGAGAATATATCTTAAAAGTCTCTCATTCATTTCCCTTCTCCTCCTTAATGCCTAATCCAATCATAGCCATGTAGTCACATTCATACACCTTAATTGTACAATTTTAAGTTTTTATCTCCATTTCTATTATTTTATTTTTCTTCTTTTTTCTCATTACTTATCCCGGAAGACAAATGAATTCACAAGCTGAAATGTTCATAAGACATATTTAGAGAGAAAGATAACCAATTCAGCGATCTTGTTGTATTTTAATTTTATTCTATCTCAAAATTTACCTATTATATTCTTTAATGAAGAAAAGTTTATTAAATCTAACTAAATTATTGCAAAATTAGGGTTTTTTTTTTTGAATCAATTAGGGTTTAGTTATTCTCTTATAATTTAAAACTCTTCCGTGCCCAAAATGTATATTTTGCCCTCTTAAGGGGACATTTTTAAACTCATTAAATAGAAGCAGCTTGTTAGCTACAATAATATTTCATAAAAAACTACCTTTGTCCTTTAAAAGGGCTAAACCTGTCTCAAGATCTATAATTAGAGCCCCTTTATTCAAAGGTGCAATTATAATTTCAGCCATATTATATATGTAAAAGTAAATATTACAATTTCTACTCTTGGAGTTAAAAGATGCAATTATAATTAATCTATTTTGACCGAGACAGAGAAATTTTTTTGGAATTCTGTTACATTTTCTTCTTTATTAAACATTTGATAACTTACAGATAAATATTGAAATTGGAATTCTATCCTCATAAAATTATTAAATATAATAATTTACAGATAAATATTGAAATTGGAATTATATCCTTATAAAATTATTAAATATAATAATTTACAGATAAATATTGAAATTGGATCCGGTGCAATTAGTTTTCGTGCAATTACTTTAAAATGCACATTTTACTTCATTTGTGAAGTAATTTTAGGTACCTACACTAATAAGGACCTACCATGAATAGATTAGCAACCAAATTTTTATCAATATTGACAAGTATCATCACTAAATAGCCTTGTGAGACTATTTATCAATATTAATAACAATTTGGTCCCTAATCCATTTAAGACGATGATATTTGTTAATATTAATAAAAATTTGGTCCATAATTCATTCATGACAAGTCCTTATTAGTGTAGGTCCCTAAAATTACTTCACAAATGAAGTAAAAATATGCATTTTAAAGTAATTGCACTGTAATTGTACAAAAGCTAATTACACCGGATCCAATTTCATAAATATTAAAGTTAAATTATCTTATTAATTAAATTGAAGCAAAATATATATATATATATATATAATGTAAAAATATTATTTTTTAAAAATTTATATAGAGCAGGTTTGGGTTTAAGTTCAGTCACACTATTCTTGTCCCAAACTCGTTCATTTAATACCCATAATCAGATCTAATAGGTATTTTTATGGGTACCGCCAAAGGTATTGATATTTTAATTATCCCTAAGAATTAGTAATTGTGGCATACTATTATGATGCTACCAAAATATGAATCATATCCATAGATAATGATTATAAAATGAATTAATTGATATATTGTGAAAAAATATGAAGTTAGTTGAGTAAAATACTTCATTTGGTCTAATTTTTTAAGAAAAAATGGGAAAAAAAAGTGGGGAATTTACATATAAATTTGAGTTTTTGGTCCAATACTTCATTGGTGCTTGTATCTCTCTTGCTATTACTTTTAAACTCAAAAAAAAAAAGCAAAAAATAAAAAAAGGTTCAGATTTTAGTCAGTAATTTATAATGCTGTGCTCAAACTATAAGTTTGATAACAGAGTGGCTGCCACGATACTCTGCATAATAACTACAACACATTTATGTGTGTGTAAGAGACTGAGAGTCAAAAAGTATTTTCATTCCCAATCATCACACTTTGACACTAATTCATTCATTATTTTCAACTTCTAAAAGCCAAACTGGAGAATGATCTGCTAAAGTCTGCATATTGTAAACTACTTAAATTTATTAATTTTGCACATCAGCCTAATGTCTAGTTAATAGACAAAAATAAATTATCATTTTATACATTATATAAACGTCTGATTAATGTGTAAATATGCACTTCAGTATATTTCCGCCAAGGAGCTCTAATAATACTAAGTATTTAGAGTACTCTAAAATTGAAATAGATCCAAATTCAAGAGTAGTGGACACTCCACAAAATGAAACACAAGTAATCATGCATGGTTCAGTAGCTACAATAGGAGTTGGTACTTGTATGTAAATATAACACACCAGTGACCAGACCTACACTTACAGAGGTAATGACACGAAATGATTATTTCATTTGCTAACTTGAACTTATTTCAACCAATCAACCAGATATCAGAGAAATAATTGGCTAACCTAGCTTTATTGATTTCATTATTTTCTTGGGTTGTTTGAATACTTATAAACCAAATATAATTATGTGAAGCATACGATCAACATGGTGTCGTGGTGTAGTTGGTTATCACGTCAGTCTAACACACTGAAGGTCTCCGGTTCGAGTCCGGGCGACGCCAATACTTTTTTAATCCTAGCTTCTTCATTTTAAAGTAGACTATAATATTATACTTTTTTTTTTTTGGTAGAAACATGAAATTATATTAAAATTAAGGAACAGTACAATGCATTAAAATAAAATTACAGAAGACTGAAGCCAACACAATGCATTAAAATAAAATATTATACTTAATACGTCACAGACAAAGCACGAAATTGTGTTCCACTAGGAATGCCTGCACAACCTTAATTAGTGATAATGTGACATAATGATATGGGCCTTTATAAATTGCTTTGATTATTGTGTGACTGTTCATGCTCATGCATGCTTCAATTCAAATTAAACACCCATACATGCCATATATATATATATGTATATATATAGATATCCAGCTAGATATATATATCTAACACCACACATATATAACTACTACTCTGTGTTGTAAGTTGTGTGTCTCCCACCATTAGTACTAGTACTACATCTGCTTTCAACTTACCATTCCCTTCTAACTTCTAATCCCTTCCAACAACTAACTTTGACGGTTAACAAATAATGTCTCACTGTCGGCTCCTATTGTACAATATACTCATACACCTCTCTTGCTCCCTTGTTACCATACACAAACACCCCCCCTATACCCCTTTCCAACTCTCTCCCCTCTCTCTAATTCTCACTTTTAATTTCAGTTTAATTTGTGTGTGAATCTCTCATCTCCTATCATGCATCACATTAGGTGTTGTTTTTATACCTCGAAAGGTGAAAAATTTGGCTTAAAAATTTAAAACTGTTCTATATCCAAAGTTAGAGGATAAGTCCTTCAACTCAACTACACTCCGATCTTGATTCACATTAGTTATTTTTAGGAATTGACAAAAATTAGACTTGCAATCTTCAAAATATATAGTGGAGCCATTACTTTAATTTCATTCATGTATTAATTAGAATATAAAATTAAGTTAGGTTAGAATTCACCATCAAAGTGTACATCACTATTTAAGTTTTCAATATAGATTAATGTAAGTAAATGGGAGAAGTTAAGAACCCAGCAACTTGTGAGCCCACACTGGGGTTCTGTTTGTTTGGTGCTACTATAGTAGACAATTCTGTAATATTAATTAATCTTCCTGCAAAAGCTCTTCTTCAACTTTTAAAAGCTCTTCAACTTTTGTATAATAAGGAATATAAATAGAAAACAAAAACAAAAATTTTTTCCTTAATTAATTACATGGTGATGATGGCATATATATATATATATATACAATTACTCTAATTAATGGAATATTCAAGTAAAATGTGTTATGACAATGGATAATATTGTCAGTGTATATATATATATATATGAATCCGGATCTGTTAAAGTGCAGATCCAGTAAAGTGCATATAGTACACAATATGAATCGTCGGATGAAATTGTTACAGTACGGATACGAATCTCGATTTTTATTTAACGGTCTGAATAATGCACTTCATACACTTTACACATTTTGCACTTCATTTGATCGTTTTCCATATATATATATATATGCAATGGATTTTGGTAAGGTTTTCTATTGTATGATATTTCTTTTTACATTTTCTGCGTTGAAAATTTGAAGCGATGGGGTCGTCTTCTCATTCATTCATCTACATTATATATATATATACTATTATCTATATGTCCACCTGTACCAATGCCATAGAAAAGATTGAAGAAGACATTGACAAGATCATCACTAAAATCATGACCATATAATATATATATATATATATATATATATATATATATATATATATATTCAAGTTATTTTTTTTTTATCTATTTTAAATATGCACGGGAGAAGCTAATTGCACTACATAGAGTATGATAGAAATTAATGATCAAATTGTACTAAATGTGAATACGATTATTGGTTAAATTTACTTTGGAGGATATTAATCTAAGGCACTAATATAATAAATTAAAGCTTTTAGGTGAAGTCTATGACTCTAGCCACTTTGAAATGTAACAAAAGTATACAGTAAACAATAACATTATTATTGACAAGTCACACTATAATTCTATGTCATTAATTTAAAGTTTTTAAACATAAATTGGAAAACTCTAAATCACGCTAGAGAAAATCCTAATGTAGTTTTGACATTCAATAGCCTAGACCTAGTAGTCTTTATACTCAGCTCTTTAGATTTATAATTTAAGTAGATGAATTAAAACCCCCATTTAAGCGGGGTGTAGTTGAGTAGAAATTAATTAATTATTCATTTGTATTTAACTAAATATTAGAGATTTCATTCTTGACTTTTGGTATGGAACTAAATAACTCTAAATTATCGGGCTATTATCTCATCTTTTAGAATATTATAAATCAACGAAAAAATTAATTATGGTATTTAAAAAAAATCCCCCACTTCCTACAAATCAATAATAGGTTTGGGAATGAGTTACATAAAGATTAAGGAAAAAATTTAGGTCCATTTCTTTATGTCCATTTCATCCAATTTCACCAATTATATATTGTATTTACACTCTCTTTCTTCTATGATTGGTCATATAAAAGGTGATATTCTATATTTTCTCTCTGCTGTGATTGGTCATTTAAACACTTTTTGTCACGTGTCATAATTATATTGAAAAATTGGATGAAATGGACATAAGAAAATGGACATAAGTTTTTTCCAAAGATTAATCTCACCCACCAAAATTTAAAATGGAGAGATCATGGGTCCTAGCTACACACATATGGATTATAATTTTCTTTCTAAAATTTAAAATGGACTCTAGATCTATACATGTGGATTATAATTTTCTTTCTTTCAGTCTTAACTTAATTAGATTAGGAACTTACACAGAAGCCGAGAAGATGAGGCAAAACAAGAAATTGGGTGAGGTTAGAAATATGGTTTTTATAACAATAAACTTAGACATCCGATAATGAATTTTTTGAAATGCATGCGTTAATTTGTTTTGTACAATGAGTGAATTAATATGTAAAATAGTAATTAACGAATTTATATAAAAAAACAAGGCATTTAATATGTTTCATAAAATATACAATTCAAAGAATCTAAATTCCTAGATATTTATATATTTGGACAAGGAAATAATACAAGTCTCAAATTAATTTCTAATAGTAGAATTTTGAAAATTTTGTACCACACATATATATATATATATATATATATATATATATATATATATATATATATATTGTAAAAAGTACAGTGAATATAAAACTTCCATTTCCCCATAGCCATGTGCGTTTATAGGGTGCACTGATGATGGCCATACATTTTGAAACCCTTGGTCAAAACCCCACTAATTAATATTGTTTGGGTCTCATGATTCATGAATATTGATATTGTGAACATAAATAATTATGACGTCATCCTGATGCAATTATATATGAAGGAGGGATGTATTGTTTTTTCCCTTAATTATCTAATTTGATTTTTATATGACATGATATAATTAAGTGCTGGTATTTAATCAAATCATTAATGATACTTGGCATATGGTAAAAAGTCAAATTTTTGGGTAAAAAATCGAAGGGGTGTGGTTGAGTGGAAGAGACTCGTCCATCCTTAATCAAGTGTCAGGGGTTCGATCCCTGCTTTGGGTATGGAGCAGCTTTAAATCATTGGGCCAACTCTCCCACCCTTTGAAGTGCCTACAATTCAGCGAGGGGATTAGTCACTGTGCTCGACGGTGGATACCCTGGTCTAGACAAAAAAAAAGTTTTTGGGTAAAAAGTTTAGCAAATTAATATGGGTTGTAATTGTAATTTGGACACTTGTCCAATAATATATAATCTTAATTATCATAAAAAAAAACCTGGATGCATATATTGCATCATTAATACATGTTGATAATAAGAGATACAATTTGTCTCTAATAAATTCATTGCAAGATCTTGATGGAAAAAAAGACACTAGCTAGCTACATATGTTGATTCAGCTTTTAGTATATATACTACGTATAGCAACAAATATAATTAGTGATTTATTAAGTTGAAAGAATTGACAACCTATACAGTATTATTGAACAAAATAATGATGCCAAAAATTTAAACTACTTTTTCTTTTCTCATACCAATAGCTCGCACCACAAAAAAAAAACACATTTTCAACAATTTATATTATTTTGACGGGTATTGTTAAAAAATAATATTTTTTCAATAATTAAATTTTTTCGGTTAAAATAAGTACATATAATTTTTTTAATAATTAAATTTTAACTGCCAAAATAATATGTTGAAAAAGTTAAAGATAGTATTTTTGATGGTCAACAATTATGATATTTGTTAATAATATTATTTTCAATAATATATTTGTCAGTTAAAAAAAATACTGTTAATCAAAAAGGTATTGTTAAAAATATATTATTGACAATAATTGACCGTAAAAAATATTATTATTATTTTTTTTAAATAATTATATTTCGACAACCAATATTTAATTATTGAAAAAAAAATACCATTCTCAACAATTAAGTAGCTAGCTGTTAAAACATAGCTTGTTAAGAATTTTTTTTTTTTGTAGTGCACCACTTCAAAATTCATATCAAAATACCCATTTTCTTAATTAATAACTACAAAATATTTATATCATAATTAAGGGATATTCATATTTAATTTTTTCATGATGGAAATAATTGCTAAAATTCTAAAAGCAATGATGTGTCATATGTAGTGGTGTGCTTTCTTGACAGTAGAATTATATATATATATATATATATATATATATATATATATATATATATATGAAAAACAAGTTAGGTTTAATTTTTATATATTTTTGTTATCAATTTCAGAATAAAAGACATAATTTTTATAGTTGTTTTTTTAAAAGTTTTTATATTTTATTTTGATTAAAAAAACTAATAACAAAAATATAAAAAATAAAAATATACTCATTATATGTATATATATGGGGTTGTTGGATGATTTGTTTATAGTGAGAATGCAAAACCAACTTTATAGAAGCCACTATGCCTTGTGATTGATGTGGAAACACAAAGCAAAAGAACACCTAGCTACTTCATATATAGCCATTATATAAATGTTGAGGAATTGAAGTCCATTTGTTATGATGTTTGTGACATTCACCCCAACTACCTATATACATACATATAAGTGCCTACCTCTCTCAAATGATATTAATCACTTCAAATTCCCAATCTAAATGATTTTGAAAGCCAACTGGAGAATAGAATTACCAACATGAAATTATTTTCAAAATGCTATGTGTGCTTATATATATATTAATTAAATGATTGTTATGGTGAGGTTATAGTTATAGTTCATTAATTATATATTCGTTTTATTAATAAAAAAATGTAAGATAAGTTAAGAAGAGTATTCAATCATGAACATGATATACATATGCATATAATTAAAATTTTAAAATTGCTGCAACGGAGGATTCAATTTGTAAAACTTGAAAAGTTAATATCAAATTTTAAAGAGTTTTACAAGTTTAAATGATGAACAATAATATAATACTGTTTTTTATGTCAACTTAAAATAAATTCAGCAGCTGACAAATCAGATATATAGAGACAGATTCATCGATTCTTAATTATTACAATTACTATTTACAACTTTTAGTTGTTCAACATGAAAAATCATGTCCCTCAAAATAATTCTATATATATATATATCAACATCATTTAAAAAAAAAAAAAAGTCCCTCGATCAAAAGGAATTAGGGTTTTCATTTATCATTTCCATGTGCTAGCTTATTATTAATTTATAATAATATATCAACTTGATAATGTTAAATGATATCAACTTGATCAAAAGGAGCCTTACTATATATATATATATATATATATATATATATATATATGAGTTTGGATCTCGTGTAATTCCTATAAAATATATATTTTTACATTATTTTTAAAGTATCAATACGGATTTACTCTAACAATAATCCACTATAAATTGAATTGATTAGGAATGAAATTATTATCAATTTTGACAAATATTATCACTAAATAGCCTTGTGAGACTATTTTTTAATATTAATAAAAATTTGGTCCCTAATCAATTTAAGGTGATAACATTTGTCAATATTGATATTAATTTGGTCTCTAATCTATTCATAGTGGATTATTATTAGTATGAGTCCGTATTAATACTTCAAAAATTAAGTAAAAATGTGTATTTTATAAAAATTGCACCGGAATTACAGTGGATCCAATTTCTAATATATGCACCTTCATATACTGAACAATATATATTTACTACTTAAAGTACCATCCTCCATCCATTAATAAAAAAAAAATTTACCTTCCTCCTTTTTAGTGTTGCATTTATAAACAAAAAATTTTCCATTTCGGAAAAAAATTCAAATCTTAACATGTATAGCACGTGTGTGTGTCTATATATATATATAATTAGTATAAAAATGTTATATTTCTATTTAAAAATATTAATTAATTAGTTCATAATGTATAACTAGAGCTGTTAAAATCACCAACCCACACTCATTGGTGGGTCGCTCCTGCATTATGATTCACATTTCTAGCCAGTAGCCACCTCACTTGGATTTAATTATTTTTAAAGTATATTATAAACTGCGCGCATATATCATTTCAATTTTCAATGTTGAAAATTGAAAGACTACTTTCAAAAATTTCTGTAAAACAATCAAGATAATAGTAAATCATATGAAAATAAATTTTCATATGGAACAAAAGCTCCGATTTTAATTTTAATGTGTATATTGGATATGTTGGGTTCTTCGAGATTAAATATTCGTCCATTGGATCCGATCGGGTCAAGTAATGACTCGTTGGAAAGTTCGCGGAGAGACGAACAAAACGACACCAAGATGACATTCATCGGATGTCACACAAGCCCGCATTCGTGTCCCAAAGTGGGCTAGGTGATCATAATATAAGCATGATGTTTTGTTCAAATTTTCCAAGTCTCACATTGCTTAAATCAATGATGGGAGTTCTCTCATTCTCCTATAAATATGAGGCATTCCTCACCCTTACATTTGTTCATTTCATGTGTTGAAAATGAGGGTCCCGTTTGAAAATATCCCACATAGTAAAATTTTTCTCTCTCTTGAGTCATTTTTCCGCGCATCTGGACATGTAGCTCTACCTCTTGTAAGTAAAGTCCTTTGATGCGGCCCTTTTTGGAGTTCGTCGTTTAGAGGTTAGCCCTGATGGAACAGAGGCACTGATAAGATCCGAAGTTTTAGCAATGGTGTCCAGGTTAATAGCTTTCACAATATTTAATTTTTGCTTGAATTTATTTTCGATTTTTTTCGGTCCCTGAGTCAAATCAGGTCATGTAGATCCATGCCTTCCCCTACCAATAAATATAATTACACTTATATATAAATTTTTAATTTTAATATAATAATAAAAATAGCTAAGTAATTTATCTATTTTAATTTGAAACAAACACACGGCATAAAAATGATTATTTTATTAACAAAAAATAAATTATTATTATTATTATTATTATTATTATATATATATAAAATATTAGAGGTACTAATAATTTCTCCTTAGAAAAAATTTAGGTCCATTTTTTTATGTCCATTTCATCCAATTTCACCAATCATATATTGTATTTACACTCTCTTTCTTCTATGACTGGTCATATAAAAGGTGGTCTCCTATATTCTCTCTCTACTGTGATTGGTTATTTAAATACTTTTTGCTACGTGTCATAATTATATTAAAGAATTAAATAAAATAGACATAAAAAAATAGACATAAGTTTTTCCTTTCTCCATATATTATTGACTATTCACTATTGTAAGAGAGGGGTGACATCACTGTTGGAGGGTGCACACGTGTCCAGTTGTTGTCGCAAGTAGCTGTAGTTCTCTCTTCTTTCTCTGTACAAAGGTTGATAATCACTTAATTAGTTTTAGAACAAAATTGGAGGATGCCATTCTTTACTATACTTTTTCTTACAAAACAAAAAATCATAAAAGACTGCTAATAATATATTTTATTATAATCATACTATTTAGAGAAAATCTAAAATCAAACTTTAAAATAACAATTTCATATAAATTAATTGAATAACATTAGGAAGATTGCCCATAAGTTACTCAAACCAAACTCAAAAAATTAGAGAAAAAAAAAATCTCTACTCCATATAATTTATTTTGTTCTTATCTTTTTCTACTTTACAAACTTTATATTCATTCTAAAAAAATAACTATAAGATGTTTCTTCAACCTTACATATTATATTAGTGCCGTGTTTTGACTCGTTATATACGCTCCCATTACGCCGTTCACAAATTCCAAGCTTTGTCTTGTCTTTACTGAAAATTTATGAGTAAACTTTATTTTCTCTTTACTAAGTGCTGTTGTTTTCACTTTTCATATCCACGTTTCCCCTTCCGTTTTGGCCGAAAGAAAATAATAGCGCTAACTTACGGTCCCACCCAAACTCCTTCCTTTGCTCCTTCCACTTTTATTTTTAACATCACTCTACCCTCCAAAATCTTCTTTTCTTTCATTTTGATCATTTTCTTGATAGTAACGAGATGTTTGTCTAAGTGATAAATCATTTATATTCATGTTAAAAGATTCTTTCATCATAACTAAATACATTGTGGTCATGTTTTTTTTGGTGGATTTGATAATGGAAAGGAGGGAGAAGCCTTCTCCCTCTTCTTTTCTTTTTAACAAACAAACCTCACTTTTTGTAATGTGATGAAATTATGTTTTTGCTCTTACTTTTTTTACCCACTTTTATTTTATTCCTACTTTTAATGTAAGGACAAAATGGTCATTTTACCCACTTTTATTCCATTCACATCACATCACATTGACATGACATTTCCATTCCCTCATCTTTTCCACAAAAAGAACATACAAATTTTGAAAATCCTTCCAATATTTTCAAATAGGGTTGGTCTATGATGCAACTTGTTGCATGCATGCAATGTAATTTCGGCTGATAGAATTGTGACATGTGGGTAGGATAATTGCATTGCATCTGCATCTCAAGTTATCCTACCCACATGTCACAATTCTATCGGCCAAAATTACATTGCATGCATGTAACAAGTTACATCATAAACTCACCTTTCGAATAACATCTAAGTTAAAGTTGGATAATGATAATGTATTCTAAATCTTCATACATTATTCAATGGTATGAGTATTTATCTAACTTTAAAATACTGGATAAACTATTAATTTTAAAAATTAAAGTAAAACTTGTCACTCAATCAAATTTATATTAGGCTATCTTTTCTTTTTGTTTTTCACATTTTCTTTTTGCCCCCAACGGTTAATGAGGTATTTTCCTGAATAATTAAGATTCATATGTGTCGCGCATTTAGTTATAATGGGAGAGCATCTTAATAAAAATAATTGTATTTACAATGTCTCGAACAAAAAATTTTACTTAAACAATACTAAGTCACTTACCACTTAAACTAATCTCTTGTTATTTTACATATATTCTTTTAGTTTGAGCTTTAAAGTAATGTTAAATATTAAACGTCAAAAAACTTCTCGTTATAAGAAATTGAATGTGAATTTTAGGTCGTGAAAACCTTGATTATTAGACTAATTTTCTAAGTCATATATAAAATTTTAAATATTACCCATAATTACCCAACCTATTGGCTATTAGGGACAACCGGACAAGGACAAATCCAAGATGGCTGCCAAAGCTTATAAAAAATTCCATCAGATTTAGCAAGAGCACTTTCTTCTCTTATTTTTCTATTTATCTTACACGTATTTTTCTCCCTAGCTAACAAAGTCTTGGTTAATTTTCTTTTTTCTTTTTAATTAATTAATGTAAGTCAAGATTTACCACCGTCGTTTTAAAAATGCAATATATTTGATTTTAATTTCCTCCTAGTGAAACAATTCCCACATGGTATCACATGGAACTGCCATACTTATAGCATATCAAAATTGATCGAAGAACCGAAATTCATATAGAATTTAAATAATAAAAACAATTTAATTCCATTTGATAAATCATAAAAAAAAATCATCTACTTTAATTTAATGCATTTATTATTAGCTAGACATTATCATATTTTACTTCTACCTTCAATGTGCATTAATTTTATACTGTCCGATGGGAATGAGATGCTTAAAAATAGAGTAAAATATTATTTTGGTCATTTTTAGATAGCACTTTTCTCAATTTGGTCCTTCTTAGATGGTCTTTCTCAATTTAGTCCTTTTTAGATTAATCAGTTATCAATTTGGTCCTTACCGTTAAAATTACTAACGGAGTTAGTTGAGGTGGATAATTTGGGGTAACTTTATAATTTTTAAATATTAAGAGGGTTTTTTAATGTAATTATTTTGGAAAATTTTATAATTTTCTCAAATTAAAAATGGTACCATGTTTTTTTTCAATTTGTAAAAATTACAAAATTGCCCTAAAATAATTACATTAAAAAACCCTACTATTATTTAAAAATTATAAATTTACCCCAAATTATCCACTTCAGCTAACTCCGTTAGTAATTTTAACGGTAAGGACCAAATTGATAATGGATTAATCTAAAAAGAACTAAATTGAAAAAGACCATCTAAGAAGGACCAAATTGAGAAATGTGCTATCTAAAAAGGACTAAAATGATGTTTTACTCCTTAAAAATATATTATTGTAAAAACAAAAGTTAATTGTAATAATTAGGTAATAAGATTTTCTTCTTTTTAATTTCTCTATTTCAGATTTTCAGTAACACTTGGCGCTAAAATATTTTAGCCCCAAAATGTCAACAAGATATTTCCCGGGAAAATAATTTACACGTTTCGCAGTTACCGTATTCCTCATTCATGCACTTGAATTGAAAATAAAAAAATATGGTTTTAAAAAGGAAATTAAAAATTAAAAAAAATACCTCACGCACGCACCGCATATTTATATCCAGACAAATTGGTAGAGAGCTTCCAAGCCAAATCAATATCTTCATCTAGCACAGTCTTCGTCTTCTTTCCCTACCAACACTCTCACTCCCTGCAATAGCATTCCGGCGACTTCTCCGACCACGTTCTGGCAGCCGCTCCACCGAAGCCATGGGAAGAGAATGAGTAGGAACCGCCGGCGATCATCATGTCGGCTTCCTGTACCGATTACTTCTCCGACTCTGACCTTCTCTGCAGCGAAGACACCTCCGGAATCTTGTCCGGAGAGTCGCCGGAATGCTCCTCCGATCTCGATTCCCCTCCGTCGTCCACGGATGAGTCGATTGCCGGATTCATCGAACACGAGCACGAATTCGTCCCTGGATTCGACTACTTGTCCAGGTTTCAATCTCACTCGCTTGACGCCTCCGCCAGAGAGGAATCTATTGCATGGATTCTCAAGGTAATTAATTCGCTAATGACTAATCAATACAGTACAAAGCACCTTTTTCAACATCTTTAATGATCGGGCTCTACGTTGCCTAATATTACATTATTGCCACTGGAGCATTTTTAGCACCTAGCTGGATCACGCAAAATGCACCGCTGGTAAGTGGTGACGGTTTCTTTCTAGTAACGAAACGTTTTAGATCTGATCAAGACTTTCGTCGTCTCCTCCCTGTTCCTCACCGCTTTCACTACCGAACTCCGGCGGATTTCACGGCTGCGACGAGTCAAAGATTGGCAGCGTCGTTATCCGTTTTTTTTCATGTATATATATGAATTGTTTACGAATTGTGGTGATACATGTTAATTAATGTCTCGCAGGTACAATCATACTATGGCTTCCAGCCGCTGACGGCGTATCTTTCAGTCAACTACATGGATCGGTTTTTGGATTCTTGGCGGTTGCCGGTGAGCGTTCATCTTTCACTCTTTCACAGTAAAAAAATTCAGATACATCAGAAATTAAAACGAAAATGTAAAATGTCCCAATTGAAAATTCTTTGGCTGTAGTGATATGCGTGGGAAAATTCTATGCGGTCATTATATTTGACTTTTCAAACGTGAAAAGGTCCTTACCACAAGAAAACATTATTTATTTCTAAAATTATTCTATGCCAATTATATGAGGTATGGATACTTTTGCCTACAGTAATATGAAAATATTATATTATATATCTGTTGCTTTTTGTTACGTATATATACGTGCTAAATGCTAATTATTCTGCGGATGGAATTGGATTAATTAGTAGTATGTGCCTTTTATTGGTTTTGGAATTTCGATCCTTTCGATCTCTCATGAATCCAAAGTATCACTATTCCATTAACCTTTAATTATTAATAAAAACGTAGTCATATTTGCTTTTTAATTATACGTATAGTATATGAAGGTATATAGTATATACTGTACTCTGCCGTGTAAGTGATGATGACTCGCTTCTAGTACTCTCATCCAGGCACGTTTATTGTACTGGTGTTTGTGTCAAAATATTGAATAGTACTATAAAAACTGATTATGATAATAATGGCCACATTTTCATTTACTGTGTCCCTTTTTTGACATACATATTCCATTTACTCTGATATGTTTTCAGCAAACAAATGGTTGGCCACTGCAACTTCTGTCCGTTGCTTGTTTGTCTTTAGCTGCAAAGATGGAGGAACCTTTAGTTCCATCCCTTTTGGATCTTCAGGTATATATTATATATTTGGTGCCACCATTGTTAATCAAATTTAATAAAACCCATTTTGAAATTCAAGAACATTCTTAAAAAAAAAAAAGATAGAGAGAGAAATTAATTAATAAATTCCATGTTGGTTCGGCTTGTCATTAGCTATGTACACAATTATATGTCTTTTATAATGTATACAGGTAGAAGGTGCGAAATATATATTTGAACCGAAAACAATTCGTAGGATGGAACTACTTGTTCTGGGTGTTTTGGATTGGAGACTAAGATCAATCACGCCTTTCAGCTTCCTAGATTACTTTGCGTGCAAGCTCGATTCAACAGGAACTTTTACTGGGTTCCTCATTTCACGGGCCACAGAAATCATATCATCTAACATCCAAGGTTTACTTATACATATATACTAGCATAGTAGCATGCATTATATATATATATATATATATATATATATATATATATATATATATATATATTAATTTGAATTATTAACATGCTAGAAAGTAACGAAGGTGTTATCTATGTACGTAAATGTGCGTTTTGAATTGTAAAAGTGCTATTTCTTTTTGTCCAGATGTTAGTTTTCTGGCGTACTGGCCATCGTGCATTGCTGTCGCGTCTATACTCTGTGCAGCGAATGAAATTCCCAATTGGTCTTTCGTCAAGCCTGAGCACGCTGAATCATGGTGTGAAGGGCTTAGAAAAGTAAGCATGTAATGCGGTAATTTATAAATTATGATTAAAAAAAGATGGTCAAGTTTGAAACAACAGATCATTCAGGTTGCCAAAGTACATGGATTTGATTGTTGCAGGAGAAGATTATAGAGTGCTATCAGTTGATGCAAGAATTTGTGATTAACAATAATCAGAGGAAGCCCTCTAAAATGTTCCCACAGCTTCGAGTAACAACTCGGCTCAGAATAAGGTCAAGTATGTCATCTTTCTCATCGTCTTCCTCTTCCTCCTCCTCCTCTTCCTCGTCACCTTATAAAAGGAGGAAATTAAATAACTGCTTGTGGGTAGATGACGACAAAGGAAACTCCGAGTGAAATGAAAAATAACGACAATAAAGGAGGGAGAAGAAAAAGAAATAAGGTGGTCCAAGTTGCCTAGAAACCTCACCATTTTTAAAGAGGATATATATGATATTTGAGATAAAAAATGGCCTTGAGTGATGGTGTAGATTATAGTATATATATTGAATGTATGGGAGTTTGGTGAGTTTATTTTATTTTATTATTGTTTTTGCGCTGGGGGTATTGCCATTCATTAATGGCTTTGCTGATTCCCAAGGAAGGGAGATTTGAAACAATTATGATGATATTTCTGCTTGGAAAGTGAGAGGGAGAGAGGAAAGAGATCAGAAAAGACGCATTAAATGGTTTGGCTATTCAAGTATCGAAGAAGTGGGGAATTGAATTCAAAGGTGGCATTGATTACTTGTTAAAAGGAAGGAGATGGTGGGACACTAATCTATTGCTTGAAAAAGAAAAGCAGATAGATAGCAGAAATCAAATGGATTGGCATACTTAAGGGGGATTGAACTTTGATGTTTGATCTGTTGATCATGTCATGGGATTTTAAGTCAAGCTTCTCATCTTGGCCAGCAATTCCGCGTCTCTTTGATGGGATAACCCCCAAGAAAACAAAAAAGAAAAGATAATAAGTTGAAGTTTGCTTCATTTTGTGGACTTTTTTTTTTAATGGTTTGTGTGGAGACGCTTTAGGTGTGTGTGACAAGGGCGTCTCTATATCAGTTTTTTCTTTTTTGGCGGGAAAATTCTTTTTTCCTCTGGCCTCGAGCTTTGGCCTAACTATACAGGACTCCATTGCCTGGTGTCCACACGTGGGATGGAATCACGTGTCTACAGGTTTTTTAATCTTGGCATTTTTTTATTTGTTTTTTCAAAGAGAGAAGAACCCTCTTTTTTTTAGTTGCTACTTGGCTAAAAGAAATGGAAAAAGGTCTTTGGGGCCTTTCATGCGTGCTCTGTATTATACTAATTCATTAATAATACTCTCAATTCAAAACTTTTGGATCTCCTTCCTTCACATGTCTCTTCTTTCTCGCTCTCTCTCACGCTCAACAATGGCACGTGATTGACGATTAGATACTTTGTAAGTTTGTTAATTGCCGTTTTCTTCTTATTACTAAATGAAAAAGTTCTATAAGACCCCCCTCCCCTTTCCCCCTCTGGAATTTAGTGAGGCACAACTCTGAAGCGAATAGACCTCTTGGTCCCGCTTACAATAAAGACGGTTCATCTCAGTGACTATGACTCCTAAATTAGCCAGTGCCTTCTCGTGACCGTCTCCAGCCTGTTCTATATTACACTAATATACATTGTTCTTGGACATAGATTGGGTGAAGTGTGGAAAGAGCACGATCTGAATCGTCAGATGAGAATGTAGCATTACAGACACGGATGTCGATACTTATCTAACGGTTCAAATCTTGCAATTCATAGTTATTAACTTCAGCGGATCCATGTCCTACTATTCTCACCTTTAAATATCAGAAAAATACCTGCTTGCTCAGACATACAACAGTAATAGATCCTCCATTACTCAATATATCACCATCATTTATTTTGGCTACCTAAACATACATATAATTTCTTCTTCTTTTACATATAAGATGCCTCCTAATTAATATTTCATAATGAATTGGAAGATAGGTGATAGGTGGCACCTACCTGAGGAGCTAGCTTTAAATCCAATAAGGTTGAAGCCTTTACTATGAATCTTATGTTAATTATACGGGTAAGATAGGTATCATATCATAGCTTTAATGTGGTACAGACAGATATATGAAAATTTTATTTATGTATATTTGAAACACTTATTTTCCTGTGTAAAAATGCAGGGTGAAAAAGCTACTTTAAACTACAATTTCTTCTCTCCAAAATGATAAAGCTCAACCCCCAGAGTGCTTGTCATTTAGTCCCTTATCCCCGACATGAAGTATATTTTTTTAGCATAACAATAACACTTAAATTCATCACCATATCTCTTTTCCATGACACCTTAAAAAAAGTAATGATGCGAAATGTTAGGAAATTATTATGCAATCTTATCATCCATTCCTTGCATGACACCCATATATGGCCTCCCGTTAACTATATCAAAATCCTATTCTCCAGCACATCCATGCTTTTCTGTCTAAACCACCTTGTTCATTATCAAACTTTGTCACTGCATAGATGGACCACAGTGAAGAAAAATATAACAATGTAGTGACAATTTTTTTGCTCACTTCCTGTTTCTCTCATTTCTCTTGGATTCTTGCTCTGTATCATTCATTATGGCATGCACCAAGGACTAGTGCTTTTGGACCATCTGATTGATTTATTACACACACCAGTTTCCCCAATTTCTATCTGAAATTATATTTTTACCATTTATGGTGCACATAGAGAGGAGCCCTCACCATCTCTATTCAAACGTACTATTTCATGCTTTTATATAAAGGGCTTTCAGGATAGTTCCAATTGTGGATCCTCCTACCCAATGTCTTATTCCACTTGTCAATTTATTATTACTTGTCTAGCTAATAATAAAGTTGATAGCAGCTCACTCTATCAATTAATGCAATATGGAGTTTCCTCATTGGACCAATTTGGTGGGAGCCACAAAAAGTTAGATTAAAATTTTTAATTAGGCTTTTAATTTGTTATAAAAATAATTAGACTAAACTAATCATACCATAAATATATAAGCATGTTAAAGTTATACTAAAAGCTTTTCTGATGTACAAGTCTACTATTTATTATTAGTTTGATCTACTTTTCTTTTTTCTGCAAATCAGTGTTAAGTGAAAATTTTTCTTAAATGCTAATTAGCTCAGCCATCTTCCCCACTAAACAGGTTATGGAGAGCCAATAAATGCATAATCTGCTATTAGGTAATCTTCCACTCATAAAACAAATTTTAATAGCCACCTCTTGAGGTTCATATGCGACAATAATCTTGGACATTAATCAAAAGCTTGGATTTTAATTATAGGGTTAATAGGACAGAAAGTAGGACAAGCCCTTTATAAAAATTTGATTATCACAAAAACAACCCTGATGGTCTCTTCCTGACCCTTGAGCTAAAAGTAATGCAAGGCTAGAAGAGTATTTGCTTTAATTATTAATCCAAGTTGGTATAAATGAAAAACTATATCCAACCTTGACATAATGTTGATGTGAGAAGAAAATATAAAGCCCATGTTGAGAAAGATTTGTATACTTTACAATTAATTTTCTTGTCTTGATAACAAAAGGTTTATCCCTTAATAGTATTTTTTTTAAAAGAGACAGTAAATATAATTGATGAGTTTTGGGACCCACTTATAATAATATGATATATTTACATGTCTATTCAATGTTAATTTAATTAGCTTACTTTTAGTAAGCCAAGTTCACTTTAACAATTCTCATATAGGTTACAAACTTGCAGACAGACGTGGTGCCTGCTCATTGGTCACAAAAAGTTGGAAAACTAAATGAGAATTTGGAAATTGTCAGCAATGGGTTCCCACCAATATCATGTGCATGATAACTGATAAGGGCAGAATAGTAGTATATGTGGGAGTTTGGTCCTTGATGATTACTTTATAGAGCTTATTATTTACCTATTATTATGGCATATATGGAAAGCTATGGGCATAGTAATTATAATCACCAAACCTCAAAGTTAAACCGTCATTAACAATTATATTTATCAACATAATTCTATTATAACGTGACAAATTAAAGTTTAAATCTTTGCTGAAAAAAATATTTGTATTTAATGTTGACAGTGTTTTGAAAATTATTGCGTCTAGTAATTAAAAATACCCATAAAAATAATAAAAAAGGTGTGGTTAACATTTTGTTGTGAGCAATGAGAGGATGACATGTGCACAGCAAAGAAGTGGACCAACTAGGCACTGAGCTACTTTGTTTTTGTCTTAAATATGAAGACTAATTCATGCAGTGCAGTGCAGTGCCCTTTTTATCTCTTTCTTTGTTATCCTACATTAAAAGAAAATATTGCTTGCCCTCCCCACTTACTTCCTTTATTTGTCAACAAGATGATTTTTGTAGTGAGGGATTGAGGAATCCTAAGTATTAAACCTAAAAGCCATAGCTTCTTTTTGCCTCCTATGAATAGTATAGTAGTGCTTGAGGGTGTTGTAGTATGTAGAATCTAGCACTTTAATCTCTCTATTTCTGTTAGGGAATTTCCCACTTTTTGATGTCCATGACAAGGATAGAGGACCCTGAAAATTCAGCTTTTAAATTTAGATTTTTCTTGTTGTGAGATTAGCCATATTCTCGTGGGGCTGCTGCATAAAGGTCCATATAGGTCCCTTGAGGGATAAAGGGTTCAAAAGCGAGAATAATGCTGAATGCTCAAATATGGTTTCTGAGATTTGATTTTATGATGAATACAATACATGACACAGTACACCACTACTCTCAAGTCATTGAGGCACTCATTAGTGTCCCCATTCTACATCAAGTTCTTGATTGAAAGAACAAAAGACATATAATTAAAGTAAGGAAGGAGATTAGGTGCAAAAAGGAAACTTAGGACAAAAAAATTATAGCACTCTCTAGTCCTAAACATATGATCATTCTGATTTCTTCTAAACTACTAAACTAAGTGGTTTCCTTTTTTAGTCTTTCTTTCACATATATGCTGTGTATTTCGTTGACAATGTACAAGAATGTAGTCATTCATATGAACCACATCAGATAGAATTGAGGATATAATATGATATCTAAGTTGTAAAACACTCTCACCCAATAGTCTAGTCTTTTGCTATGGATACTCCCCCATAGTTTAAGTCATATCTTCCTAGATGGGTTCAAAGGAGAAGATAAGAGACTATATGTAGCTGAAATGATACTGTAAGCTTTTACAGCTCACATGCATTAATTTCTCTCTTTGGATACCATAAAAAGAAGCAGAAAGTGAAGAAGAGGGAGCGTCGACATGCCTTAGTGTTCTTTATTAATGCTTTGAGATAGTGCCTGAAATGGACCTCCTTAGTGACAGAGTGGAGACAAAAGAGTCTTCTGCTTAATCATCAAGACTCTATAGACACCACACCATCTCTCCAACAACATTTTGGTAATTCAATTTTCATATTATATATTCTAGATAAATCAATTTTAGTTTGATTCACCAAAATATCTTCATCAACTCATAAACTCATAATAGATTATATGTCTTAAATATTTTGTTCTCCCAAAAAGAAAAAAGAAAAATGAACTGTCTCAACTCTCTAGTCTTTATCAAGCACCCAACAAAGCCTTTAGATGAAAGCAAGCATGACATGCCTGTAATTTATAAGCTAGAAGACTAAAAACTCATTTTCATGATAAAATAAAAAAAAAGGGGAATGTTTATTTTGTTGTAGGAAAATGTAACCCTGAAAAGAAATGAAACAGTGAAAGTTATACTGTTTGTGATGGTAGCAAAAACAGGGGAGGCTGTTAAGCCAAAAGCTTGTACCTGAATTGAATTATGAAGGAATAAAGGAATTAAAAGAGCAGAGTGGGAAAGTACAAAGAAATCGGTTAGATAGGTGACCATGGTTCATCCAGCATCATTTGGTTATCTTTTGCTTTAGTCAATAATCATAGAGCTAAAATCCTTCTTTTCATCTTTCTTGAAAGTGTGAAAGATGAATTGTAAGTTCTATACACTTTTCTTTCTTTTTTTTCTCTCTCACATGCTCTTTAAATTTGTGTACATTGCTCCACTAAGTGATTGGAATATGAAAAACATCAAATCAGATTTTGTGCTAATTTCCCCCCTCTTTTCTGAACCATCTTTACTAGCATGTGACAAGATGTAAAATTTAGAACAAATGAAAAAAAATCATCATATATAGTGCATTCCACATCAATTTCCCACAAAGAACCTTAGCACCTTCCCCACCAGAAAAAACCCACCAATGACCAACCAAGAACTTTAATTTGTAAAGGGCTACAAGACCAAGACATCTATTGTTTTATGTGTTAGAGAAAGACAATTCTAACAATTTCACAATTCTAATTGTTAGAGAATTAATTAGGTTTAATCCTCTTCATATCTAACAAGTTCACAATTCTAATTGTTTGTTGTGATAAAAAAAATATAAGACAAGCTAAAGCTAGCACCTCAGTGGCATTGAAAAAATATCTTTTTTCACTTTCAGTGTGGCCACTGGCCACCTATCTCCACTTTGCATTCTCAAAGGCAAATTAGGAAGACAATAATTGTTTACTTAAAAAAAACAAAAAGCTTGCATATATGAAGAACATGTTTAAAGTACTACTTAGCCAAAAATACTTAATTTTTTAAAGCTCCATGTTCAAATTACTTTATACACTTTGGATTTGCAACTTTACACATTTGTACTAAAGGTGGTTCTCCTTATCTTGGTTTTTTTTAATTAAATTAATGCATTTCTTGATTTAATTTACCGTGAATTTTGGTAAGCATTTTATATAATATATTATATTTGTAAAAGGAAAAAAAAAAAAAAAAGAAGAAGGAAAGAATCACATTCTATTCTGTTATGTTGAACAGCAACATTCCCTTTCCAGTTTCTTTCGAGTGACAGTGAGGTTTTGTTCCAATTCTCCTATGATGCCTAAAGTTTCTCCCTTTATTTATTAAATTCTCTGTAACACAGTGCCTTCTTCATATTCCTTCTGCATGTGTGTTAGGAGAGGAAGAGGGTGTTCAGAATGGTGTCAGTATAAAGGAAGCGGATGCAAATTTGGGTAAAAATAAGCCATTCACTCCGAGGCCCATTAGGCCTTTCTATTTGGGTTGAGATTCAGCCCATTGGGGATGATTTTTTTACTGAAAACAGAATAAGAAAGGATGGGCCATGAAATATAGATCAATTTATTGTTTTTTGGGTTCATTTTCCATCAAAATTGCACATATTCTCAATTGGATTTGTCATTTTCTTACCAATAAAAAAATTAGGAAAACTTTGAAGAGCCAACTTGGGATTGAGAAGGATAGATAGAGTAGTAGGACTTTAGGAGGGTCATCTCATCTTAGCTAGATTCTTAGGTCTTTAAGAGTTTGGACTGTAAGATGTTCTTGCTTTGTAATCACAAGTGTCTATATCAAGTATGAATCCAATGCTTAATTTTTTTAAAAAAAAAGTATGAATACAATGCTCAATTGGGAGTGTCCTTATAAGTGGTTCCGTTCACTTAATAAAATAGAAATTACAAAAAAAAAATATTTGATGCGGAGGGTGGATAATAACCCTAAAAAGGAGTTTATTTTGTCCAATGTTATAAGATTAGTTTGAAGTCGTGTATATAAAAAAATTTAAGGGTGCAGAGAGTTATACCTCTATTACTTTGAGCAAGTAGAGGTTTTCACCAAAATAACAAATTGATATATTCAGAAAATAGAGTGGTTAACTGTCTTGTTAATTTCTCTCATAGCATCCCCTTCAAGATTAGGAAGTTTGATAGATACCGTGATTTTTGTAACCTGATTATTCAGGATGACATTAGAGGTGTTTGCCTCCTCCGTGGTTTCGCTAGCTCCTTCTACATAAAAAAAATTCAATTCAAAGCAAGAAAGTAGACATTAAAATGGATTTTTGTTGATAAATCCAGTTTTTTTTCTTAGTTCAATCAGGATTGTGTCTACTAATTTTAACTTATTTTAAACCATCTCCAAACTTTTAAAAATGGCAACGAGTAATATTGCAGCAAAATCCAGAAGGAGGCAGCACACGCTTCTTATATTACACCCGCATCTACATTGATTCTATCGTCACCCACAAAAAGCAAGATCCAAATATCCAATGGTGCTTTCCGCTTCCCCTCTCTCTCTACTATCCCACCCTTCACCTTCACTTACTCTCTCTCCCGCGAAAATTCATTCCTCCAATTCTCTTATCCTACGCACTCCCTACCTTATCCTACGCCTCTCCTCTTCACTCCCCCTGTCTCCTGCTCTCTCCCTCGTACCCCTTTCCAGAAGAAACATCTTCGCTTGCATCGTCGGAGCTTCGCCCACACACAAGTACGTTTATCCCGACCCCATTCCGGAATTTGCGGAATCTGTAAGTATGAGTTCTGGCGGCTTTTGTCTTTGAAAATCACTGGGTGCGTTGAGAGAGCTTATGTCTTTGTTTGATTCTATGAGCTAATGCAGGAGACCCGGAAGTTCAGAGCTGAGCTGCTAGAGAGGCTGTCTGGGTACAAGGACGAGTTTGGAGACGAGCTCCATGCGGTTGTCGACGTTTGTGCTCAGGTGAATGCTGTTAACTTTTGAAATAATGAAAATGTATGATGAAAGCGTTGAAGGGTTTCTTTTCTTATTTGGGGTCTTTGAATATTTAATTGTTAAGAAGACGAGTTATATTAAATGTGATCTAACTTATGAGAAATCAATGTGTTGGAATGCTTTCGTACTATGGCTAATGTTCTGATTACTTGGGAATATGTTTATGGGTCACCTGGTTGATGCATTAGTTATGAAGCTGGTGATTGGGGTGTGTTGATAGTGTCTTGAGCGTAACGTGCTTGAGAAAATGCGTGAACAAGGATATAATTTTCTTGTATCACTTTTAACTTTGCGTTCCTCCAGAAAACTGATCAAAGATTCAAGTATTCAACATGCTGTTGCACTATGCTTAAGAAGTAGAGAGCTGCTTAGACTTGAGAAGTAGAGAGCTGCTTAGACTTGGTGTTCTGGTTAAGAGGATAAAACATTTAATGCTCTCGGATTACCTAGAATCTATTTATATTGTATCTCTTCAAAGAAGTTATAATTTTTGCGTTATATTTTACAGTACTAGTTATAAAACAACCTGATTTATTATTTTAGGTCTTGGCTGGAAGTCATCTAGTCTTTCCAGAAATTCTTTGGTACATTCCTTGCATGATGATATGGTGCAAGAAGCCAATAATAATTCACAAAGCAGGTTTATCTGTAGAACGTATCACCTAAAATACCCATTTTGAAGAGATTTTTGGGTTCTTTGTACCACTTGG
This sequence comes from Senna tora, assembly GCA_014851425.1. Classification (NCBI taxonomy): domain Eukaryota; kingdom Viridiplantae; phylum Streptophyta; class Magnoliopsida; order Fabales; family Fabaceae; genus Senna; species Senna tora. The sequence goes on from CM026270.1 coordinate 10,946,875, forward strand.
CCAAACATAGTTCTAAGAATTTTTCCTAGTCTTTTATCCTCCATCTTTAGTTTATTATTGATTTTTATTTTAGCAGTGAGATCAATTTGAAAAGTAAAATGTTCAATACCCTTTTTTTTGTCCTTATGGCTCCACAGTTTTGTGAATCTAGTTTAATTTGAAAAGATTTTTATTATGCCTATGAGTTCTTTTCTCTCTCTTTTTTTATGAGTTCTTTAAGTTTTTTTTATGTTAAGGTTGTTATCCTACCCAAAAATTGAAGTTTGGATATGAAAAGAGTTTTTAATTGCGTAAATTCACTTTGTATCATTTTCATTGGCTAATAGAGAAAGAGATAATGTCTTTTAATTATTGAACATTATTAGACATTTAGAATCTCATTGCTCATAGACTTTTCTAGGAAATAAGTTAACATAGCATGTGTATCCTTACTTAATGCAAAACTAAAATTAAAGAAAAGGAAAAATGCAAATATCCCCCTACAACTTCGAGCAATTTGCAAACACTACTCCCAAATTTCAAAATCAGACAATGTTCCCCTTGTGTATCAATAACTTTCCTGTTAACTCCATTAATGGATCTGCCACATCTGCTATCAATAATTTGTTGTTTTCAATAGATTTTGATGTGTCATCTTAGTTAATAGGAAAATGAACAAAACGGTTTAAATCCTAAAAGGTGATAGTTAACGGAGGTATTCTTTGGCATTCAAAATTGAGAGGGGTGTTTGCATATTAACAAAAGAAAAGATTTCTACATCCAATGTTATAAGCATTAGCCTAGGGATAATCTTGCAGACATTGTTCATGAATTCAATGGTTTTTGTTCTTGATTGGAGAATAATTGATCTCTTGTGTTGACTAAGTTTCCCTGCGATCATCATCTTCTCTTTTGAAGGAGAACTCAATTATCATATTATGCATTTATTTATCCAGCATTATGTTTGGAAAATTGTTTTGTTGGTCCTACTACAACAATATAAGTTTCATCATCTTCTCTCCTTTTTTTTTTTGGTGGAAAAAGAGAAAAGGTTTTCACCTTTGTTGTTGCCAATGATCTTATAATGAGGTTGAAGGGCCTGCTTTTAATTTAATGATAATACCATTAATTACCATACCTAAACTTCAAAGAACATTCTCAATCATAATTTTTGGCAAACATTCTTACATTTAAGGGAATTCGTTCATTAATGTGTATGGCCAACATTCTTTTCCTGCAACATCAATTAGAATATCTTAAATCCTACGGAATACTGATAAGTCACATTATGGTCCCAATTGGCTGTGGTTTCATTTTATATGGACCTTTTCTTTTGCATTTCAGAGTTATTAAGAATTTATTCAAGATTTGACATGTGGTCCTGGGTTCACAGGTTTTGAATGACAATTTTTTCAGGAAACCTAACTTAGGTTTGCCCGTTTATGGTTGCAATCACCATTCCAAACAAGATAAGGAAATATAATTTCAAATGAAAGAAAGACAGTTGTATCTGCATAATTGCATGTGAACCCCATAATCATTTTGCTTTTCTTTTTTTTTTTCCCATTTTGCACGTAAACATTAGTTGATTGAACAGCCCACTAATTTAGACCTCAATAAGTAGAGATTCCTTTTTTTGGGCCTAGTCATGTGATCAGATGCAGCACTCTGGAAGGTTGAGATGAAGGAAAATCAGTACTAGACATTATTGATCATTTGAAAAGCTGTTAAATATATAATGTGATTTCCTCTATTTATGTATTCTGCATGTACTGAGACATAATTATGATAAATAAATCATCGCAAAAACAGTAAGAACCTGGTAGAAATATACTGTAAAGTTGGCATGCTGGTTCTTCTTAGCTATTTACGGTTATTGATCCTGCTTGAAGTGATGGAATACGTTGGAAATTTCCTGCTTATCAGCTATGACATTTGCTATCTAAATCATAATGAGCTTCAAGTCTAAGAATTATTAGTCAGAACATCAACATATAATTAATTTGAATTGACTTTAGCTTTGACATCTATGAGCAAGCATTGTATTTTACTGGTGCAATCATATCGGAGGCTGAGTTGGTAAATAGAACCCTGGCTTAAAAGTCTTCTGGTGCAATAATGAGAATATGTCGGTTTGTGTCTCCAATTTGTTGCTATACTCTTACAATTAAAGAATCATTCTTTCTTTATACATAGGTTTTGTTTGGGAATTAAGAGGGGAAGGAAAAGGGAGAGATTAGAGGAGAAGGGAGGGGAGGGGAAGGTTAACCTTCCATATGTCCTCCCCCTGTTTGGGTGTTGATATCTCCTCCAAAATACCCCAATTTGGGGTATCATGAATTTGTGAAGGGGAAGGATGATGGAGGATTAATGATTGATCTTCCATCATCTTCTCCTCCAATTTTCATCTTCCCAAACAAGGGGAAGATATCTTGAATAAGATATCTTGAATCTCTTCCCTCCCCTTCCCTTCTCCTCCTTAATCCCCAATCCAAACATACCCTTAATCTCCATCTAATGGTTAAACAGAAAATGATGGCTAAGCCATAATCAAAATTTTGTGGCTCGTTTCTGTTATGGCAAAGCTTTTTCTAATTTCAGCAGCCTACAGTCATGTGGAGGATTTATTTCCTATCTACAATAAGCAATCTTCTTTTCCTTTTTCTTTTCCTATCAGGATTTCGGGCCTGGCCTAAAACGGTACAATAATTGAACACCCCCCAACAAAAAAATAAAGAAGACTTTATTTCAAAGCGAGCACAAATTTCCAGATATCATGTACCAAACTATTTCTTCCTGTAAAAAGTAGAATATTTGAATTCCATGTTTAACTTGTGGATTTATCATATTAACCAGCCTTGGTTGGATGACAGATATTCAGTGAATTTCTGCACAAGGAGTATGGAGGTCCTGGGACATTATTGGTGGAGCCTTTCACTGATATGTTAATTGCTTTAAAGAAGAAGAAATTGCCTGGAGCACCTCTGGCTGCAAGGGCGTCACTATTGTGGGCTCAAAATTATGTTGATGATGACTGGGAAGTTTGGAACTCAAAAATAAAGTGACTTCCACTTTACAATTCTTCTTTTTTTACAAGTTTTCTTAAAGTTGTAAGAACTAAGAACTAAGTACTGATCATTTTACTATAAAGTAAAATAACAAAAACCATTTCCATTTTTTTCAAGACTTTTCCCTCTCTTCATGGTGCTATACAAACTGGAGCCTCTTGGTTCTTCAAATCTCTGTTGAATTTTCCTTCCCCTGTATCAGGAATTCAGCTAGAAGAAGCTTCTGACATATCAAAGAGGCAATCAAATAATGATATTGTGCAGATCACAACTAGTTGCACCATTCAAATTGTAGACTCTGATATGCTCTGCAAAGAAGGCCGCCATGATTTTGACCTGAAAGAAGCAGAATTTACCGATGCCCCTCTTTGCCTCTGTTTCTCTGCTCTCATTTCCTGCAAATCATTATGCAATAATTCCGTAAATACTCATTGATGAAGACGAAGATAGAAATATGTATCAGAAATTAGTTTCAAAGTATGAAATGGATTGGACCAATATATCCACCAGAAAGAATAAACAGTAATAGTGCAGTAAAGTGGGAGATCAAAGCCTTGAGTAGGCTGAAAGGTAGGTGGAATTAAAGAAACATTCAGAATATTGTAATATTTTGAATAGTAGTTTTTGAAAAGGCAAAGAGGAAAAGTAGTGTTTGAACTGAGAAAGAAAAATACCTCATATGTGTTTGCTGTGTCTGACTTGCCTTCTTCTTCCTCACTTGCTGAACTCTTCTGCTTCTCCTGCACTGTACTCTTCTCAGCCATCTCTGCCTGTGTCTTCCTGGCCTTTGCGTGCTTCTTTGCCCTCAACACCTTCACAACCTCTAAAAGACCAGAAACACAAAAGTCTCAGACTCAGAAACCAGAAGATGAAATCAAACTATACAAAACAGAGAGATCCATATATATATATATATATCAAAAGCAGAGCATACCTTGAGTAGTGATGAGCCTATAAGCATGGCCGAGATTGAGAGTCTCATTAGGACGGAGAAGCTTGACACGTGTGAAACGCACAGTCTTATGGTCTTGGTGGTTCTGGTCTTGAGGAAGAGGCAATGGAATAATGAGAGAAACATAATGACCAGGGTTCATCTTCATGATCTCACTTGCAGGAACAGACCAATACATCCTCTCTATCTTCCCACATGGGTGCTGAATCACTAGAGCAGCAGCATCCACAGCTTGACAATTCCCCATGTCTCTCAGAATAATCAGAAAATGAAGAAGAAGCTAGATGGAAGATAAGAAGAAGAAGAAGAAGAAGTAAGGAAGGGTCTCTATCTAGACAGCTTCTGATAGAACCCCACAGATATAGAAGTAAGGAGTAAGGAGTAGAAGTAAAAACAAAGAGGATATGTAATGTAATGCAGCTTCTTGCACAAAGCAGGCCTTCTCTTCTCAACTAACTTAATACTAAGCAGAGTCAAATTAAGCCAAAGTTGACATAAATAGTATAAGAAGAGGAGGCATGACAAAAATATATATTTTAAATAAACATATATATGAGTGATTAATAAAAATAATTGTGAATCTAGTAAGATAATGTTCTTGGGGGAACTTAATTTAATGTTTTTTTAAATATTAATTATTCGGCAACTACTGATTGGCACCGGCACTTGTCTTGGGAGCAGGAGAAAGTGCCACGTGGAGAGATGAGAAGCGCATGAGATTGGAAGGATATGCTCGGCGATGTCCACGGACTCAACTCTACCTTTCTATTTATTTTTAACTCTCACACTTATAATCATATTTAATTTCTGTCTCCTAATTTTGTTACCAACTTATATTACAACAATTTTTATTCTAATATGGGTTGTGTAATGAGTATAATATAATAGGTAAAGTAACATTTTTCTTTACTAAAAACCAAAACTTTATTGAAGAGAAATGAAATATCTTCCATTCTAATGAATGAATTGTTGGTAAAATTAATGAAGTGTTAATAAGAAAATGTTGGAAGCAAAGCGTGGGAGTGAATAAGATTCTTTTGGGTGGAGAGTGGACAAGGACACAAGCACTAATGGATCTTATCCTCTTTACTGTGACTTAATTAAGTAACCTGTTTGGTTACCAAGAAATTGCGAGAAAAAGAGAAAGAAAGAACCTTTATTGAGTTACAACGTACCATGGTACATGCTGTGAAAGATTGGTGTTTAATCAGTCAGTGGGAACATGGAATATAATATATCTATTTATTTATTTATATAAAATACAATATGCACATTATTATTTTTAAAATATATATATATATATATATATATATATATATATATTTCAAAGTCCAATGCAATATTAAGTACGTACGTAGCTTCAAAGTGAGCTTGACCTATGTGTGACACATAATTGAGATTGAGATTGAAATGTTATGTGTAAGCAACCATCACACCCTAATTTACTTTGTTTGCATGCTAGCCTTTAGGTTCTATTCTCTCAGTGCTGTTGATGAGAGTGAATTGCAATCAAAAGCATTATCAATAATTTCCATTCATCATTAAATCACCATGAAATTATATTACTAAATAAAATATATATAAAAAATAAATATAATTTGATGATGTCACACTACAAAAAATAATAATAATAATTTTAGCGTTAATTAAATAACATTATTTCTTAATAATAGATATAATTATAGTTAATTAATAATGCTATATATTAATTTTATTTATAGTTAAAAATACTTTTAGTATAATTTTTAATATTAATTATAAATTTTAACTAATTTAATATTGGTCAAAGGTTCATTTTGGTCCTCTATGTTTCATTCAAGTTTCAAATGAGTCCTTTATGTTTCAAAAGTTTTAAATTAGTCCTTTATGTTTCCCAGAAGTTCTAAATTGGTCCTTCCGTCCAAATCCATCAATTTCTTAAGTTAACTGCTGACATGGCATGCCGAGGTGGACATATAATCTCTCCTACGTTTATCAGATAGTTGACATGGCCTTAGACATACCAAAAATAACCAAACAATGTCGTTTAAGCCAATAATAAAATCATGCTGAGAGGACCAATATGAAACTCTAATGAAACATAAAGGACTAATATAAAACTTCAATGAAACATAAAGGACCAATATAGAACTTCAATGAAACATAAAGGACCAATATAGAACTTGAATAAAACATAAAGGACCACTATAGAACTTTAATGAAACTTGAAGGACAATTATAAAACGTTTGGGAAACATAAAAGACCAATATAAAACTTTTGAAAGATAAAGGACCAATTTAAAACGTGGGTGAAATATAGAGGACCAAAATGGGTATTTGACCTTTAATATTTTATTTGTTTGTAGTGTGAGGTTCTTCTACTTCTACCCCACATATGCTGAATCAAAAATAATGAAAGAAACATAATGATATTGTTATTGCTTCTCCCTTAAAAAACTATCTAACACAATATACCTTGGGAGAATGAAAGATGGTGGTAATCTTTGACTCTTGTAAATATTTGTATATATAAAAATAAAGTGAAAAGTATGAGAAATTTTGGTGTTTGATTCACATGGTGTAAACGTCTCTGAATAATGTCAGTTTGTGCAAGCCATGTGAGGTGTTGGGAGACTTTGGCTCACACAATAAATGAAGAATGGACTCTTTTCTTGTTTAAACATGACTCATGTAGGGGACTACACTCTCTAATATTATATATATAACCCTTTTATAGCCATCAATGTATTACATTATTTTATTTTTGTTAATTAATTAATAATTAAATGGGTTCTCACTATAATATATATATTTATGTATGTGTATTCTAAAGTTAGGACACGTTTGGTATATACAGAATTAGTTGTTGTTGATGGAATGAATTCAAAACTCAATCATATATATGTGTGTGTTGTTGTTTGCATTTTTTGTGGGAGTACCAAATTTAGATTTTGCATCTCTTTGTGTTGTACCTTGCCTTTTCAACATTCTTATATATCCTTCTAAATTCTAATTTAATTTAAAACCTTCCTTCAATTCCTAGCTACCAAACTTTGGACTCTTTAATGCCTCTCTCTTCTTGATGGGACTTTAATTTCTCTTTCTATATATTCTTGTTTAATTTTCAAGGACATTTATTGGAAAATCTTTCCATGAATTAAAGTGCGCAAATTTCTAATAACGTGGATAAAATTTATAAATTTTAAAATAATTTGATATTATAATTATTTTTCATAATTATCAATTTTAAATACATTTATGTTTTTTGTTCACTAAACTATTAATTAACATGTAAGCCCGTTCATGTATGATTTATATGATTTCAAGCACTCATATATATAAAATTAGAAAAGTTTTATTATCACACTAATAATTGAGAAAATTTATACATTTAATTGTGTCTTTAAAATATACGTAAACATGCTTAATTAAAACTGCTTTATTCAATAACTATTGATTTAATTAATTTGTCTTTTTCTTTTTTATTAGAGAACAATAATAGAGAAAAAAAACAATGATTTTCGATCGAGTCTAAATTTTTTTAAAGATTAAGTTGAATAAATAGAATAATTTTCAAAGAGTACGTAGTTATTTAAATAATTGAATCATCTCTATTTCTTCTACAAAGACAAATTAAATAATATTGTAATTGATAAGTCTAATTAAGTATACATCTAATAATTAAGGGCCCTAATGAAAATGAATGTGAAAAGAAATTAAAAGAGAGCGCCGTCCCAGTCCTATGAGGACATTTTAATTAGGTAGCAATCAATGTGTTCGATTCTACAGTCCCTAGACTATATATATATACTTGCATGTAAGTAATTAAAAAAGTTTATAAATCAAATCAAATCATATAAAAAAATAACAATTTTCCGAATCATTTACCTGCAGCAACGTAACTATATTGATAAATAAATCTAATTATCTGAGAGTAGAGTTGAGAGAGATTGAATTTTTTGAGGACTGATACAAATTTTACATTGGGAATGTCACTTTTAAGGAAAGGCCGGTCTTATAAAGCCTTGGGCTCTCCCACTTCAATAGCTAGCTTTTGGGGTGTTGTTCTCCCAAGGACTTGTGCTCGTATCAATTGGTGCTTTCATTGAGAGCCAGCTAATCGAAAGGGCTACCTGCGGAGGGTTCTAACCGTTGGAGGGGCTGACCGTGATCGAGTGAAGCGCCATCGAGTGAAGTGTCGCACTGTGCAGCCGTCGGGACGCCGGCTTTCGAAGGGGGTGGTAATGATACAAGTCCCACATTTGAGAGGTTACTTTCAAGGAAGGGCCTTATAAGGCCTTGAACTCTCATATTCTAATAGCTAGTTTTTAGGGTATAATTTTTTCAAAGACTCGTGCTCGTATCATTTAAGCTAAGTGCCAATCAATATAATGTGCATTATATTTTACAGCGAGCCTTGTGTGTGAAACAATTTTGATACAATATAATTCTTTTACAGAAACTGTACTGCAGTTATTCTATTTATGTAATTTCAGAATTTTGGAATGTACGGTGAACTCTATTTGTCTCATTGTTTTTGTTTTTGCATCTTCACCTCATCACTAGCTAATTATATATATCTATGTAAGTGTGTATTGTATATATATGTCCAATTATATTCCGAAATGTATATATAGTTTCTTCTAATAATGCGTAAAGGAATCCATTAATTTTAGCAACAACAATGGAGATTTGTCGTGCAAAAAGGCCACCTAACTAGCATGATTAAAATTTCAAATGATCATATATATAATAATGATTCCTATATCTTAATTATTCCATTAGTATTATATCATAAAGGGTCAACTCAATTAATTATAGGTTATCGATCAACTTCACAAAATTTTTTTACAAACATCTTTTTATCCCATAAGATAATTGCATTATTAAATGCTATCAATTCTTTGGTTTAATTTTAGGGAGAATTCAAATCTGTTTTCCCATATTATTATGAAAGACTGGCTCTTTTTGTTTGACCCAACACTTAGGGCATGTTTGGTATGCCTTACTTATTGAGAAAGTGAGGTGAGGTGAACTTGCTGCATATTTAGTAAGCCTTCAGTACATGGAAGGTAAGTTGAAGGTTCCATCTGCACAGGGAACCTTGCTTCCCTCATGATGTGGAAGGAAGGTGAGGTGAGGTTTGATTTAAATACCAAAATGCCCTTAAAAATTTGTAGCTTTTAAAAAAGTAAGAGCAAAAAAGGTATTTCATACTATATATCTTATTCTCACCATATAAAATAATATTACTTTTACATTCCATTTCCATTTCCCTGTATACCAAACATACTTTTTATCATTTATTTCCACTTTCATCTTCTACTAAAACACTCACCGGATACCAAACGTTACCTTAGCTTAACTTTGTAATAAAGCCTTGCTTGGTAAGTGATTTAAATCATGCATGGACATGGTCTAATTTTTAAATTAAGTAAATATTTCTAATTGTAATATCATGAATTTAAAAAATAAATAAACAAATGAAAAAATTAAATAATTAAAACCATTCTATAGTAGTAGTTAACATTTAAAGATCGAAGAATTATAAATTTAATTAATATTATATTGATTATTAATTATTCATTCCCTCAATCATTCATCAAATCCAAAATCAAACCCACTAATTAATTCAATGGAAAAAAAATATAATTACAAACGAACATATCAAAGATTTTTTCCCTCTCTGCATGAGCTCTCTTTCTCTCTCTAGATCTCACTCTATTATCGTTTGGTTTTATTGCACCATGGTGATGACTGATGACATAATAAATTATTAAATCCAACAGAAGAAAACTGGATGGGACGGTTGAGTTTACCATGCATGCAGGACTAGACGTTTTCCCCAGGATTCTTGCAATGCCCATGTGCTGCTGGTGGTACCCTCTCTCTCTCTCTCTATATACATATAGATTATAGGGGTCTAATATTGAGCTATATATATATATATATATATATATATATAGGTGAAGACCCTAGAATTACAAGATTAGATTAAATACTATAGCACAAGCTTGTCAACTTTTGTCACATATATGTGATGTGAGAACCTCTTTTAATAATAATATATCATATTTGTCTACATATGATACAGTTTCATGGTGTTTTGAATTTGATCTTTAAAAAAAAAATAAGAATAGGGCATATTTTTAACAAATTTTATAATATTTAAAAAATTAATTATCATGCTCACTCTTCTAGCTCTCTGATTTGAGACAAAGAAAAAAAACTTATTTGTAGAGTGTAAACATAACTTCACCATAGTGCTTTGCAGCCATATTATGTTATATATATATATATATATATGTGTGTGTGGGTGTGATTTATTTGTTTATATATGTATATATACACATGCATATAAGGTATTTATCGTCGATGACACTGATTATTCTCTTTATTGATTTGTAGACACACCTTAAAAGATATGATAGCTACTTCAAGAATTTAAAATTGTCTTCATATCAAATAACAAAGATCAAAGCTCTGACACTTGATGATTAAAAATAGATGAGTTCCTTTCATTCAAACATATAATTTTTCTTTTTGCATTTGATTTATTGTTATTTGGTCATATAAGATTATAAGCTAGAATGTTATAAATGAGTTTTTAAATTCCATTAAATAAATGACAAACTTTCCTCGTGCCAAATTTAATTATAACTGAAATTTAACCAACACGAGTATTTTATTCTTAAAAAATTAATGATTTCAAAAGTCTATTAATTAATCTTTAATTAATTAAGTTGGTTTAAACTAATTGAGATTTTATAAGAGAGAAGACCAAATGTTCATTAGTAACCAACTAGAATTTGATCTAGTATTAAGAACTTGTTTCTACATAAACATATGGTATATACATCCCATCCCATGGTTCAAACTTTTGTTGAGTACTTGCCTATACACATATTCATTCTTAAAAAAACATGTCTTGTCTTTTTTTCTTAGGCCAACAAATAATTACATTTTCATATTATTTTTCAAGCACTCTGATGGTTAATTTTTTTCTATATTAAATTTATCAATTTTCTGGTGTTATTTTATAGAAAATTAAGAAAAGGAGGTATAATAATTAATTAACCAATTTCCAATATAGATATATATATAACGTCATTTGATCTCATCACAAGCATTAATATTTTTCATCCTGGCAATCAAAAACCCAGTAATGCTACAACTTGGAAATATTGTTAGCACATGCATTAGAGAAATAATGGACAATCTTGTTCACATTAAGTCATTAATTAAGTCCTTTTTTGTTTAAAGTATTTATAAGACCTGAAAATTTTTTACCTAATATAACAAGTACTTAATTCTAAACATGAAATCAACGTTGGTTCACAAACTAATTAAAATTAAAGGGTCCAAATACAAAGAACCCCTTATTAGTTGGTAGGAAAATGATGAATAATTATAAACATCTCCAAGATTCCTTTAACCGACCACACGATGGATGTGATTGAGCTGGTTGGTACAATGTCGATCGCAATATGGGTTTACTGTAATTGATGAATAATTACACAACGATTATTTTATTTATAATTTAATATATTATATTTCTTCCCTTCATAATTATTAACAAAATGGAACACTTTTGATGATACATCACAAATGGATGAGAACAATATTATTTGTGATTAACAAACAAAGCACTTTATGGGAAAGTGTGTATTGTTTCTTTGATGTTAATTCGACAAATTCATGCATGCACGAGTGGCAAAATTAAAGATCATCATTTTACATATATATATATATATATATATATATATCACCTTTTAAAATTTCCTTTTTCACTTTATTATTTTTGCTGCCTAGGCAGTGACTATGATTTTAATTAACTTTTTATTTGTGTTCCCTCCTGTTTAGTAATGAGAGTGGATCATATATAAGTATATATGTATGGAGATAGAGATAGGCACGTACGAGAGTATGAATATTATTGGCTAGACAAGAATAAAGAGATGGTGATAATGAATATTATTATAGTTTGATGGTGTAAGAAATGGACACAACGATTTTGTGGTGGTCATGTTTGTCTTTGTTTTTGGAGACATTTATAAGGTGCTAATGCCATCATCATTTGCCTTATTACAAACACTTCTACTTTGGATGTCAATTTTATGTCAAACTTTATTTGGAGGGGAAAACCTTTTGTCTTTTTCCTACAAATTTCATCCATCCCGGAATCATAACATAAACCAACAAAGAAATTGATTAATCATTGCTAACCATAATTAAGACAATCTTATATATATATTATTCATTAATTGAATTGCTCAAATTGATTATATATATACTCCTTCTGGTTCGCAATATCTGCTGAAATTTGGAGAAATTTTTTGTTTCAAAATATCTGATGTTTTCACAAAATCAATAAAGTATTAATTATTTTTTGACAGTTTTATCCCTATTTATTCTTTCTTGGACTTTTCAAGTTTAATTAGTTGAGCCAAGACTTTTTCCAAGTTTATTGTTATTCCCAATATATGCTAAATTAGGGTATTTTAGTCTTTCTATTTTATATTTTTCTAAGTTTAAGATAAACTAATGATTATCTTGGTCTGTGTACATCTATAAAATTACAGCAGATATTGTGAACCGGAGGGAGTATATAATAATGAAACTATATAAAAGTAGTTATGCTTAAGTTTTTATTGGAAATACAAACTCCTACGTCTGATAGGATAAGAAGTTCAATAAAGTACTTAAATAGCTTGATTCTTTCCATTTAACAGTTAACTTTTTAGCAGGAAGAGTTCTCAAGCCACTTGTATTTCAACATTCTTAATTATTTTAAGATCGATATAAATAATAATATATATTTGATTCTTCAAATGGAGAAGATTAATAATTGAGCTGATGTGAGTGTAGAGAATAATTAAGATCATAGTATTTTTTTAATGAAAATTATATATGTATGGGATTATGATTATATATATTTTTGAATAATGTTGCCATGATGGATGGTTAATATGAATAATTAATAGATTGGAGATGGTCCATTCAAGAGTCCTACAAGCAATGTAAAGGGGAGCAAAAGTTCTTTTATATGTCTCATTTACACTATCAATGTTTAAGCCCCCGTTTGGTTACTAGAATTTTAAGGCGTAATATTGGTTGATTCTCACTTTTAATATAAGGGTAAAATAATTATTTTATCTACTTTTATTTCATTCACATCACATCACATTTTCATTCTCATTCCCTCCATCTCCAACATTCTTCATACCAAACGAGGTTTAAGAGTCATGTTTAATATATAAGTATCTATATTTTTATATATCTTTTAATTTTTCATTGGTGGAATAACTCAATAATTTCAATTTGAATTGGGCATACATATATATTGGATCCTTCAAATGAGAGGGATGTTTGGTATTACGATAGTACCGAAAATTTGATATTTTTTAAATTTATTATTTGTCATTTGATAATATTAATAAAAATTTGACCTTTAATTTATTCAGGATGGGTTCCTATTAATATAATGTCTTATTAATATTAACAAATGATATTGAATGAATGAAATGATATATTAAAAATTAAATATGTACTCCTATGGCATAGACTTCAATTTTATTCCCTAATAAAAGATATTAATTAATAAATTACTTAAGGAGATATATAGTATTACTATATTACTATATGTATAAAATTGAAATGATGTTCATAAGGTGTTGGGCTAAAATTGTTTTGTTTGAGTTTGAGAAGGATCCTCACATAAGCACATGCAATAAAACTAAATTAAGTAGTGACATATATATAATTATATATGGGCTCACAACAATATAACCTTCATATCATCGACACAATCTCTCTCTGGGGCCTTATGTACATGTGCTTTTATCTCCATTCCCAACCATAAAGAGATGGGATAAAAAAAAGTTTTTTTTTTTGAAAAAAAAGTTGAAATAATTATCTTATGATATATTGAATTTTTTTATCAATTTAATTTGAGCTAATAAGATTAATTCTTATAAAGAATACTATTAAAAAAAAGACTTTGCAAACAAGAGATTTTTTTTTTCTTGGGGTTGGGGACAATCGGAAACAAGAGTCTAATGTTAATGCTATGTAGAGATTAGAATTTTTTTAATATCTAAAAACTTTTTCAATTATTAAAATAAAATCTTAACTAGTCCCTACCAGAACCCAAAAATTATTTGTTGTGATTTATACACGTACGTGTCAAAGGTATTTCGTAATGTAAAAGAAATGATAAATGTGGGGCCCTAGTGTGGAAAGAAAAGAATTGTTGCGTTTGCTGTATCAATTAATGCAATAAATGTAAGATGTGAAATTTGAGAAAAAAGAAAATTGGGAATATGAGGAATGAAAAAGACAAAAGAGAAGTAGCTGAAGCCTGAAGACGGTTTCAAATAATTATTCAAAGACTAATCAATTATTCATAATTGCATTTCAATGCTCAAAAATAGACTTCATATTTAGTTTTAGATAAAAAGTATTTATCAAATTTGACGCCAAGGAAAATTCTCGGTACGTTACTTTTTAGTTTTTCAAGATATTAAATGTATCCACTTCTCTTATCGGAAATTTAAACCTTAATTCGCCATAATGTGAAGGAAAATGATCCAATACTTTACAACGTTGAAAAGTAGAAGAGAGAGAAAGAGATAGGAGTAAGCTTCACATTAAATGGAGCCCACCTATCCATTTTCTAACGTGAAGACTAGTAATTTTCATTAAACCAAACTGTGTTATTTTTTTATTTTATAATTGATCTTTAATATGAACTATTTTTTTGAAAAAATAATTTATTTTGACATTTAAATATAAGTTATGTGAAAATACTGACATAAACACTTGTAAAGGTTTAAACTTTGCGTTTGATTTATAGAGCAGAATCTAAGTGAAATAATGAAGATAAGCATAACCATACTGCTGCTACATTGATGTTAATTAAACGTTAATTAAGAATGAAGAGAATGGTGAGCCCTCAATGAGATATTGTAATGGGCAAAGCAAAACTTGGGACTTCACCTTTCACCATGACAATGCAAATACATACATCTCTCAACAGTGTGAGAAATCACACAGATGGGAAAAACTTATTGAGATTGAAGGGAAGAGAATAGAATTCCTCACTCCTCGTATCTGTCTTGAATGATCTGAATCTGTCCCACCAATGCATTCCTCTGTCTTTCCTCGTTTGATTATCTTTCTTGTGCAATGTCACATCCAAGAACAGTGCTAGTAATCCACCAACAAATGCTTCTGATGAGAATGGCACATTGATCATGTCGTTGAACTGTCATTAACAAACTATAGTTACTGCTTTGAAAGAGTAATGCAACAACAATAACAACAAGCCTTCTTCCACACTGGGTGGGGTCGAGTATATGAATTATGGTTAAGCTATCTTTTATATGATCAACTCAACCTCTAATTAATTGTCTTATTTGTACATGACTAAACCAATTAGGTGTGTTTCTTTGAAAGAGTAATAATCATGTTGGTTATTTTTATGATGGGCTTGGGCTACATACCCATCTGGCTCGAGTGTGGACAGGACCATAGCCCTTGAATGCTGTGTACTCATTGAAGTATTGAGGAACAGACAAGCCCATGAACACAGAGAACCCCAAGATGAATTTGGTTCTGAAGCTGTTTAAATTGCAGAACTGAAGGAAACTCAGGCCTGCAGAACCTGTGTTGTGTTGAAAGTGAAAAAAAAAAAAATTTGAGTGTAAACTAGATATGATAAAGGGAAAGCAAGCTTCTTTGGTTGATACTAATTGTAAGAGTAAATTATTGTTTTTATTCTTAAAAGATGCAATTTGTCTCAATTTAGTTACTGAAAGATGGAAATATCAAATGTAGTCTCCAAAATATGTTAATAGAGATTCCTAGGGACTAAACTAAGACAAATTGCATATTTCGGAAACTAAATTTGACATTTTCATATTTCAAGGACTAAATTTAGACAAATTACATCTTTCATAGACTATAGTCTAATTGTAATACCGATGATACATACCCACATAGGCAAAGAAAAGGCAATACAAAGCTGCAACTATTGGTGCAGGGATTGAAGCAAAAACAGCTCCAAATTTTCCTACATGACAATCCATGTTTAGTACAAAGGTTTAAGACAAAATCATTCAGAATTGTCTACTATAAGCAAGTAAGAAACATACCAAGTATGGAGAAGAATATCATAAATCCAGCTGATATCTGAACTACCCTTCGGCTTCCTACTCGAGTTAAGGCCAAAAGTCCAGCATTTTCTCTGGGAAAATGTCAAGGAAAATTTTTTGATAATCGCCAAGAAAATGGTATTCATAAGCATATAGAGGTTTTGAAGTGGAAATCTTACACAGAAACTGATGATCCATTCCCAGTGCCAAAGATCCCAGATAACAAAATTCCCACTCCCTGATACAGAAGAAACAACAATTTACTATCATAAGTGAGAATAAGGAGTAATTCGTACATCTGACTTTCCCCAGACCCCAACCGACAGTGGGAGCCTCGTGCATTAGGCCGCCCAGTTAAGATCTTATAATAATTTCTATTACCTGCCATCCGACGCCACGGCTAAGAACTGAAGGTGGCAATGGAGTTGCACTTGCGTACCTTGACACAGCAATAAAAGCACCAGTGGACTGTTGAACAATCAATTTTTTTGTGAGTAGCAAAACATTGAATAAGTATGCAAAAAATACCTCACAGATTACTAAAAGGATAATTTGTAATAACATGATACTTTAGGTTAAGCATCTATTGTGATTCACTTGTAAATTACAAATGAAGCATACATACCTCTACTAAAGCAACAAATGAAGCAGCCATCATAGCAAAAGCTTCTCCAGCATCAAATGTAGGAGCTCCCCATTGAAAAGGATATGGGATTCTAATCCTGAATGAGATTTTATAATAACCCATAAACCCAAGTTAATCCCCATTAAGTATGAGCTTCAAGAAACATCAATACTGTTATATAGATCATGCTATTAAAACATTGCCACATTAAGAAGAAACCAGAAGATCCTTCTTACCAAGGGGCACCTCCAATAATTCCAGCACGATCAGTTCTGCATGTCGTCTGAGTTTTAGGTGCTGCATTTTTGTAGGCTCCACCCACAGTGAGAAGATGAGCATAAATCCATACAATCGCCACTGAGAATATAACGGCAAAGCGATCAAATATAGGCTTGTCTCCTTTCATCATGTGAGGAATGTACTGCAAGAACATATATCACTACTTATAAACAGAACTTTCAAATTGAAAGAGAAGGGAAAGAAAAAAAAAGCAAAGCAAGTATTTACAAGAAGAATCAAGACAATCATAAATTACCTGTGAAAATACAAGAAGGATGATGAGTTCTGGCAGTCCAATCTCCACACATTTTGCAAGCTATAATTCAAAAAGCCACAACAAAAACAAAGAATTACAAAAGATACAATCATCATATAGGAAAAGTACAAGTACTAATAATTGAGGAGAATATACATACCACAGGGAAACCCAGCTCATAAAGGCCAAAGCCTGATAGTGCAACCAAGGGAATAGCTGAGAGAGGGCTTAAGAACCTAAACAAATATAAATCAGATTATTCACCGAGATTTTTTAAAAGGCTGAATAGTGAATACTGTAAAAATTCTATAATGTGTATTACAAGATGTGAATATTATAAAGATAAAGTAGCTTAGGACTACAACCTCACTATATTGCGCCAGAGACCACTGAAGCCAAGAACAATTTGGAGGGTTGAAGCCACAATAAGAGCACCCTGTGTTCCTCTCATTATCCTCTCAAATTTCTGCATTTTGTCACAAAACAGGTAACAACCAAAGATCATGATACGACAAAAAATAGGAAGATAGTAAAAGACAAGAATGTAAGTAAATCAATGAACTAACCGACCTCCTCAGGATTTACAATGTCACTGTAGCGGCCAGCCAAAATGATTGAAATAGTTGTGGGGACAAAGGTGTAGGATCCCCCAATAACTGCGGGTAGACGAGTCCCAAATAGTGTTTGGAAAAATGTGTTTATACCAGCCACGAACAGTAGAGTCTGAATCATTTTTGCTTTCTCCTCCTAATGAACCACAATAATTGCAATATTATCTATCAATCAAACTGATAAATGAAGCAGAGAAACAGAACAATATCAAGAACCATTTGGTTTTTGTCATGACTTACATTGCCTCCTCCCATTTGAGGAACTAGAGAAGTGGGTATTAGAACAGTGGTTCCAAGCATCACCAGGTAATGTTGGAAACCCAATAGAATCGCCTCCGCTTCATCAACAAAAATTGTATAATACTCAATCCTCACATTGAATGTGAATGAGAAGAAGAAAAAGGGGAAAAAATCTAGATGGGTTTCTCCAAAACTAGAGGAAGAAACATAGAAACATCACATCACTGAAGCAGTGAACTTACGCCATGGAGGAGGACTGGTAATGCAGTAAGAAACATTGGGTAATTGATCTTTCACCGGATGTGGTTGTTGATCATCCTGCTTAGGCGGTGGTGCTGCTCCTCCTCCTCCGGCCATACTTCTTCTTCTTCTTCTTCTTCTTCTTCTCTAGTCTAGCCCCTACCTTTCAAAACTCAAATAGAGGCAAAACAAAATATTCACAAACCCACTTGAGTATTATTTTTTTTTTTCTTAGTGGAAAACAGAATGGTGAAACGGTGGGAGGAAACGGAAGACACAGTAGGGGAAGAAGCAAACAGAAACGTTTCTTCTGTGGGAAATTCAAAGTTTTCACACAAGAAGGATGGGGATGAACAGTACGGTGGTGACACCTTGTGAGTAACGTAACGCAATGCAGGGAATAGAGAGAGAAAGAGAGAGGTGCATTTGATTTGTTTAGCCCAAGAAGACCACTTGGAGGCCAAGAAACATAAAAGTGAGTGTGAAGATGTGGAAAAAAGCAAAAGGAACGAACCCTCCTCTCCTCTCTCTCCTAAAGCGAGAAAGAAACCGAAATACCTCAAGAGAATCTCTCAGATTTCCATTTCTTTACAATATTATAATCCCTACTTTAATACTCTCTTATTAACACTGCCTTTCTTTTCTTCAACACGTAAAAGATAAAGCTTGCACAAAAGCATCTTCCCCTTCTCCTTTATTAACCTCAGATTTGGGATTTACACTAATTAATAACACTATTAGTTGTCAGAAGCTAATGAATTTAGAATTTTCTCTTTCATTTCACCCATTTCATTCAGAACAGAAGTTTGACACAGCAGAAAAGTTCATCATTTCCACCACCCCTTTTGCTCCCCACTATAGTACTAACTGCAAATGATCAAAAGCTTTCTTTTTTTCACCTTGACCACCCAGAGTTTGAATATCAAAAACGGGATTTAATAAATTTTTTAACTTTTACATGTATTGGTGCAGGTTTTATTATTATTATTTTTATCTATTTTTTGTTTAGTGTAACCGATTAGTCAATTCTCTTAACGTATTGTCAAAACTTGCACACCATCCTCCTTTCCGTTATGTCTGTGTCCATTCGCTTCATGAACTTGCATTAGCTGTCTGTATTGGACGCATCCTATGCAACACTGAAATTTTCTGTGACAATGAAAAAGGTGATCTCTGTGTGGTACTAGAATTGCTTCCTCTCTTTCTAAATTTCTGGGAAATCTTACTTAATTATCCAAGAAAAGGAATTATTAATTTTTATATATATATATATATATATATACACACACATTTGGGAGAATTTGATGCCTAAGAAAATTCTCCACTTTGATGTTATTATTGTCTGAGTAAATTTGTAGTTCCTATGGTCACAGTTAAAGGCATATATCCCAGGAACAAATTCTACCAAGAGATTATGAATTATTTATGGAAGATTTCATCCTTTTTTTAAAAAATATTTTATTTAGTACCTTTTTTATCTATATTAATATGATTGTATCTTTTATTGTCACACTTTTCTTATCTCACAAAATACATATTTTATAATTTAAAAATTAAATAGAATATATGATGTGATGGGAGAGAGAAAGTGGAGATAATTAATATGATAGCTAGTTATGGTAAAAAATTTATATTATATTTTAGAAATTACAAAACAAATAACATGTGAAGCCTCTAATTTGGTATATTTGTTTGTTGTAAGCTATGGAATTTATTATACCATGTGGATGAAGAAAACATTGTTTGAATCCTTTTCTTTAGTATGAAGTAACAAAAAAACTTCATATAATATGAAAATTAGCAATATAACAGAATGATGCATTTCTGATTGGACTCTCAAGTCAAAATCTTCAAATTCTTTCAATGGATTTTCCTAGTTTCTTTTTGGTACTTACTTAGCTAGACCCTTCTTTGTCTGTGATATTCTTCTATTAAGAAACATCAAAAGCATTTATTCTTGGCCCCATTTTGATCCCTACAATTTCACAAAAGATGTGTTTACAGTACTAGTTTTGTTCCTTTTAAAACAATTATGATTTTATTTCTTTAATTTCACAACAGTTTCAGCTATATGTAACCAAATCAGTAATCCTTTTTTCTATTTTATTTCAGATAAAACTGAAATAAAATATAAGAAGGGACTCAAATAATGAGAAAATATAGAGGAGACTGAAAATTCGAAAGATTGAAATATTTCTTTTTGTTGATATGTAGTAATGTAAAATTTATGATAGTAACTTTTTTTATGTCTCTCATTCTTCATCACCAAGTTAAGTGTATGATGATTTTCCTCTCTGGATTTCCATTTCTTCCTGCAGACGCGTTTTTTTCCCATGCTTTGTAAAATGGGTAAAATTAGAAAAACAATGAAAAGAGTGAAAAATATAAAGAACAAATCTCTATTTTGGTCCCTCAAAAATACACTTTGTTTCAATTTAATCCCTAAATTATTAAAATCCTCAATTTCATCCTTAAAAGAATGCTTCCCAAACAATTTATTAATTCCTATGTTAGCTATATTATACGGGCGCCCTAATAAAAGAACAACTAACATATACCAAATAGCATTTTAACAACTAATATGTCCAATGAAACATCTATATAACTAATTTAGGGACTAAGTTGTTTGAAAAAAACATTTATAAAACATGGAATTGAGAATTTTGATTTTTAGGGATTATATTCAAACAAATATATATTTTAAAGACCAAAATAATAATTTATTCAAAGATAAATAAGCATATAGAGTAAAAGCTAGTATCTGTCCAAAAAAAGAAACATATTTTGATCAAACAAAAGTTTAACAGTAAGGGTATGTTTGGTAACAAAACCAAACAGTAAAATCGTGGTATTTTACGATTCTCAAAAAAATTTTACATCATATTTTATACATATCAAACACAATTTTTATCATACTTTTTTTTCTTTCCTAATTTTTTCTCTATCTCTCTCCTCACTCTTCTCTACAATACTTTCTTTTATTCTACAGTACTTTACATCCGTGCATCTATACCAAGCGTACCATAATTTCATTCTTAAAAATTAATTCCAATCCTGAGAGAATTAATCAAAAGTGCAATTAAAATTTCCCTGAAACCAATATTTTATTTGTTCAAGGAAAAACATGATAGAGACACAAATCTCCTTCTTTGACTTCATAACTTCCAATTCATTACCTTTTTTTTTTTACCACAAACTCAAATTCTATGCCTATAAATAGATGTCTATACCGACACCTAGGAATAAAAATAATGGGGGTTAAAACTTAAAAGTAGATGACAGTTCATGTATGTATATAAATTTCAAAGGGAGCGTTAGTATAAATTAATTAAGAGAGGAACATATATAGCCATAGTTAAGCTTTTAGTAAAGCAAGCCACTTTATATTTCTTTCGGCTATAAATATAAAGTTTTCCAATTGACCTATAATTACCTTCATTCCTCTAAAGTGAAACTCAAACCCTCCTTCATAATTTGACAAAAATTCACTAATAGACAACATTTATTGAATTTATCATCTATTTTTTTTTCTTATTTCAATTGAAACATTGGACCATTGTTATTTATTTGTTTAAAGGAATAGCCTTTGTGGTCCAAGTCATAAGGGATTTACATAGCTACGTACCATAGGAAATGATGCCCCCATATTAGGGGGTTTGAACTTTGAAGGATTTTCATGTAAACTTAAAGGAATATACTCATTCTCAAATTTTATTTTCCACATTAAAGTTTGGTTACAAAGGTAACGTATAAACATAAAACATAACAAATTACTTCCTTTGCATTGCCATCATGATTAAAGTCATATATAATATTATATTTAGTTAGTTTTATATTTTCTCACTATAGCTTTTTTTCTTCTTTTTTTTTTAGTGATAAAGATGGTAGTAAGGGAAGGCACTCCCAACTACTACCGAGTAAGGCGCCGGTGGCATGTTGGGGAGACCAACAGAGGTTCAACCCAAAGGATTACTACACAAGCCTAAACCGCAAGCAGTTTTATTCAGTCGCAACTACTCAACTAGCTCTTAGGTACCAGGGGATCTCCCTAAGGAGAAATGTCCACCAAAACAGGATTTTGGATGAACTTTTTTTCTTCTAATCACAATATATGTGACACATGGATATTTTTTGTAACTCAACACACTCTAGAGTCCTTTTTTTAAAAAAAAGGATTTATTTTTATTAAACAACATAATAAAAATATAAGAAATTGTATGTCCAAAATTATATTGGATTAATATATGTTTGTTTGTTGTGAGAAAGAATGTTAATTGGATATTCATATTCTGCAGATCTTCATGCGTCATTTTCTTAGCATATAAGAAAAATGAGCAGTTACGGTCCCCACTTATTCAACATCCAATTCTAAACCCAAGAATAAAAAAAGCTTTCACAAAATGGGAGACAAACTATATATATACATATATGCACAGATTTTGTATTTTATTGGCACATTTTTAATACAAAATTAGTATATGTATAATTTATACAATTTATTTTTCTTATAAAAATTACACGATCTATTTTAATTGAAAAGCTTGATAAAAAATGGAAATAAGTAAATATATATATATTGAGGACAAGATCTCAAAGATAGACCTTGCATGTGTTTCTTCTACCCCTTCATCACATGACACTCACTAGTCACTACCAACTTCTTCATCTTTTTCAATGTGTAGATTTCATTTTATATTTATTTAGATTTATCTGATCTACTTATTTGTTCATGAACCGAATCAATTTTAAAACTTTTCAATACTGAAATATATTCTAAGCTTGCACAAATCCTATTTTATTAAAGGAAAATACTTAGGTCCATTTCCTTATGTCCATTACATCCAATTCCCCAATATAAATCTGACACGTGGCAAAAAGTGTTTAAATGACCAATCACAGTAGAGAGAGAATATAGAAGATCACCTTTTTATATAACCAATAATAGAAGAGAGAGAGTGTAAATACAATATATAATTGGTAGAATTGAATGTAATGGACATAAGGAAATGGACCTAAGTTTTTTCCTTTATTAAAATCATTAACAACCTAAAAGACACCCTAACTTTTTTATTTTTGGAAAAATTAAAAGAGACTCATTCATGAAATGAAAAGAGGATGTATGTCCCAATTATATAACATTAACAAGTCTTAATATACAACAATAAATAAAGCATTTTCTATTAGGTAGAGTAACGCAGTAAGCTACATGAATCAAGGAAAATTTTGTTTAAAAAGAAGAAAGGTTAGATCTAGAGGATGCGTTTTATTTTTAAAAATTCTAATCCAAGAATCACATTCTCAAAATATTAGAAAGTTTTTTCAACTTTCATATTCCTAGATTATTTTTTAAGATTGTCATTCTATAATTGAAAATAATTTCATCCTATGAGATTAAAATAATATCACCCCTTAGATGAGATTAAAATAAGAAAAAAATGATATTGCAAGATTCTCAATATTGTAAGATTCCCAAACTTATTTTTTTAATCCGTGTACCATAATTTGAGAACAACTCTTATACCAAATGCCTTAGTGTACAATACACTTAACGTATATACTCAGGAATCTATGATGGTTCTTCCCTGATTTGCAAAGCAAAGGATACTTTCGAGACAGGATCCTAAACGTGACAAGTAAACCTTGTTGAGAGACTACTTTGATCATTATGGATGGGACACTGAATATACAATGGAATCATGACCTTGCCATTTCTTTCTATACAAGGACAAGGACCACCACTACTCTTTATTCTGTATTAGTCGTATTATTCTCCATGCAAGCAATCAATCATCTTCAAAAAATGGGGCCAAGAAAAACCAGACAACTTGAGGAAGAAGGGTAGAGTTAAGTTAACTAAATTTGCTTTATAATCTAAGGAAGAAAACAAAACTCACTTGGAGTTCATACCAATGTCTTAACCTTAACAAATATTAAACCTGCAAATTACATGATAAACTCACTCCCTCATTTGGGCTCTTACTTCAAATACATCACAAATTCCACTTTAGTATTTGTTCTTATGAAGAAACTAGAGGGAACTACCTCAAAATGAACTCCATAAGCAACACAAACTGTGAGAGCTCAATAAGGCACAATCCAAAGATATCTTTAGTCAGAAAGATGCCTCGGAAAATCCTCTTGTTCCGGGCATCATCGCTAAAAGCAACATAACCCATCGTGTTTCCTCCTTGGAGGTGCTTTTCTAACAGCAATAGGATGCATACGTGGAACCTTATTGCCCACTCGTACTTCGAAGTTGCAATCTCTTCCTCTCAAACTCAAGCTACATAATCGAAATAAAACAACAATAAATTAAATTCAAGTAGCTGATAAAATTTTCTGCAGAACAGGAAAGGTTTTCCTATTTATACTTTAATCTATTATTGGTGTAAATTATGTACCAAGAAAAAGATTAACACCATATTTCTCCTTACAGTGTAACATCATCCAAACAGAATTCAACAGAGCACATATATTTCCTTCATTATAACCATTCAGAAATACATACCAAAACTAAGCCTCTTGAATTATGTGTTCAAAACAAAAGATTCCTCCAATTAATGGAGCTAATATTACTAACAAAAACAAAGCCTTCTCCCCACTAGGTGGGGCAGGCTATATGAATCAAGCGATGATGTCTTTGCTCATTTCTATAGTTAGGTTATTAATAGTTAATCCATCCTAATACTTTCTCCTTTTTTCTTTGACCTTCCCCTACCTCTAATTATTGGGCTATCTTCCATCTGGTCAACTTTACGTACAAAAGCCTCTAACGGCCTGCGTAGAGTTGACCAGATGGAAAATATCCCAATAACTAAAATACTAAATTGATATAAGAAGGTAATCAACATTGATGGTGAACACCAGCAACCTTCCTTAACTTATAATTTAGATTCATCTAAAATGAACAGCCCAACTTTAAAAGTAATAATACATTGTAAGGCACGAGAATGGAAGAGCAGCCCAACAACACATGGTGCAGAATGTTATTATCTATTTTTTTTTATAAAAAAATGAATAGTAGGCCATTACTGTAAACATCCGCGTAAATTGAAAGCATTAGCATATTGCAATCCATGTAAATAATAAAGGCTGGGTATTGTTTTAAGCTCATACCACTTTCCTCACTCGCTCATTTGCAGCAGGAGTACCTCCAATAACAGATTCAGGGAGATACGGGCTGCCAACACGCACCTCATTCATCACTACTATCACAGTCTTGTCCCAGCGAACTGGAAGCCTGATTAAAAGCTTATGCTATCAGTTTAAACTTAAAGGAAGATTGATTAGTAGTTTATGAATAATAAGTTGGCAGAAAAATACACAACAGCTAGATAATTGAACAGTTTTTTTTAAAAAAAAAGACAAATATACAGAACATCACATCTGTTTGGCTACTGTCCTTTCTCAATTTGAACTTTTTTATCTTTTTTTTTTTAAAGAAAGATCATTAGAAGTAGTAAAGATGGATAAAATGCCAACCACAAAAACGTTTACAATTATTTTCCCTGTCAAGTACAGTTGCTAGGTTAAACAGTTTTGTATGTGTGTGTATGCGTATGTGGATGCAGGAAATCAACTTGTGCTATCATTATTCATTACACATGTAATTGAAATTCCGTTTCAACTGCAAGAAAAGAAGAGACTTAAGTCATATCAAGGCTATTGTACAACAGCATTTGACATAATTCAATATTTGAAATCGGTACGGCATACAGGAATCATGCTAAAATATCAAGTATTTGACTAATTAACATCCACTAAGCTCACAGATACTGATTAAAATACAATATAACTTTGACATTGGTATGTTAGAATTGCATGAATGAACCTTACAAAAGATACAGTTATATTCAATCATCTAGCATCTACAAACAGTAGATATATACGACACTATGCTTATGCAAGGTAGACTAAAGTTTTGTTGTTTCTCTCTTTCTTTAGGATATAAAGGTGTCATTCCTCTCTTAAGTGCCCCATCATTTAGATGTTAATACCACAACCCCCGGCCCAAATAATAAAGTAAACTCCCTTTTCCTGAGACATATAAAATTGCACTGAACACTGTTCAAGTTTTATGGCATTGGGAAAAGATTAGAGTAGGCAACATAAAAGCATAACTTCCAGTATTCGACACGTTTTATGATCAAATATATAATCTATGAAGAAGAGTGAATACTGATGAAAACCTTAATATTGACAATCAGCAATAACAAAAAGAAGCTTTCAGGCATTTCAAAAAATGAATTCTAAATTCTACAGTCTACACTCTACACCAAATAAGACAAAAGGTAGAAAAACTATCTCTAAATGAAGAGAATTTTTTGAAATATCACGCCCTCCAAAGAAGATACAAATAATAGCAGACTTAAATCACAAGTTCACAACCACAAATCCAAACAGGACAAAGGAATAGTTATGATAAATATTTTAAACCAACTAGATTTGTAAATATGAAAGTACTATTTTCGTTCAACGGTAGAACTCATAGGATATACTAAGGAATGTAGGTTGAATCATGATTTTCAATCTTATTGTTTGACGTTTAAACATGAAGTAGATAAAGAATAAAACGAAAGTAGTAAAGCAGAGCAAGTAATTCTTCTCAGCAGCACTTACGTTTTAGACAAAGCATCAAAAATGCTCTGTGCCTCACTGGTGACACCAACACCAATTCTCTCAGCCTCCGTCTCTGCTTGTCTACAATATAAATCAATTCGGATTATAAATTATCTTGGCAGAAAGATCAAAAGAGTGAAAGTAAGTTGAGTTAGGAATCCAAAAAGCAACAAAATAAGAAGAAGTAGGAAAACCTTAAGGCAACTTCCTCCCTAGCTTGGAGAGCAGTGAGGTCGATGAAACAATTGTTGGGATCAAGTGGGTCTTCAGCCTGACCTAAAAAGGTGAACTCTTTGATATAATTAGCCTTGAGCAAGCGAATATTCCGACGAGGGCCTGGTGGTTTGGAGGAGGGTTCTTGAAGAACGAGGATGTTGGAAGGGCGATCAAATGTGATAACATGAGCTTCGAATTCGTCGCCTAAGGTGGTCTTGATCGATAGCAAGCACCCCACGGCTAATTCCTCTGGGTTGCTGCCATCCATCGCCATTGTTTGCCTGCTCTACCCTTCTTCTTCTCTGAAGATGCAAACTTTTCAACTATTTCGGCTCTCTGCTTTCGGAAACGACTTGGAATCTGGCTTGGGGCTTTGGTTTTAACTTTTAATCGATGGGGATTCGGGTTTGATTTATGGGTTGGACTAAGATTCGGGTTTGTGTTTTGGACTCTTATAGAAACACTAGGCTTGGGTTGGCCTTTTAATTCTGACCAACAAAAAACTTGGGCTTTTAAGGAGAGTTTGATAATGGTGAATTCGGCTCCCTTCGTCCAGCTCCAGCTCCCGGGATTCAACCTGCAAGCAACCCACGGCGGGAGGATGCTCCCGCGGTAGGACTCCGATGGCTAAGTCAGTGACCGGAAGTTAGAGTGTATGGTGTGAGAGTGCGAGTTCAATACCTGCTCCAGTGGAACTACTTGTGTTTATATAGGCTTGGTCAAGGGTAGTTCAGACCTTTCCAGGAGAAGTCGTTTGGCGCCGGTCCACGTCAGCATAACTACCTAGCGGCGTGAATGACACCCGTGATGTTGACAGGTGGTCCCCCCAGGTGGAGAGGAGCCGTGAGGGTCCGACGGCGGAGCTTAGGCGAATACCTCGGGCGGATCCGAGCCAAAGCGCCCCGCAGGGGAGCCGAGACCGAGGGCTCGTCAAGAGGGCTCTGCCATATCAGATAATAACTAAGTTTATTACAAAATGTATTTCTTAGATTTTTATTTTAGAATTATTTATTTCGTGATCAAATCATAAATTTAATTTATTTTAAAAATTAAAAGTGACTATTTTATATGACATAATGGATACTGTCAAAATGTCATATACTGTGTTATGTTATCTCTTCATATGTGAAATAGTCTAAAGTTACTTAGCTTTTATTTTTTTTTTCTCCTACTTAATTTCAAATAGTTTTGATATGAAAAGCTCCACCTTTCGTATCTTTTTCTCTTATGAGAGAGATTAAAAAATTATTTGTTTAAGGTAAGAAAAAAAAAGTTAATTTAATTTAAAAGAGTGACTGAGTGAACTTTGACAATTATATATTCTAAACTTCATCCTATTATATATTTTGCTCATAACCCCTTCTTTGACAATTTATCGAACTCATTAGCAAAACTCGTAAAATAAAACATTGTAAAATTAAAATTTAGAACACACGATAATACATGCTCTCCCAAAACTCAAATACCAAATTTTGCTTAAAAAATGGAATGCTTACTACATACTAGTCTCACTAACTACTTATTTATATTTTATAGTTCAATAATATTTTTTACTTAGCTGCTAAATGATACTAATTTTGTCAACTATACCTTAATAGTAATGTTATTATTTATTCTTATTTTATTTATCATGTAAAACATCTAATATAAAAGGTAAAGAAATAAACTAATATTATTAACCAATACACAAACCACATCATGCAACATATATAATTTCCTTTTATAGTTTGCCTTAATTAGCTATTAAATTATACTAATTGTGTCAATTGTACCTTTTCAATGTATAAAATAAGACAAAAACACATTTTTTGTCCTTTACGTTTACTCTCTGTCTTAATTTGATCCTTTATATTTGTCTTGTCTCAATTTAATCCTTTGTGTTTTTAATTTGAGTCATTTAATTTGAATCATCCAGACCCATAAAACAAAATCTGTAAATGAGGGAATCGGTGGAGGAAGAAGGAAGAATGGAAGCGAGGGCATGGATGCGAGAACAGACCTTGGAAATTGATTCCCACCAGGAGTGCATAGGGTCGGCGGCGACGGTGGCTATGGAGGCAGATGGGGTGGCTCTGAGAGGATTTGGGGTAGAAGAGGAGTTAGAGGAAGAAGAAGAGGCGTTGCCGCAATGTTAATTAGGTTTATATTTTAATTAATTTTTTAATAAGAGTTTACATTTTAATTGATTTTTTATTTAAAAATACTATTAATAAATATGAAGATCAAAATAATTCCAACTTAATGTGTCTAAGTGTATATATTTAATTGTCCACGTCAACAATCCTTAATTATTTAACACCTAGATAACAAAAGGATTAAATTGATTCAAATTACAAACATAAATGACCTAATTGAGACACAAGGTAAACGTAAAGGACCAAAATAGTATTTTTGTCTATAAAATAAATTATGAGAAGAAAATTGTGTCACAGTTTTAAAGATAAATAAATAATTATGTGATAAAATTGTTTAACTATTTTTCTAGAGTTAATTACTTATTACTTAATTAGACATGGATCATGTTATTATTCAATTAATATGAAATTCACTAAAACATCTTATAATTATGATATAGTGGTTGGCCCTTGGCAGTTAGCAGTAGGGGTCCCTCTCCCTCCCATTGTTTCCCAGTGCTGAGCTGTTTACCACTGACTCAAAAAAAGTAAACCAATAAGTTAAGTAATAAGATAAATTAACATATATACTCCTTTTAATCATTCATAATTATGTATTGATTTCTTATACATAATTTTAGTTCCAAAATCTGGACTAGCAATTTATTTAAGTAATTTGTCTCTCCATGCAATTTAATTGCTCCAAATATTTTAGAGATGTTAAGAGTTTGATATTTTATTGTTTTTTAAATGCAAATAATAATTTTTAATGGGAAATATATACAAATTTGAAAAATAAATAGTGAGAAATCAACAATAATATAAGTAACACAGAGATGGAATCTACAAATGAAGAATATTATATGGACGCGTAGGTGGAGAAATGTGAAGGAATCATTAAGGTGGGCCAAGAAGTAGCATAAGAAAATTGAGCTTCTGTTACATTTATTGTGAGTTGTGACACATACATTTTAAAATAATTTCATAATAAAAAAATTCAAATTTTGATAATGAAGATGTGGACCACATCTAATAGCTGATTGAAATAAACGTGATTAACTGTTCACTGCCACTACTACTTGGCATTGCAATAATTTTAATTTCATCTTTATACTTTTTTATGTGAGCCAAGTATATAATTGATATTATATATATATATATATATATATATATATTAATTGAAATGATATATATTTTATGGGCAAAAGTATTATTTAGTCTAATTAATATAGTATATTTAACCATTTTTTCCATTCACCTTTTATTTATTGTAAATTATATCCTTAATTTTTTTTTTATAAAATATCTCTAAACTTTTAATTTGTAAGCAATGTTATTTTTTATCTAAACTCTATCTAAATAATTAACAGATACAAATAGATGATGTCATGTTCACGTAATTTTTTAATATCAACTATGATATCAAATCATATATTTAATTACGATATTTCAGCATTTAGTCTAATTTCCGCCTAGCCAATTCTAGTTAAACCCGGACGTGCCTCACATGTTCCTGCTTGACACTACACAATTTTTATAACCTAAAGCCACCCAAATATTATTCTACACCAAACACTTTAATTTGTTCCCCCAAGATTCCTATATATACCTCCACATTTTCCTTGAACAAGAGACTGATGGCCCGTTTGGTATGGCTTCCCAAGTGAGGTTGGAGGGAAGGTGAGGTTGAAGTGTGTTTGGTATGGTTTTGGAAGTGGTGAGGTGAGTTGAATCTTCCTTGCTAGGTGGGAAGCTTGCTACCATGATGAAGTGGAGGGAAGTGGAAGGAAGTGGAGGGAAGGTGAGGTGGAAAGAAGGACAAGCTTTGTGAAATAACTACTTTGCCCTTCTCTCCACATATATTCTACACAAAGGGTAAGGGTAAAATAGTCTTTTGGATATTTTAACTTCCACTTCCCTCCCTCATTCCTATCATACCAAACAATCTTAATTTTTATTTTCATTTCTCTTTTCCTACATACCAAACACACATAAAAAACTTCCACTTCCATTTCCACTTCCACTTCCCACTAAACACTCACCGGCTACCAAACGGCACCTGAATCTTAACTCCTTGAAGTTACTCCTTCAAGCTACCTCCAGTACTATCGAGGACTGATTCTGGTAAGTCGGCATTGACTTAATTATCAACTTGGGACTCATCAATATCATATATCACTACAAAATAAAATAGTATTATTGTGGTTAAATTGACAAAATAATCTAACTAAATATATATATGATTAGGTATCATACTCATAATTTGTTGCTCTATGAATAGTTATATTTACATATGCTGTTAATTATTTAAATTGAGTTAGAGTGAATAATAAATATACATACGAATTAAAAATTTTAAAATTTTATTGATAACAAACAAAATTTATGAATCAATTTGACAAATTAAAGAACTTTTAGTTTAGACTTTAGGGACGAAAAAAAAGAAACTTTTGTCTATTTTAATTTTCTTTTAAAAAAGATTTGATTGAGAATTGTATATGAAAAAACTTGAGTTGTATTATGAGAATAAGCTAGTTCATGTGAAACTAATAAAAATAAGATAAGTCTGAAAACATTGATGGATTCTTAAAAAAAAAAAGTCAAAACTCCAAATTAGTTTCTTATGTTTGCACGAAATTTTATATTGGTCTTTTATGTTTCAAAAAGTTTAAATTGGTCATTCCGTTCACTTTCGCCAATTTCTTAAGTTAAGTGCTGACGTGTCCATCTAAGCTGACATGTCATACCACGTCATTGCCACATCAGCGCCACGTCATCACATATGATAGTAGACGCAGACGTGGCATGACACGTATGAGAGATGATATGTCCACCTCAGCACGCCACGTCAGCACTTAATGGAAGAAATAAATGGGTTTGGACGGAAGGACCAATTTGAAACTTCTTGCAAACATAAAGGACCAATTTAAACTTTTCTAAACCTAAAGTACCAATATGAAACTTTGTGCAAACATAAGGGACCAATTTGGAATTTTGACCCTTTAAAAAATATTATGTTATAAGTTGTACAGCGGTGAACATTGAAGAATTTAAGCTTGTTTAAATTAATATGATATGCATCCTACTTGTGAGTGGTTGTACGTAGTTTGGAAATTCACATGATTGTCTACTTCATTTAACGTGATGTTTTCCTGTCTTTTAGGTGGCAAGTCATTAATAAAGTTGGTGAACTACTTAATAACCATCCTTTTTTTTCTAATGCATTTAATTTCATCTTCATAAAAAGTCAATTTTTAGCATCACCATCATATTCATTGAAGCTAACCTCACTGCACAAACACACTCCACGATCTTCACATTTTCCGCCCATAATTAATAACTTTTTTCCCGATAATGGATCTTATGCTATACAACATAAAAATGTAAGGAGAGAGAGTGACATATAAGTGAGTTTTATATATAAGTGAGATCCACATGTGAAATTTACTATGTGTCACTCTTTTTTCTTACTTTTCTATGCTGTATAGCATAGAATTATCTCTCTTTTTTCCCTTATATTTTATTATATATTTTCCAATGCAAAGGAATATATCTAGATCGGTCTCTGCAATTATATATTGGGGTTTTTCTTCTCTAAATTAGATCTATTTGGAGCTTCAAAATCAAGAAAACAATACAACGAGATGCAAACTCCAGAGAATCTGATTCCAAGGAATCTTAGATTAATAATAATATAAACATTTTTTTGTGTGTGATTAAGTACAAATATATTAAAATAAGAGGACTATTACATTTAAAATCTTGGGTCTTCTTCCTTAAAATATACTACGCTTAATGTTCCCTTGTGATAAAGAAAACTTTGGGCATTTAAATAATATAACTACTTAACCATACGTACTTATGGTTTTCAGGATTCCGATGTATTATATTAATATTCACTAAATTAAGTAGATCATATGGATACATGGTATATATATATATAAAATTAATAGAATTAAATTTAGTAGAAGAAATTAAATAATTCATTTTTATAATGTTATAAATTTGAATTTAAATTTTTATTAAAAAAATGTCTTGTGATAATATTTTGTTAAAAAATATTTTTAATAAAAAATTCATGTGGAAATTGGGGAAAATAAATATACATATAGAAACTGACAAACAAAAATGTGTTTTACTTTTTCCTTTTGGCAGTATGATTAGTGTGACCAGCTCATACCACTAAATGCACCGAATATGGGAACCTTTTAACATTATAATATTAAAAGAATGTTAATTAGTGTTTCGCATAAATGTTCGTGCACTTGCCTCAAGATGGACAGTTACATATTAATAGTTAAATAAATACAATTTTAAAAACATATTTAATAAAAATTTTTAAATTATAATTATTTTTTTATGAAATTTTTTTAATTATAATTCTAATTGTATGCATTTTATTTGTAAATTTTTTATAAAAATTTTATTATACATCAAATTTATATAAACAAAAATTTATAAAAAGAAACACTTCTTTTGAGGCATTAGTTTTTTAATTGATAAGGATAATGTATCAACGATTTGTCCCAGTAGCAAGAATAAATTAGATAATTTTGAGGTAATTTAATATTTTTTTTAATATTATTTTTATCAAACAAACATTATATTTTGTAATATGATAAAATTATATTTTTATTTTTACTTTTTTATCAATTTTTATTCTATTTCTACTTTTAATATAATGATAAAATAATCATTTTACCCACTTTTTTTCCATTCACATTCATTATATTGACATGATATTTGTATTCCCTCTAACATTCTACTAAACAAACAGACCCTTAGAGACCGTTTGGTTACATAAGAAATTATGTAATCATAGACGTAATTCCTCTACATCCTTTCAACCAAACACACTTTACTTTTTGTAATGTGATGAAATTATATTTTTACCCACTGTATTCCATTATGATTTTTAATATAAAGGTAAAATAATCATTTCACCCATTTTTATTCCATTCACATTGCAGTTACAATTACAATCACATCACATTCTAATTCCTTCCAATATTTTCTTTTCATTCTCATTACTATTCCCATTTTTTTTCCCTCAAATATTCCACTAACTAACTAACGTTATAATTTGGATTACAGTTACACTATCCCTTAATTACAAGTGACTAGACGATTTTGTCCTCGCATATGCTGCGAAACAGAAAGTTATAATTATTAACGTGAAGTTTATTGGAAAATCTGTCTGTATCCATCTATAGTTCTATACTACAAGCTGTCTTTTGAAATTTCGCTAAATAATGTAGTCAAATAATACAATCATTCACGTTCAATGTATTAGTAATAGTATCCCATAATTTCAATTAAATTTTCTTAAAAATAAGTATAAAATCATTGCTTCTCAAAATGAAAAACGAAAAATTTATTTGTTGGCATTTAAAATAGAAAATAAAATTAAACCAAGTATATAAATGAGAACAAATATTTCCCAAAATATATACAGTAGAATAAACAATACATTTGTGGAAACAAATTTATAGTTATATATATATCATCGTAAAGTAAAGTAATGGCCTTGAATGATGCGATATCAATTATTATCACCAAAGGAGAGACATAAAAAGAGAGAGCAGAGAGGGAAGCAAGAAGTAGAAGAAGAAGAAGAAGAAGAAGAAGAAGAAGAAGAAGGGTGGCTACGAAAATGGTAACGCCAAGCTCATTCCAATACAAAACCTTCTTCTTCACCAACAAATTCCTCCCCTGCTCTCTGTACCTTCTGCTTTCCATAGCTCTCCTTCACTTCTACTTCCGCCCTCTTCCCTTTCTTTCTTCCTCAGAAATCGACCTCCCTCCTTCTATCCTCACCACCACACCTTCCCACTCTCATCTTCCTTCTCCTTCTCCTCCAGCAGGTACATTCATTCATCTTCAATTCTTCATCCATCTGCTTGAAATTGCTGTTTTCGTAGTGGGGTTTTCTTGATTCTCTTGGATTTTAAATAGCAACTTGGAATATGGGTTTTGTCTTGGATTTTATTTGGTAACTTGGGATGTGGGATTTATTATGGGTGTTATTATGTTTATTCTTCGTTGCAGAAGAGATTAAAGCTAATGAGACTCCAATCACTCCTTGTGACTACTTCAATGGCAAATGGGTTCGTGATAGGAGAGGCCCTTTGTATAACGGTACGACTTGTGGTACCATCAAACAAGGCCAGAACTGCATCGTCCATGGAAGACCTGATTTGGGATATCTTTACTGGAGATGGAAACCTACACAGTGCAATCTTCCGAGGTTCGACCCTCAAGCTTTTCTGCAGCTGCTCAAGAATAAGCACTTAGCTTTTGTTGGAGACTCCATGGCCAGGAATCAACTAGAGTCTCTTCTTTGCCTTCTAGCCACTGCTTCAACCCCTAACCTTGAGTATAGAAATGGTGAGGACAACAAATTTCGCAGGTGGTTCTTCCCTTCTCACAATGCAAGTGTCTCAGTTTATTGGTCCCCATTTCTTGTGAAAGGCATTGAGAAATCAAACTCAGGGCCAAATCATAATAAGTTGTATTTGGATGTTGTTGATGAGAGATGGGCAGGGGAAATGGGTAAGATGGACATGATTGTGCTGTCCATTGGGCATTGGTTTTTGCATCCTGCAGTTTACTACGAGGTTGATGCTGTCTTAGGTTGCCATTACTGTCCTGGTCTTAACCATACTGAGATTGGGTTTTATGATGTGTTAAGAAAGGCTTTAAGGACTGCCCTTAATAGCATCATTGAGAGGAAAACAGCAAAAGGGGAAGCAATTGATGTTATAGTGACAACATTTTCACCTGCTCATTTTGAAGGTGAATGGGATAAAGCAGGTGCTTGTCCCAAGACTAGGCCTTTTAGGAAGGGAGAGAAGGAGCTTGAAGGAATGGATGGTGAGATGAGAAAGGTTGAGATAGAAGAAGTGGAAGCTGCAAAAGCAAAAGCTAATGAATTTGAAGACAGGTTTAGATTGCAAGCATTGGATGTGACAAAATTAGCATTGATGAGACCTGATGGACATCCTGGTCCTTATATGCATCCTTTTCCATTTGCAAATGGGGTTCAAGAGCATGTGCAGAATGACTGTGTTCATTGGTGCTTACCAGGTCCTATAGACACATGGAATGAGATCTTGCTGGAGATGATAAAGAAATTGGAGGACCAGACAAGAATGGGTGTAGAATAAGGTATTTCTTATCTTAGATCTTGTTTGGGTTGGCTTGTCACTATTTAATGTTTCCTCCATGTGGGTGAATGATGGGCATGATTTCATGGAAAGAGAGAGGCATTTTTTTTTGGGGGGGGGGGGGTTTGGGGATGATTGAGGGGTTATTGTTTATTAATTCTGCTTGGGCTCTCTGCAATAATGGAAAAGGAAGAGCTTCGGAAACATGTTGTATTTAATGAGGGGAATTGAAGACACAGACATTTTAAGGGTACCACCATCACCATTACCAAAGACAATGATGTTTTCGGAATTTATACAGCTTTGGTGATTTGGAAATGAACAAAGTGGTTTTAATTTTGGATTGTGAAGGTGTGAAAGAGTTCAAAAACACATGGCCAATTTCTCTTGTCAAGATCTATTGTGTAGCCATCAATTTTGTCTTCTGATTTAGCTTATTGTATATTTCTATGAATTGGTTGTAAAATACCCAAACTCCACTCAAGCCTTGTTCATGGCATAGTTGATTTGAATGAATGAATCTATTTGTAGTTAAACGAAAATTCTCTAAAAAGTCAAATTGAGAAGTGAGAACCACTTTTGGTTTTTCATCAAGTTGGAGTTCTATTCTTGAGTTCATGAATGGGTGGTGGATGCCAATTGCAGCATCCAAATTTGCTTTTATGTGAAGAAGTGGCATGCTTTTGTTGGTGCTATGCCTATTATAGCTTGGAAATGTTTGTGTTTTGAAAAATGGGGATAGTGAGTGATATCTTATTTATCACTCTTTGCCACACATATTTGATATTTCCATTGCATAAAAATGGTAAAAGCTATTGCTCCTTTAACTTGCTTCATACACACTTTTTTTTTTTTGATAAGGCTTCATACACACTCTTTAGATGGAAGAGCTTGTTAACTCTTTATAAGGAAATTTCACTGAACAAAATTTGACTATTTTAATTTAACTTGTAATTCTATGTAAATTTAAGATGATAACCCTTTTCAAATTAAAATGTTAATTAGGTTGATTTAATCTAGACAAATCCATGGTCGCGAGAAGCGAGATTTGAAGCAAATGTTTGTTGGATCGTTGAGCACCATACATGAATTTGTAAAAGAAAATTAAAGTAATATATTGATAATGATAAACAATAACACAAGAGAGATGGATTGAAAACTTTGCCTCATTTTTAATCAGCAAGTGTATACTATGAGGTTATTTGTATTCCTAATCTCAAAGTAAATATAGTTGAGTTGATTTTAAATCTTAATATAGGTAGTGATAATTAAAACGAAATAATTTTTAATGTTTAAAAAGAAAATGTATTATGTAAAAAAATATTTTTATTAATAGAAAATAATTAAAGGGTACGTTCAAAATATGTATGAAGTTGGGAGAATAGAGTATTATTTTTTTCTAAAAAAAAAATATTAAGAATCATTTTTAATTAAATTTAAGATAAGCTACCAACATACTGCTGATTGAAATGATAGGTACTTCATTTCCCTTAAACAAGGTCTTGAGTTCAAGTCTTATGTATAAAAAAACTCTGTTAAAAGAACTCTACTCCGTTATAAAACCTCATCTCGCTCGAACATGATTCTTTTATTCTAATAGGAGGATACCGAGAAACTAAAAAAATTTAAGATAAGCTAGTGTCATTTAATTTAAAAAATGGAAATTATCCTTTCATTTTTTAAGTAAAATAAGAATAAAATAATGTATAAAATTGAAAATCGTAATTCGGGTCTCCGGATCATCGCAAACTGTTTAGCCCATTGACCCGCCCGCCATAACTTCAATCAACAAACTATCCACTGTCGTCTATCTCTCTATCCAGTGAATTTTGCAAGGTCAATTGCATTCACAGCTCTGCTTTCACCATCACTCTGTTTCCTAGATCACACATGAATGGTGATGCGATGCTGCTGCTATTCTCATCGATTTCTGAAATCTGATACCTTCCCTCCATCAACCAACACTCCCTTTTTCTTCTATGGCTGCAACTATTTCACTCTCCTTTCCCTTGGATCCACAGAATCTTCACTATCACTCTCGTCTCAACCCCATTTCTCTCTGTAAACCTCATCAAACCCGTTTCTTTACTCGTTCTTCACCCATCTACAAACACCCACTTCCCACTTTCCATAGGGAGGGCACTTGCAGCTTCAAGTCTTCATCTTCCTCTTCCTCCCATTCTTCGACAACAAGCACATCCCCCGCCTCTTCGTTTCTTGACGACCCATTTCGCACTGGTCGATTTCTGAGCAATGAAGAGCTCGAACAGCTTAAATTCCTCGAAAATTTCAGGTATTTCAAGGAATTGAAATCTGGGTCTTTGTGGGTTCGGGTAATGGGGGCGGAGGAAATGGATATCACTGTTGGGTTGCTTGCTGAGTCCTTTGCTGAGTCAATGGTGCTGCCTTCTGGTTATGTTTCTGTGTTGAAGTTCTTGGTAAAGCAGTATTTGATTGAGAGAAGAGCTCTGATGCCACACATGGCTACGCTTATTGGGTTTTACAGAGAAACGGTGGAAGGTGGTAAAGAAGAAGAAGTACAGTTAGCTGGAACTGTGGAGGTTTGTTTTGATAGAAGAGGTGCCAATGCTTCTCCCCCTA
Organism: Senna tora; assembly: GCA_014851425.1. Lineage (NCBI taxonomy): Eukaryota > Viridiplantae > Streptophyta > Magnoliopsida > Fabales > Fabaceae > Senna > Senna tora. Next base: position 10,985,975 of record CM026270.1, read on the forward strand.
CACCTACGCCTCCAAAGGATTCGCCTTATATATGTAACATGGCTGTGAAAAAGTCTCTTAGAAGGTATGCTTTGTCTTAGCCTCAATAACTTATAGATTAGTTACATCGTTTGTCTTAGTTGTTTAATATAAGTTGGATTAATATTTCTATTTTTCGAAGTCACACAAGTGCATCATATAGTTTGTGTTGAGCTATCTTGTGCAACAAATAAGTCTAATATTTGCATCTGGAGAACTTCATTTATTCTTGGGAGATGAAGTTGTTATTCTGCTGCTTATATTGGACTTTTGTGATTTCTCCATGTACTGTTATCTGAAGATGTTCTAATTATTAAAATCTGGAAGGTAGATGCCTAATGTCGCCTCATCGTTTTCAGTTAGGAGATGATGTATTCAATACGTTTCGATTGAGTCTATCGCGTATTTCCAATTTCATCTCACTTGGACATGTTCACAGATATATAGAGGACACAAACAAATTTGACTTGCCCAGTTGCCCCTATCTTGAGTCCTGTTGTACTTTTTATCAATAGCAATTGAGTTGGGGAACTTTCCATTTAAATAATTAAGCTACCTATGCCAACATCAACTATTCTAAAATTTTAATAATGAATCTGCTTTGAATGACACCATCCTTGTGGAACACCTTATTCTCTGAGTATTATTCCACATGTATATAATGGCACGTTATTTCCACATCTTGGATTTCTAAAAGTTGAATAGGTCTGTATTGTCCTGGTGCTGCTGCTTTGACTATTCGGCCTGTCATCTGTTTGAGATTGTAGATAATATTAATCAGAAAGCCTAAAATTCTACTCACAATACTGCCCCATCAATATTTTTCCTATTCTTTCTCTTTTAGATGCATATTCTAGAATTTTCAAATCTAAGGATTGCTTGATGAGCTTCATTCATTCCTATAGCATATAAACTCTGAGCAGAAACAAGATTACTTATGCCAACATCAACTATATGCATGCTCTGGAGACTAGAAATCAAGATATAATATTATTCTCAAAATCCTCAAAGCAGTGCACCTCTTAAATTCCATTGTGTGTCTTTGTATAACAAATGAATGTGACATTATTCTTTGTTTGTGTTTCTGGTACTTCGTTGCAGGAAGGGCATTGGCTGGCATCTTTTAAAAGCAAGTGAGGAACTGATTTCTCAGATGAGTTCCTCAAGAGAGGTTTACTTGCATTGCAGAATGATTGATGCAGCTCCACTTAACATGTATACAAAAGCAGATTACAAAATTGTAAAGACAGATAGTATTTTAGTCCTGCTGACATTGCAGAGGCGCAAGCACTTGATGTGCAAGAAACTTCCTCCCTTAAATAACCCTTCAGAATCAGATCTATCAGACTCTGATATGGAAAAGACTACATGAATTTAGGCAAGGATTGTGAATTATTTGGTTAAGTTGATACTGTCTGTCTTATATTGCTTGGAAGCTTGTATTTTGTATTTAGCTCCTGCATGATTTTTACTCAAATATGCCCTATGATAAAGTTTCTCATTTTAGAATTTTTTTTCTTTATTTGCCTTTCAGAAATGATAGCCATGGTGGTCAATTGGTCTTGGTTGGTTGAATTTTGACTAGGGCTCAGATGAGTGGTTCAGATATCCTAATTTATATCATCTTTTCTGTAGCGCAGAGACATAATGTGTAGCAGGTAAATAACGCCAGAAATCCCTATTGAAATAATCAATGAACAGATTATTGACTTGTCCCTTCCATTGAATATGTGATATTGTAGTCTTACAATTTTTTCCCTAGTAGTATGTTGATTTACTATTTCTTTTGGAACATGGTCTTCCAGTGGTTTTGCTATAATATATATTCTATATTATAATGGCTGTGGGATCTTCTTATCATTGATCTCCAAAATTATATATTATAAAATATAAAATAAAAGAGGGGAGGGGAAGGGAGAGAGAAAGTAAAAATAATGAGAAGTTACAACAAAATAGTAGAGAGTTGAATAACTTCCCATTATTTATTTTATTATTTAAAAATATAATAATAATTATTTTATATTGTATTTCAACAATTAAAGAAAAAAAAACCTTGCACTTCTGTGGATGCAAAACCTCTAGAATATATATATATATTATATTATTGGACTTTCCAATATGAAATTATAGGTTCATAATGTTTTTGCCTGTATCTCCATACACAGGAACATTATAGTTAAGTAAGGCAATTAGATGCTTTAAATGCCTATAAATTTTTGCCTGTATCTCCTAAAAATTTTTTTAAACACTAATTTCCTTCCCCTGCCATTGGTAGCCCAATGATTGAAAGATTGCTAATCAGCGCATTGTCTTAAAATATCATTATGAGATGCTTGGTATATGTAAATTACACATACTCTGAATTTCTTTAATACATCACATATTAATTTTATACAAGTATGTCTCTACAATTGAGCAATGATTATCCCATCCGTAGAATCAAGTGAATCATTCCAAAAGAACAAAATGGCATTGCTAGGAGGTAAAGGGACAATTTCCAGCTTTGTTCACTGTGGACTAATTTTCTCTTCCATTAGAAGATCATCTAAATTAGTGATGCCACTATATAAAGGATTATGCCAAATACTTCCCGTTCATATAATTTAGCTTAGTGTCTGAATCTGAATGGAACAAAATCTTTATTGCCGATAGGAAACCCTCATAAACCTGGTGTCTAAACATGGGATTTCACTAGATCATTCTCAAACTGTGCATAACCATTGCCAAGCCTTTTGAATTTGTATATATAATCATTTGCAGCTCTTTTACACATTCTGCCATAGAAGGTCTCTCACTACTGTCTGTACGGATACATCGTGATGCCAGATTGGCAAACATAACTACAGACTCAATGGTGTAAGAATTTCGAGCCATTTCTGGGTCTATCACCTTACGGAGCTTCTTGCGGTCATTCAGTATGTTCCTCACCTATATATAATGTGAACCATGTCAAACCTGGTGTCCTACCTTTAATAACTTTTAAACTCAAAATGTTTTGCAATGAGAATACATACACATATAATTACAAATGCCAAAATAGTAAATTGGACTACTAAGGAAAGAAACAATAGGAAATAATCAGATAGTAGTAGATGTATTGACCAAATGCTGTGGAATGAAATAAAATAATAGCATTGGTGACTTTCAGGGTCTAATATGTTGCTTTGATATCCTTAAGGATCTTTATCCCATTCTATCTGTATATTTTATTTACCTGTAACACAAGGTTTTGATCACTTGGACCTTGGTTTAAATCTACAGCTGGACGTCCAGTCAAAAGCTCAAGAAGAACAACACCAAAAGCATAAACATCACTCTGTAGAGTGAGTTTCCCAGTCTGTTGTCAAAGGAAATAAATTGATTTGAGTCACACAGATCTTGTGTGGCAATCCATAGATACAATATTGCAATATAGTGTCTTGACATAAAAGCTTTGAAGTAATAGAGAAGTTTGCACGTGTCATTGACAGACAAATAGATAGATAATTCAAGTTGGATATCACCATCTGATTGAAAATACCACACCCTACTTAGAACCTGTTTGGCTGCCGTGAATTTTTACTTATTTTGATATAACTTCTTTTCAAATGGAGTTTCAAATTTTCATTGCTACAAGAGAAAAGATCACTCTTAGATAAGTTTGGAAATACTGATTTATGAGCTACACCCATTACTACTTAGAGTTAGAATTCCTGGATTTTGTGCATAGAATCCTGCTTTACAGCAATTTTGGATTCTTAAATAGATGTTCAAAATGTTGAAACAAAATTGTTAAGAACTTATTATGAATTCTTCAATTTTTTTTAAAAATTTTAATGTAATTTATAGCAGATATAAAAAATCTAGCAGCAACCTAATCAATTTCTGTCAAATCAGGTGGAGAAAAAATATTGATTATTGTAGCATAGAAACATACCGATGTATACTCAGGATCAAAGTAGCCAAATGTACCAAGTACTCTGGCAGTGACATGTGTCTCCTGCCCTTCTGGCATTAACTTGGCTAGCCCAAAATCAGATATCTACACAATGGTTACTAATTTTAGCTCTGTATATTATGTATGATTAGAAACTAGAAAGAAATGTTGAGTCAGTTTATTGGGAGTGTATGTATTTATTATACCTTTGGTTCATAGTTGAGATCTAGGAGAACATTGGTGGATTTGAAATCTCTGTGAACAATGGGAATTCCGACAGCAGAAGTTGAATGGAGATATGCAAGTCCTTTTGCAGCTCCCAGTGCCACTTTGAGTCTTTGCGGCCAATCCATTTTTCTTTGCCCAATTCCTAAAATGAGGCATACATTAATAGATAGAAATAGAAGAAGGTTGATGTCAGGAATTTTGACCATGAGTGGTGCATTTTGTGTAACATAACAAACCATTCAAATGATCTTGCAGGTTCCCATTATGCATATATTCGTAAACTAGGAATCTGTGCTTTCCATCAGCACAGTAGCCTATTAAAGAAACCAGATTTGGGTGGTCAATTCTGCTCAAGATATCAACTTCAACGCGGAATTCACGCTCTCCTTCTGCTTCTTTAATTGCTGGCACCTCCATTTTCTTGATTGCTACTACCTTGAGAGAGGCAGACATATTAGTATGTATTTGTATATTTGTCCCAAATTTAAGACCATATATTTGATATCCAAACCCTATCAGAAACCATTATACATCTGAAAGACTCAAAATATTTGAAATACATTTTATTAGGTACCTGAGTTTTAATATCAGGTGGATAGTAACATTTATTAGGTACCAAAATATCCGAACCCATTGTGATCAGTACCATTTACTTTGCCATAACTTGCTGTTTTCTGCTATTTGAATTTGATTGGTGGTACTATCACTGTCAGTTATAAAAAACCTGGTTTGTTTAATGAAGCTACCATCTGAATCCTAATGTTACAAAATTTTGAGCATTACATGAATTCCTTCTTGCTAGAAACTTACACTACTTCCACAACATTTGATTACCTCTCCTGAGCGCAAAGTGCCCCGATAGACTCTGCCAAAACCTCCTTTCCCAAGCAGATTACCTTCACTGAATGCACCCGTCGCCTCTTCCATCTCCTTGAGCGTGAAAACAGATGATCCATGCCGCCTTTTCGTCGGCCGTAGTGGTTGATGATCTTCAAGTTGCCAAAACTCCACAGGTTTGTATGTCCCTAAAATGTTACAAGTTTGTCATGGCATGCATCATGAAATGTACACTTGGCATGAGGAAAAGAGACAGAGAGAAGAAAGAAAGAAAAAAGAAGACAATACAAGGGTCTGTATGATCTTGAGATTTGCTTCTCCTTCGCTTGCTCCAGGCTGAGACCAACCCAAAAGGCATGATGATGGTTGCACCTTCAATACTTATCTGTTTCAAGGTAGAATTGTTGAAGAATTAAATCACTGTGGAATGTTTGCTTGTATGTGATTGAGAGTACTAGTACTACTGTATTCCATATATGGAACCAGAAGGGGAGTTAGATTAGAACAATACTCAACAGCAAATCTTCCAACAACCTGGTTTTGTTTGTGTGAGAGAGAGAGAGGAAGAAATATGTGCTTTAAGGAAAAGAGAAATGAAGGGAAGAAAAGAAAGGAAAAGTAGGTACGGCTTGCTTGCTTACCTATTGCTGGTGGTGGGGTGTGCTTATGTTGATAAGGAAATTGAAACTGCAGCTTCATTTCATCGCTTACGTTTTACCGTTTGCATAATTGAAAGCGAGGTGCGAGTTGAGACGCCATTTTCATTTCAATTTGTTCCCCATCATTAGTCATTACACAAAAATATATATATTTTAACTTGTTCTTCAATCTCCCTCTTTCTTGTATGCTATAACTCTCACTCTTAATATTAGCTTCCACAATCATCATCACCATTCCCATTACCATCACTCTCTGTGGGGTCCTAAGAAGTCATTCAAGAACCATATATAGTTAATTACCATCCAAAATAAATCTGTCCAGTAGATCTAAAAAAAATTAAGGAGGAAATAGAATATAGTCGTTAACCAAGTACTTTTTGTTTTGTTTTTTAAAAAATTCACTCTTCAAAAACTTATTGGGCTCTAATTAGTTTGATTTGAGTTAGCCGATTCTCATAATCGTTATTGATGGAGTACTTTAAATATATTTTCTTCGTATAGAAGATTTCAATTCAAAATTGAGAATGAAGTATCTATCATTCTAATCAATCATAGTAAAGGAGGGTTTTGAAATTAAGGAAGGAATATAAGCGAGTATAGATCCTTTATTAGACGATGTTTATGCTATGCTTAAAAATAGTACTGTTTATACATTAATTAAAAATAAAATATCGTTTTATATATTAACCAGACGTTTGATTAATGTGTAAAATAGCGCACTTTAGGTCAACAGAAGCAAAGCTCAACAAAAGATCCGCCCTCCAACATAGGCATAATGGTTATAAATTGTTAGGAAATGTATAATTATGACTCCGCATAATTCGAAAATTGCCTCCACACACCATGTGATGATGCTCACCTTGGGTCCTCTTGGCAGAGGAAATGGAACTTTACTAACGTCTTTCAAAGTAACAACAAACAACTTGCATGTACCTATTATCATTTTTTTTTTTAAAAGTAATTTTATCATTTTAAACTAAATTATGTACATCGTAGTAAAGAGCAATATAAACCCTTTTACTGTATGAAAGTACACCCAATTCCTTTTTGTCGTTATTGGTTAAAAATGAGAGAAAATAACATCACAAATATACAATGTGAACTCAACTCACAAAGCTATTACATCTCACTATCCCATACACATTGAATCATCACTTCACAACATTAGTGATTGGGTCCCAAATTTCAATAGTAAGTAACTGAAGTAGCTGCAAATTTATGAGGTTTCTTATGCCGCTACCAAGGTGGTAGTTGAACTAGTTCCTAATGAATTTATGGCCCTTATCTTGATCCAAAGTTTCATCTCATCTCTATATATTTGTTTCCTTTTATCACTTCTTCATAACATATTCTATATTCACATTGTATCTTGATCTCTTCCTAGTTTGTAAACCATGGCTGCCAGTGGAAAGCTTGAGGTAGAAATTGAAGTGAAGTCTAATGCAGACAAGTTCTGGGGAGTGATCAAGGACTCTGCAACTATCTTCCCCAAGGCCTTCCCTCATGACTACAAGAGCATTGAAATTCTTGAGGGTGATGGCAAGGCTCCCGGTTCTGTCCGCCATATCTCTTATGCCGAAGGTATCAATTTATGTGCAGTTTTTATATCTTTGTCATAAGGTTCTCTGATTAGAAACCAACACGTATATAGTTTATACAACTCATCTGTTTCACAATTGGTTCCTTATAACCTGTTAGTAAAGATATAATGAGAGATTTGTCATTTGCAATTTGAACTGTTGTTGTTTGGATGGCTATATTTTTCAGGATCTCCAATTGTGAAGTCATCAAAAGAGAGGATTGATAGTGTTGATGATGAAAAGAAGGCACTATCCTACAGTGTCATTGAGGGGGATCTGCTTCAGTACTTCAAGCATTTCAAGGCTCACGTCAGTTTAACACCCAAGGGAGATGGAAGCCTAGTGAATTGGTGCTGTGAGTATGAGAAGACAAGTCATGAGGTTCCTGATCCAGATGTCATCAAAGAGTTTGCAGTCAAGAACTTTCTGGAGGTTGATGCCTATGCTTTACAGGCATAGAGATTAGATATATGCCTTTGAAGGACTTATTATTATTATTACATGGATTAATAAATAATGCTGTACCATTTCCCATTTGATATAAGGGGTTGGTCAGCTCCTACTCCTACCCTTTCTTGTTTATTGGCTTAATGAACCCACTATCTTATTTGGTGGCTTTGATCCTACTCTTGATTCAGTTTGAGAATGTAAGAACTCTGTAAAAGCCAAAATCATCCTTATGAAAATTTGAGTATTCAAATGAAAATAATGCTTAAGACACTGAATTGTAGCATTTTCCCATTCGCTATATGGATTACGCGACATCAATGTGTTTTATTTTTGTTCATTTTTATACTTAGGTTATTAATAGCTTTCACTACATCTGAGCATTGATGTAGCAGCTCTTGCTCATTTGACACTGTACTCGAGCAATACAACGTGTTGCTTCCAAGTTTGACAAAGTTTACATATTTACGTCATTGTTCTATATTCATAGAAATTTGACAAAGTTTTACATTAATTGTCAATTACCTAACGTACGTAACCCCCTCTTTTATCCGGGCTTAAAAGAATAAAAAAAAAAAAAGGTATTTGGCCAACTCTTGCAGTGTGTTCTTCCATTTTTGAAGTGTAAGTGAGCTCTCTGCAAGTAAAAATTGACTGGTTGATTTTTCAGTCTTTTGTGCAAACACATTTCAAAGTTATTCAGCAATTAATCCCTTTAATTGTAATTCCAAATATAAGAATCTGGTTATTCAGAAGTTGTCATATGCCTTATTACATCAGAATCAAGATTAGCCTTATATTAAAAACTCAAACTTTAGTGGAAGATTTTCCACCTTGTCTAACAGATTGAAGGAGTCCCACCTGTTTTTCATGAGGAGGGGTTGCCTCTTTCACCACAGGAACCTCATTTAGAGCATTAACCCAAGAGAATAACAGAGGAAATCTCTCTGGATCTAAGATCTTTATCCCAAAAACTAGTTCCACAGAATTTTGAAACATAAATGTGGACCATATGATGATGTCTAGGAGCCCCAAGCTCTTGCTGTCTACTTCAGGAATGCCATCTTTGAAAAAGCTCTTCATTCCATCTTCAACCACACTCAATCTCTCATATAATCCTTCTAAGGCCTTTTCTTGCACTTCCCCTTCACTTTTGGATATTATGAACATATGCTCAAATAGCTGCATTTTAAAAAATTCACCAAGCATTAAACCATAGACTTCTATAAAATAGGTCGTGATATATTGAACTATTTACGTTAAAACAATTTCCATGAAACAACTTTTTATTAATTTATAGTACTAGCAGGATATATGAATTCTTTTTTTCTTTTAAAGGTGGTAGGTTTCTAACATGAAATCAGAATATTGGAATCGATTTATATGAATAAGATTGTTAGGAGAAGGCATGGTTGAACAAATGGAAAGGAGGAGTTAGGTTGAGTTACCTTTTCCTGAAAGAAATTAGCCCAGAAACGTACTTGAGCTCTTTTGAAGGGATCATGAGGCAGCAATGGAGGGCCATGTTTCCAGGTTTCATCAATATACTCAAGGATAACAAGTGACTCAGCAATAGGATTTCCATTGTGGAAAAGTAAAGGAACCTTCTTGTTCACAGGGTTGTACTGAAGGAGCAAAGGGCTTTTGTTCATCAAATCTTCTTCCACATACTCGTAGGGTATGCCCTTGATTTTAAGGGCAAGTTCGACCCTCTTAACAAAAGGACTAGCCCAGAAGCCATGAAGCCTCACCACCTTGTTTTCCTCTGCCATCTCTCTAGATCTCTTCTTGGCTACATCCAATACTCTAAATGCTTTAACAAAAGAAATAGATAATGAATACTAAAATCATATCATCAAGTAATTTCTTTGATATTTAATATTTGATCATATCCACTCAATAAGTTTTTTTTTTTTCAAATATTATAAAAAGTCATTTTACAATAAAAAATAGTCTCAGAATGCTTATTCGTCAATCCAGAAGAAAAATGGTTCACGTCACTTGGAAATTGGGTCCCACAGTCTTAATTTGGTGGCTTTGATTCTACTCTTGATTCAGTTTGAGAATATAAAAACTCTGCTAAAGCCACTGTCTTATTTATTTTCCAAAGACCACATATTAAAACAAGATCAAGGGTGGATTCAATCAGTAAATGACTCTTAACAAAATTCAAAATTTAAAATTGTGCTTGGTGGTAATGAACATGGACAAATGCATTGGAGTTGAATCATTAATTATATAGCCAAATGACTTACCCTGCTCTTGGAGATTACATGATTACTGGGATGTGTTCAATCCTCCAAAAATCTTCTCCATCTGGGCTTTCTATCTTCTGCAGAAAACTAGAAGACATACGCCAAATATAATTAAGGCCAAAAAAAATAACAAATATAATTTAAGTAAATGTAAGTTACCACCTTGTTGCATAATGTAGCCGAAGGTGTAGTAGTTCAGAATTTAAAGATTAGTTGTGTATCTTCCAACTATCAAACAACACAAGAGAATATGGCAGTTGATACTTGCCTCATGTGCCTTATTACATCTGAATCAGAAACATGTCTGCAAAAATCTAAACAATAATCAGAGCCTTTTTCCACTAAGTGAGGTCAACTATATAGATCAAGCGACGTATTCTCTCTTTGCTCATTTCTGTTGTCATGTTATTCATAGCTTTCACTACATCTGAGTGTTAATGTAGCAGCTCTTGTTCATTTGACATTGTACTCGAGTCATACAGCGTATTATTTCTGGGCAACTACCTAACACTAACATGTTTACGTTATTGATCTATATTCATGAAAATTCAACAAAATTTGTACGCTGATTGTTAGGTAGACTTAATATGACCCTCGTCTTTGTTCGAGATAAAAAAAGAAGAAGAAGGTATTTGGGCAAATGTTGCAGTGTGTTCTTCCATTTTTGCAGTGTAAGTGCTCTCTATAAGTAAAAAATTGAGTGGTTGATTTTTCAACTTTTTGTGCGAACACATTACATAGTTATTCAGAAATTAAATCACTCCAATTGTAATCCCAAACATATGAATCTGATTATTCAAAAGTGGTCATAAGCCTTATTACATCATAATCAAGAAAGCCAAAAGTAGATTAAAACCTCATACTCTATTGGAAACTTTTCCACCTTGTTTAACAAATTGATGGAGTCTCACCACTTCTTCATGAGGAGGGGTTGTCTCTTTCACCAGAGCAACCTTATTTAGAGCATTAACCCACGAGAATAACAGAGGAAATCTCTCTGGATCTAAGAACTTAATCCCAAAAACTTGTTCTAGAGACTTATGAGACATAAATGTGGACCATATGATGATGTCCAGGAGCCCCAAGCAATTGCTGTCTACTTCAGGAATGCCATCTTTGAAAAAGCCCTTCATTCCATTTTCAACCCCACTCAATCTCTCATATAATCCTTCTAAGGCCTTTTGTTGCACTTCCCCTTTCCCTTCACTTTTGATTATTGTGATTATATAGTCAAATAGCTGCGTTTTAAAAAAAAAATCACCAAGCATTAAATTTAATGAAAATGCAATTTAGAAAGGAGGAGTTAGTTTGAGTTACCTCTTCCTGAAAGAAAGTAGCCCAGAAACGTACTTGAGCTCTTTTGAAGGGATCATGAGGCAGCAATGGAGGGCCATGTTTCCAGGTTTCATCAATGTACTCAAGGATGATAAGTGACTCAGCAATAGGATTTCCATTGTGGAAAAACAAAGGAACATTCTTATGCACAGGGTTGTACTGAAGGAGCAAAGGGCTTTTGTTCATCAAATCTTCTTCCACATACTCGTAGGGTATGCCCTTCAGTTTCAGGGCAAGTTCCACCCTCTTAGAAAAAGGACTAGCCCAGAACCCATGAAGCTTCACCACATCCTTGTTTTCCTCTGCCATCTCTCTATCTCTAATCTCTTCTTGGGTTGACCTCAAACTACATGCTAGCTAGTAGCTTTATATAAATCTCACAAAATGTTTGAAATAATGTATATTTGGATGCTATATCATTATGAGAATGGATCCTCAGCCATAATGACAAAGGATCGATAATTATGAGAATGGATCCTCTGTCATAATGGCCTCTACCATAATGGCAGAAGATTCCATATATATGGGTCTCATTATCAAATTCTGTGTCATTATGGCAGAGGATCCATAGACGTTATTAAAATGATTATTGTAGTTGCTGATAGAAAATATTATTACTACCAAAACACAAGTACAGGTTGCTACAGTAGAGGATATATTGTTGGATGTAATCGAACATTGCATCCAACATTCTTTCTATCAAACATACCTTACTTTTTTGTAATATGACAAAATTATGTTTTTGTCCTTATTTTTTACTGATTTTATTCCATTCACACTTTTAATGTACGGGTAAAATGGTCTTTTTACCCACTTTTTATTTCATTTACATCACATCATATTGACATGATATTTTCATTCATTCCAACGTTCCTATTCCTATTCACATTCCCTTACTCATTCCACCCACTAAACAAATTGATTAACCAAGTACAGGCTCCTAAACATAAAACTATGAAATTTAATAACTTACTTGCTGAGTGCTGATAGAAATTATTTGCTATTTGACTTTATTAATTGAATAAAATTGTATGTTACATTTTTTTTATAAAAATTGTATATTAAATATTTACTCTTCTGTACAACTATAAAAAAAAGTGCTTCATTTGGAAGTATTTGATATTTCAATCCGACAAAAAATACAAGTTTTAATAAAGATGTGAAATGAATCAATGATATCATATAATAAGTAATTTACAATAAAAATATATGATAAATGATTATAAAAAGTAATTTACTTGATATTCAATATTTGGTATTCACTCAATATTTTCTTTTTTCAAATATTAGAGGAAACCTACTTTTTTTTTTAATTGTTGGTCAATCTATTATTTAATCTTTAAATAATATAAATAAACTATTTAATCCATAAATTTTTACATATATCAACTATTTAGTTCCTTAGATGTTAACCGTTATTTAATTGGATGACGTGACCGTTAATATTGACGTATCACTGTTAACTTGTCGCCTATGCTGTCATATCATATTATCACGTTATTTTGAGGAAAAAAATTTTGTATTTAATCCCAATATGAAAATAACATTTTGTGCAATTTGTATTTTGTTCTCTCTCTTTTTTTTCAAAATTTGCATTTCAATTAACAATAACATGTCAGTATTTATTATTCAATGGCTACGTCACCAATTAAATAACAACTAAGAGACTAAATAATTGACAACCATAAAAAATTAAAAATTCAAAAACAAAATAATATATGTTCATTATTAAAAAATTAAATAATAAATTAATCAAAATTCATAAATTAAAAGGTAAACTTAATAAAAATTCATTTACAATAAAAAATCCTACATAATAATTTAAAATTAAAAATAATGATTCCAATAAGGCATAAAATTTAATTTAATAATATATAAGATATTTAAAAAAAATATTATATATTAATGTGGGAGTGAAGTTTGGAGGTTGGAGCTGTCCTGTCTCAGTATGCTTCATCAATGTAGAAGAAAAATGGTTCACGCCACTTGGAAATTGGGACCTTCTTCAACGCAAAATCTCTTACTCACAAAGACGCCTGGGTTAGGTTTGCACTCTGTAATTCAGAATTCGAGGGTGAACCAGAAAACATGGCCACAATACCATTGGATCTTGCTCTTGAGACCTTGGCTTCACTCGTTGCCCAAGAATTCCGATTACTCGGTGGCCTTAGTGAAGCTGTTTCTGCGCTGAGGCACGATCTTGATAGCATGAGAGCTTTACTGCAAGATGCACAGAACCAAAGCCAAAGCAACCACGCTTTCAAGACTTTGCTCAAACAGGTGCGAGACGTCGCTTATGATGCCGAGGATGCTGTTGATGAGTTCTTCATCACATTGACGCTTCCAACTGCTCAAGGTTTTACCCATTCCTTTCTCAATTTCTTCCGTTCCATTTCGGGGTTGAGGGCTCAGCACCGTTTGGCTGTTCAGATCGAATCTATTAAGCTTAGGATTGAAGACATCTCAAGGAGGAGAAAGGCATTTTCTATCGAAGGGCCAAGCAGTTCAAGTTCCTCCACGCAGCTTGGGTTTGATCCTCGGCAATCTGCGCTTTACATAGATGAAGCAGATGTTGTGGGGATTGAAAACCCTAGAAGCACACTCACTGAATGGCTGGTAAAGGGTAAGGAGAAATTAACGTGTGTCTCTGTTGTGGGTATGGGTGGAGTAGGCAAAACAACACTTGTTAAGAAAGTCTTTGACAGTCATATTGTTAAAACACGGTTTGATTGTCATTCCTGGGTCACTGTCTCCAAATCCTTTAATTTCCTGGAGCTGTTGCAGGTAATGTTCAAGGGGTTTATGGGGGCAATAAAAGTTCCATCTTACAAGAATATAGAAATAGAGCAAATGAGTGAAAGCCAATTGGTTGAGTCTTTGAGGAATTATCTGCAGAAAAAGAGATATGTGGTTGTTTTGGATGATATATGGAGCATTGATGCTTGGGAGACAGTCAAAGTTGCTCTTCTTGATTGTAATTGTAACAGCAGGATTATTGTCACTACCCGTTTTATTGAGGTTGCTGCATCTATGGAAACGGCTGGGCATATCTACCAACTTGATCCTCTACAGGAGAAAGAGGCTTGGACCCTCTTCTGCTCGAAAACTTTCCGAGGGGATCATGGTGGAGTTTGTCCCCCAGAATTGGAGCGATTGTCACATGCTTTCTTGAAGAAGTGTGGAGGGCTGCCACTAGCCATTGTAGCAATTGGGGGCTTGCTTTCAAAAAGAAGTAAGGTTGTCCCAGAGTGGAAGAAAATCCTTGACAGCCTTGCTACTGAAATCGGAGCTGATGGTAAGCTTAATAACCTTGAGAAAATACTCTTACTGAGTTATAATGATCTGCCACACCACCTGAAAACATGCTACTTGTATATGAGTGCTTTCCCTGAGGATTATGCAATTAAAAGAATGAAGCTTGTCAGATTGTGGGTCACTGAAAGGTTTGTGGAGGAGAAGCAAGGGCTCACCTTGGAGCAGGTTGCTGAGAGTTACCTAAATGAATTGGTGAATAGAAGTTTGATTCAAGTGATGAAAATGGATCACTTCAACAGGGTTAATACTTGTCAACTGCATGATATTATGCGGGAAGTTCTACTCGTGAGATCCAAGGAAGATTCACTTATCGTAAGTATGAATCAAACGAACATGCCAAAGAATGAGAATGTTCGTCGAATGTCCATCCATGACAATTTTGAGAACTTACCTTTGTACATGCAATTCAAAAAAGTAAGTACTTTATTAACATTCAACTTGACTGAAACTTCTACTTCAAAGTCTGTTGGAAGTTCATCCTTTCAAGGTTCTAGAGTGTTGAGAGTACTGGAGTTGGAAAATGCGCCTCTTGATGAATTTCCTAAGAGTATAGTTAAATTGGTCTTTCTGAGATATCTGAGTCTGAGACGGACACCAATCAGTATAATTCCAGATTCCATCAAGAATCTGAAAAACTTGGAAATACTTGATTTGAAATTTAGTCTTGTGTCATCTTTACCTTCTGGGATACTTGAGTTAAAACGTCTCCAACAGCTCCGATGTTACCATTATACTCGTGGTTCTTCACAGTACTTTTCAGAGACACGTGGAATGGCAGTTCCAACAGGAATAGGGAAGCTAACTAGTCTTCAAAAGCTGGGAAGTGTTGAAGTAGATAATGAAGGAAAATTGGTGGGGGAGCTAGGAAAATTAACCCAACTTAGAAGGTTAGGCATTTTAAAACTTAGAGAAGAGCATGCGACTGACTTTTGCTATACTTTTGAGAGACTTAAAAATCTTACTGGATTGTACATGGTCTCAATAAACATGGATGAAACTTTACAGTTGAACCGTGAAATTTGTCCTCCAGGGTTTCTTCAGCGTCTATTTGTGAAATGTCGTTTGCCTGCTTTCCCAAGATGGATTACTTCACTGCAGTATCTTGAAAAGCTAGTTCTGGAAAACTCTCGTATGAAGGAAGACCCACTTGAAGCTCTCCAAGCACTTCCTAGCTTGGTTATGCTTGAACTTCGAGATGCTTATGATGGAAAGAAATTACAATGTGGTGGCAGCGGATATCCAAGGCTGAAGAAGCTTGGTGTACATATGCTGAATGATTTAACATTCATGAAAGTGGCAGAAGGAGCTATGCCTGAGCTAAGAGAGCTGGTTATCACAGCATGTTCAAAATTAGAAACCGTACCTCTTGGCATTGAGCATCTGAAGAATCTAAACATTCTGCACCTTCGGCGTATGACTTTCCGTTTCTTGAAGAAGATAGAAAGCTCAAATGGAGAAGATTTTTGGAGGGTTCAACACATCCCAGTAATCACAGGTCTCCCTGTTACAAAAAAACCTAAACCTGTTGGAAGTACTGTCATGCATTAAATTTGACATCTCTCTCAATCAAGATTCAAACTTTGATTTGTCATGTTTCAAGGATTAACCTTTGCCAAAGCAAAGGAAGTCATTTGGCTATATTTATTTTCATGAACCAAGGTTGTAGGTATTGATTCCAATGCTTCTTCTTTTTTTCTACTATGGATGATTAATGTATAACGAAATGTTTCGTCGATTTGAAAGTAGGATTTCTAGGTGGGATACATACTAGAACCAGTTCCTTCAGCAAGTTTACCCTCTCTCTATATATATTACATATATCCCTTTGTATTCATTTTTGTTAATATCATTGAGGGTAAGATGCTGAGCAAATAATTAATGACACAACTCCAATGCATTTGTTCACGTTCATCACCACCAAGCACAATTTAAAAATTAATTTTTTGTGGCAGGTTTTGAAGATAATTAAGAATAGTCATTTACTAACTGAACCCACCCTTAATCTCGTTTTCATGTGGTCTTCAGAAAAATTGGTATACTCTGTTTTTCATTATATTACTCATTCCTGTTCTTTTCCCTTGTACAACTTATCTAGCATTAAGTGATTGCATTGAGTTCATCAGGCTGATTAAGAAGCCAATGATATTATTTATGCCCATTTCAGCACATATTTGCAATGTGAAATTAATGTGAATTATTTGAAGAATGACTAATATTTGATAAAGAAACCATTGCTCACAGTAGAATAATTATGTTCAGCTCTATTTTGATATTTCTTTTGTTTCTTTAAAGGAAAAAGATTTTTTTTTTTTGATAAATAAAGGAAAAAGAATTTAAGTGCATTATTTTAAGTATTTAATATTAAAATCTTTTAATAATCATAGTATATAATTTTTTAATAATAATAATTAATAATGTGGTGCTCGATTATAAATATGTTCTATTTTTTTTATTAATTTTAAATATAGAAAATTTTGGTTTACGGAAAGGATATCCTAAGGTAAAAGAAAAACATTACAACCCATAAACAAATTGACCATGAAGAAACATTTTGTCCAAGGAAAAATCTTAACCTTTTTGTGTCTTTGCTAAAAATTTTTAATCACAACATAATAAATAAATGGTTTTTAATACATCGACATTATATATATATATATATATATATATATATATATATATATATATATATATATATGGTTGAGTTTGATTTTGAAGGGAAAGGTTTAATTGATGAAAAAGAATTTATTTAATTTCCTCTAGTTTAGAAAGAATAAGTCTTATAAAGAAAATATGGGTATGTTTGATAACTAATTTTATTTTGTTTTTAAAAACAATTCTGAAAATTATTTTTAAAACAAGTTTTGGGCCAACGAAAAAACTTGTTTGTTTTGGGAACATATTTTAGGACAATTTTATCAAAATTGCCATTAATGAAAGAGGAGAGAAAAAGTAAAATTACATCATTACAATTCTCTCAAAGTAAAATTACATAATTACCGTTAATGTGTTTTTCAAAACAAGAAAATAATAATCCAAAACAAGATTTATTGCTATGATATTTTCTTTAAAAACACCAAACTATATTTTAGTTTTAAAAAGCAATTATTGAAATCCAATGTACATGGATTAGTATAGATGAAAGGGATTTATGTCCCTTAATCATTATTTTCCATCCTTATATCTCTACTATAGTTTAGAGAAAATAACATCGTAAAAAATATTTTTAGTGTTATAAAATAACATCATTTTTAGTGAGATCTTATTAAATAGTATATTTATATCATAATATGTAATATGTAAGATATCATATATACCCCTTAAAGATAATAAAACAAACTAGAAAAAGATGTAATTTATAGCTTGAAACATTTACACTTTTTTCTTCTTACATTTACTAGCAAATATTTGCAAGTTACAACACAAGAAACATATACAATACTTATATGCACGCACAAATAGAGATGCATATATGCATGTAATTTATAGCTTCAATTTCTAGAGAATAGAAAGGAAGCTTTTGGATAATAATTGACTTCACTTTCTGAATCTTCAACTCTCTACACTTCCATCTTTTGTTGCAAAAGAGGAACCTTCTCGTCCACCAAAGAATCTGAGCTTTTGACCTCATCACACTCACAACCTCTTTTGTCTTCATCTCCTTTCATTTGTCCCCACATCACACAATAATATCCCATTCCTATTATAGCTGTGCCTATCACACTGCACCATTTTAATTTACACATAAATAAAAATATATATTTAAGATACACTCTTCATCATGTATATATATACAAACGGACATGAATCTGCACAGTGCGCGCAGATGTGTGAAGTGTACATCATTCAGACTATCAGATGAAAGTATTACAGTGCAAATATTAATCTCAATTCATATCCGACGGCCTAAATTATACACTTCATCATACACTTTAATATATCAACACTTCAGCAGATCCGTGTCCTATACAAACTCAATTTTTTTTTGGGAGAGAATCTAACTAATTAAGTACCTTCCATAATGAAGGGTATTAGGGAAGAAGGAAATCCCAAAAGTAGTTGCATAAGCAATGCCAAAAGGTTTGAATAATTGCACATAAAATGGACCCTTGAGGCGTGTGAACCACACTTGAATACTCGGACGAATCACACCCACAAATGAACCCTATATTTATTATATATATAAATATGATTCGTAAGTATATATAATTCTAGTAACATATATATAAATAAATGATAAATCTAAAAATGAACTATATATTTTGCTTACTGTTAAAACAATGAGAATAAGCTCTGTGTTATGCTTCAACTTCCAAGCATCTAGGTCTCTCTCCACCATCAACGCCACCATTATACTTAGGATTGTCCCAAGTAAGCTATAATAGGACATCACCTTCATTGGTTCTGGGTATAGATTCACAGTTTCTTTCTAAACAAAATCAAGATATACATAGAGATTAGAAAAAACAAAGACAAATATATATATATAGGTATTATAATTACTCTAGGATCTTCTGATCAATGCTCTCTCAAATTATATATTAGAAATAATGAGAAGTTACAACAAAAGAAGGTAATTATTTCTGTGCATACGAAGTATATAGATATAGATATACCTGGATGGAGTTCCAAAGTGTAACAGAGAAAGAAGCAGAAGCAAGCAAAAGACCACCAAGAACCCAAAACTCAGGGGTTGAGGAGAAGACAAAGAAATGGTGATTAGTGTGTTGAAGTTGGTGATCAGAAGAGTGCCTTATGAGTGGGCCCCTGAATAACTCTGTTAGTGCTGCTCCCATTATAGACACCACACTTCCCATCACTTGGATTAACACACCAGAGCTTTTCAACTTCAACTCTGCCTTCCTGCTGTCAAAATTGCCAAACAATATTAATTAATATAATGAGATTGCATATGCATGGATCTCTTCAAAATATGAGTGATGAAATGAAGAAGAAATTACCTCAGAATGAGAGAGAGAAGGAAATTGAAGGTTGGGATTAAGTGACCCATTGCACATACAAGTATTGGTGTACTATAACTAAGACCCAGGAATGAAAAAGTCTGAGTCATAGTTATCCTGCAAATTTTGTTTTTAGTGAATATTCATTATTTGAGATTTGAGAATATAGCCAAAAATGGAATCTTTGAGAGAGATGTATATTACCCTGTAAGACCCATGAAGAAGAATCTGATGAAGAGAGGGAAAGTAAAAGGTGAAGGTAGAGAGTTGTCCTTGGAGGAGGAGGGTAATAAGAAAGAAAAAATGAAGAGTAATAAAGTGGCAAGAGAATTAGTATATACAATGAACACAAAAAGGCTCATTCCATTAGTAAAGATAGTTTTGGCAAAAATGGTTAGTCCAATGGTGCATCCTTCCATGATCACCATCACTATAAATGGAAGCATTTCCCATATCTGTGTCTCTACTAGCTCCTCCATTAATTACTCTTAAATATGTTATTAATAGTAATTAAAATGGAAAACTAAAGCACAATATACAAATATATGATCACAAGTTCACTACTACACAAATAGAAGTAGTGTTTGATGATTGATAATGGTGGATCTGAAAGCTTGCTTATTGGTGAATATAAAAGCAGAGAGAATTGAAATGGAAAAGAAGAAAAGGATCGGAGGGTAGTGGGGGGCCATGCATGGAAGTAACCCTTCACATAATGGGGAAGCTACTTTGGGGAGATGTTGCTACTCGAGTCTCTATAGTGTCCCATTATCTTAAACAAGGGTTCAAAACATGACGTCTCTCCTAATTAATATTTCAAATCATTCATCATTTTCTTTTCTCTTCGGCTAACTTTTCTATAATATACTTTTGAGATATTCATTTAAACTACATTATTTTACCCCTTCAATTATCACAAGTTAAAATTTCATGTATCTAAAATGCAATATTCTAAAGTTGGTGTAGAAAACTCTACCCTTTTGATTATATAAGACGTATTTTAGATATATTTAGTTTTCAGTTGAGGTAATATAGGGCACTTCTCTCCTCGAACTAAGATTCATAACGTTATAAGAAATTAATCCCTTCTACTAAACTCAATAATAAGACCATATAGGCATATACCTAGTTTGCCTTTCCTTTTTGGCGCATGTTGTGAACACGTACGTTGCCTGTTTATTTTTCCCTGGTTTTGGGTTTTTTTATATATTCTCATTCTTTATTCTTGAATGTCGTTGGTAGTGTGGTTTGGTGCAGATGTCATCAGATTCCAATGGGTGTATTCTTATTTTAATGTTAATTTTGGTTTAATAATGTCTTATTCAGACTTAGTTTTATGAGGTGAGGTAAGCAGTGATAATAATTAACGATTAATGGTGGAACCACTAATTGGAAGATTTCTAGTATCTTGGAGAATCCTTTCGTGGCACACATTTCCTTAGGACCCACCATCAAAGGATTTTTTAAAATTTTAGGTGTGACTCACCAAATGGCGTGTAATTAAGGAAGACGCCTGAATTAAAATATTTAATAACCGTAGAATAATTTTAAACAAATTTTAATTAATTAGATCAAATCAAACTTTCAAAATGAGTTTAAGAATAGTCCCAAAACGGAATTAACGTAGGTTTTGAGGGTGACGCATGAATAAGTCCGAAGGTAATGTAAAATTAATTAATGTGAAATGAGTTAGATATTTAAGAATCTACTCAGTTTTGTTGTCAATATGTAAATGGATGGAACGCAGCTTTGTTTGTGACTATGACTTATTTGCAAATGCTACTCAAGTTGGTTCTCAAGTCTCACAAAGTCTAATTATTAAGCAAACTACTAGTTAACCACAAAATATCTAACAAAAAGAGGTTGAATCAAGTATTTTATTAGTCTTAGAATTTTTTTTTTAAAGGTGGATCTTAATATTTACGAAAATAGACAGAACCCAAAATGACAGCTTGAACCCTATGACTGATTTGAAGAATTTATTAGTAGAATAATGAGTAATATATGTAAAGAAGAAAAGTGTTTGGTAATATATGTAAAGAAGAAAAGTGTTTGGTACGTAGCAGAGTACAACTTCTAATTATATAGGAATTAGTACGAAAAGTGAATTCTTACCGTAGATAGAGATACAATTTTAAAATTAATGTTTTAAAAGAAAAATTGGCCGGCTTCCATTTTAGTGAGTAAATGTAACTTACAATATCACTGTTTACATCTTTTAGAAATTGAAGTGAGACAAATTATATCTTTTAAAGATTAAATTTAATATTTTTATTTTTTTAAGGACTAAATTAAGATAGATTGTATTTTTTAGGGACCAAAATAATAATTTCTTTTTTAAAATGTAAATCTCCGATCCTAAAGTTTTAGAACTTTCTAGAGGTAGGATCAATAATTCATTTCTTGATGAGGTATATATGGCTTATCCATCATCAAGAAGTATATATAATTAAGATTCTTGATGGAGTAGAACAAAAATAAATCAAATTTTAGCAGAAGTAAGATAATGACTAACACATTGAATTTACTCATAACATATATAGTTAGTTGGTGACTTGCTTCTGATCCTTCACATTCTGAAGGGGCTGTGATGAGACGATAGGACTTAATTAAAAAATTCATAAATAGGAATTCTAGTCATAAACGCATTCTCTCACACAAACTCTTATAACTTATAAATCAATATCCCCAATGTGGTAGTGGTAGCACTAAGTTATGTATTTTGGTTTTCTTTTCTTCTTATTTTTATAATAAATAAGAAATTGGAATAAGTCTGCCAGCTGACTCAGTGTAACTAGAGTACTTTTTTTTCCTGAAATATAATTTCAAGATTGATGTTGTATCTATTTTTTTTAGCAAATAATTTCTCGATCATTATGAAATAGTTTAATAACCCACCACATTTTCAGGACAAACAACCGAAGGAGTGTTCGTTATTCAATATCCAAATACAAAATTTATTGCATCTGTTATTTTTATTAAAAAACTTAATAGTAAACATATAAGAAATTACACAATTGCTTAAATGAGTTATCTATGCATTAACCAACAAAACTTGGCCAACATATGATCTATAAAGTAAGAAAAAGTTGTTGAACACCATAAGCTAATCCATAAATGAAGTGTTACAATATGTAACCAAGAATGTTTTTAAGACACTGTTTAAATCTAGTCCATAAATAAATGGCTTTCAGAATCAGAATTGAATCTTTTACTCTGTACAAAGCAATAGAACATTAGAATCCAACCTACCCTTTTGCTGGCTAAAATGTCCTAAAACTTAATTATTCACTTTGAATAAATCCAGAGGCTGTAATATGTATATCTCTTCACTGCTATTTTCTACTTTAAAAGAGGGGTCTTTTCACCACTAAATTCTGAGCTTCTCGTCTCTGCAATATCTTCAATGTCTTTGGCTTTTCCCCACAACACAGAATAGAACCCAACAACAATCACAGTAGCACCAACCAAACTGCATTGAAACACAAACATGAACTATGGCTTAGACACACACACAATTATACACTCACTAATATTACAACCAAACATCATAAGATAATCATAAATCTACCTTCCAAGATAGAGTGCATCTCCTAGGAAAATCAGACCTGCAACCACTGATATGACAATTCCTATGGGCTTGAACATTGAAACAAAAACAGGTCCTGTCTGGTGGAGACACCATGTGAACATTCCAACTTGAAGTGCATAACCAAACACTCCCTGAACATGTTTACAGATTAGGTTTTTACAGGGACTATGTCATATTGTCAGGTCATGTGTTGTTGTTACTAAAAAAGGGGTGGCCCAGTGCATGAGGCTCCCATCAAGTGGGGTCTGGGGAGGGTCAGATATACGCAGCCTTACTTTTGCAAGCAAAGAGGCTATTCCCAGGATTTGAACCCGTGACCTTCCACGTCGCATGGCAGCAACCTTATTGTTGCTCCGAAGCTCACCCTCTTCGTGTTATGTTGTTATTAATTGTACTTAGTCATTTACGATTTTATTACCGAGTAAAGAACTCCGAGCAATCTCAAACTGGGCTGCAAGCTCCATGCACTAGTGTCTCTTTCCATAAACAAGCAGGTTACGCCGGACTGAATGGCCACAAAGAAACAATACAAGAATGCTACAATCAACTCTGCTGGATATTTCTTGAGAATTGAAGCCTGCAAGCAAAATCATATTTTGTAAGTAGACTTAGTTAGAATAAGAAATTGTAGATCATTAACTACTTGATATATAACTTCACCTGCACAATAAGAAATGCTGAAGCCATCAAACAGTCAGCAGCAAGAAAAATTCCTCCCAGTACGAAATTTGATTCTTGTGTGAACATTAGGTGTTGAGACAAGTTTGCAGGTGATGGTCTCTTGAGAAGTGAAGGGCCCTTGTATAAAGTTGCAATAAATGCACCGGAAATTGATACTATGGTTCCCACTGATTTAGCTATGCTACTAGAGCTTCTCCAATCCAACCTCTCCATCCTGAAGCCAACAAGACAGTATGAATTGCTGATATGACTGATTGAAACTTGAAAGTACAACTATGTCATCCTTTTCTGTACACTATCTTGAAGTGCATATTAGGTGATTTAAAGTCTTTTGAAAGTCCCGCAGCTAACAAGCAAATCCAAAGACTTATAATGTGAAATAGCCAAAATGATGGACACTAATAGATGTAATTTGGTAGCTAGCCTTACAAAATTACTTACAGGTTTGTAGTCTATGCTACTTCCTATTGACAAAAATAAAAGATGACAGACTCATAATGTTAGATTCAACTTCTGGTGGATGGTTCCAGTTAGATAATAAACTACTCCACAGCCTTCAATTGGCATGCCTCAGGCACTCAATTGAAGACTAATCTTAAGACCCAAAACTTCCCTTACTATTCTTACCAGTAAGCTAAATCTAATACCTTCAGAATCAATAAATATTTTCTTTCATACACTATCTTCATATTCAAATGTCAAGGGGGAGACAGTTCTCAAAACCTCAAATCAAGGAGTTCAATACAGCATCAAAGAAATTCAAAATTAAAAGAGACAGAAAATGAAAATGTGTTATTTTGCAATGACATATATATATATATATATATATATTCAAAAGCATGGAGGAGATAAGATAAACCTAAAAACAACGGCAAGAATGAAGGTAAATACAGGAACAAGGTTGAGCAAGGCCGTGCTGAGTGTAGCAGAGCTGTAGTAAATCCCAGCATACCCAAACACCTGAGACATATAACTGGTGAAAACAATAAAATAGGGCTATTAGAACACAGAAATTAAAAGTTTATGACCAAATTTACCATATGGAATAAAATATAATATTGGTTTCATCAATTTACCCGAGCAAAGCAAGTAAGAAGACCCCACAGAGAGTGGAAAAAGTCAGATGGGGTCGATCTGATCTGTTCCAATTCAAAACAAGAATCAATTTTGCAACTTGAAATGTAAAAGACAGAGATGATATCGATGGTACCTGTGGAGGAGGAAGGAAGAAGGTAAGAGAACGAGGGCAGCGATGATGTTGGAGAAGAAGATGAAAATGAAGGAGGTCATTCCTTTGGACATGACTTGTTTGCTCACTATGATTAAGCCAACCTGAGCACACTCAGCCGCCACCATGCCCAGAAATGGCAGAACCAGCTTCCCCATTTTCCTTTTTTTGAGAATTGAAACTTGGGAGTCCAATTTCTTCTCGCAATGATTTTGTCTGAATTCATAGTACAAGGAGGATCACTCGGTCATGTTTGTGGGGATAAAAATAAAATATTGGACAAAGATGTTTGAGGGGGAGGTCGAGAGTCGAGACCTTCCATTAAAAGAACTATATCTTAAATTAAAAGAAATTATGTTAAGACTAAATTAAAAGTTCAGACCAAAATAAGTTTTCCCTTATTTTATTTCATTACCAAGGGGAATTAGAATAAACTTTTCTTTTTTATTGTATTTCATTACCAAAATAAGTTAAGGAATAATAAAGTAATCATCCCAACAACAAAAAAAATGAATAAATAAATAAAGTAATCATTTTTTCTTAAGATAAATTACACTCCTCTTTTTTTAGGATATTAAAATTGTACACTCTTTCTATTTGTTTTAAAAATTTACACATTTTATGAAGAGATAAAAAAATTTATAATTTCACTTAATTTGACCACATTACTCCTTAATAAGAACATTATTTATTTAAAACAAATTTTAAAAGTTATTATTTCAATATTATCTTTGATTTTTTAATTTGTTGACGTCTTTTAATCCACCACCTAATGGAAAAAGACTTGAATTGTTGTTGTTGTATTATTTCAATATTATTTTTTCAGTTAAAAATGATCAATTAAATTTATTTTAATAGGTAAAATGGTATCCTGTAGCTTTAAAAGTGGGACTCACTTCTGATTAAATAGCCAACAAAATCTTATTGAGATTATAAATTATAATCAGAAAGGCCTGAAATTTGGAATAGCCTTCTTTTTATGCACTATTTCATTCATTTTGTCCTTCTTTGCCTTGTGCTTTTCTTCTAAAGTGATTATTGCGATTATAAATTATAAAAGGGCATGCACAATAAGCAATAATATACATTTTCAATAACTGGTTTCACAAAAATACATATAGCCAAATATACTTCCATGCTCTGGGAGATTAGGTGATCATTGAGATATGTTGAACCCTCAAAAAGTCAACCCCTCCTGAGCTCTCTATCTTCTTCAAGAAACTTGAAGGCATACCTAGCAGCTGCAAATATTTCAAGTTGTGGAGGTGCTCAATGCCAAGTGGTACAGTTTCTAATTTCCTACATTCTGAGATATCTAGCTCCCTCAGCTCAGGCATAGCTCCTTCAGCCACTTTCATTACTTTTAAATTCTTCAGCAAATGCACACCAAGCTTCTTCAACCTTGGATATCCCTTAGGATCACACTGCATTTCCTCTCCATCATAAGCTCCTCGCAGTTCTAGCACAACCAAGCTCGGAAGCTCTTGGAGAGCTTCAAGTGGGTCTTCCTTTAACTTAGAGTTTTGCAGAACCAGCTTTTCAAGATGTTGCAGTGAGTTAATCCATTTTGGGAAAGAAGGCAAATGACATTTCACATATAGATGCTGCAGAAATTTTGGTGGACAAATATCATGGTTTAGCTGTAGTGCTTCTTTTGAATTTGCTGAGACCATGTATAATCTAACAAGATTTTTTAAGCTTTGCAAGGTATAGCAAAGATCAGTCGCATGGTCTTCTTTAAGTTTCAAAATGCCTAACTTTGTAAGTTGGGTTAGCTTTCCTAGCTCCCTCACCAATGTGCCATTCTCATCTACTTCAACATTTCTTAGAACTTGTAGACTAGTTAACTTATCAATTCTAGTAGGAACTGTGGTGCCATGTGTCTCTGCGAAGTAGGATCCAGCACTAACTCTGTAATGGTAGCAGCGAAGTTGTTGGAGACGCTTTAACTTTAGTATCCCAGAAGGCAAAGATGACACATGACTGAATTTCAAGTCTAATATTTCCAAGTTTTTGAGCTTCTTTATGAAACCTGGAATTTCCTTTACTAGAGTCTTCTTAAGACTAAGATATCTCAGAAAAACCAATTTTACTAAACTCTTGGGGAATTGAACAAGAGGTGTATTTTCCAGCACGAGTACTCTCAAGTATGGAAAACCATCATATGATACACTTCCAATGGAGCTTGAAGAAGAAAACCTCGTTGAGTTGAATGTTAATACAGACCGAACTTTTGTGAAACTTTCATGCAATGGTAAGTTCTCAAAATTGTCATGGATGGAGATTCGACGAACATGCTCGTTCAATGACATATTCTCTTGATTAATATTTGTAATGAGTGAATCCTCCCTGGATCTCACCACTAGAATTTCTCTCATAATATCATGCAATTGACAGGTATGAACCTTATTGAAGTGATTCATTTCGACCACTTGAATCAAACTTCTGTTCACCAATTCATTCAGGTAACTCTCAGCAACCTGCTCCAAGGTGAGCCCTTGCTTCTCTTCCACAAACCTTTCAGCAACCCACAATCTGATAAGCTTCATTCTTTTGATTGCGTAGTCCTCAGGAAAAGCAGCCATATACAAGTAGCATGTTTTGAGGTGGTATGGTAAATCATCATAACTAAGTAGAAGTATTCTCTCAAAGTTGTTTAGCTTACCATTTGCACCAATCTCAGCAGCAAGGCTATTAAGGACATATTTCCACTCTGAGACAACCTTAGTTTTGGTTGACAACAAGCCTCCTATTGCTACAATTGCAAGTGGCAGTCCTCCACACTTTTTCAAGAAGCCACAAGACAAGCCTTCCAATTCCTGGGGACAAACTCCCCCACAATCCCTTCCAAAAGTTTTCAAGCAGAAAAGTGTCCAAGCCTCCTCCTCTTGTAAAGGGTAAAGTTGGTAGATATAACCATCCCTTTCAATGGATTTAGCAATCTCAATAAAACGTGTAGTGACAACAAACCTACTATAACATTCACATTCAGGAAAAGCAACTCTGACCGCTTCCCAAGCAGATATGCTCCATATATCATCAAAAACAACAATATACCTCTTTTTCTGCAGATAAGTCCTCAGAGAATCAACTAATTGGGATTCTGTCATCAATCCTATATCCTTGTAAGCTGGATCTTTGGTTTTCCCCACAAACCCCTTGAGCATAGCCTTCAATAGCTCCAAGAAAGAAAATGATTTGGAGACAGTGACCCAAGATTGACAATCAAACCACGTTCTCACAATTGAACTGTCAAAAACTTTCTTCACAAGTGTTGTTTTGCCTACTCCACCCATGCCAACAACAGAGACACAAGTTAATTTCTCTTTGCCTTTTACCAGCCACTCAATCAAAGCAGTTCTAGGGTTATCAATTCCCACAACATCTACTTCATCAATGTAAAGCGCAGCTTGACGGGGATCAAACCCATCCAGCGGCATCGTGGAATTGGAATTGGAACCGGTGAGCCTTTGGATAGAAAATGCCTCTCTTCTCTTAGAAATAGAAGCGATCCTGAGATTAATGGATTTGATCTGAAGAGCCAAACGATGTGCCCTTAATCGCGAAATGAGAGGGAAGAAATTGCGAAGAGGTTGATCACCTGGAAATGAGAATGTGAAGAAGAATTCATCAACGGCGTCCTCAGCATCGTAAGCCAAGTCTCGCACCTGTTTGACCCAAGTCTTGAATCCGTGATTGTTATGGTTTAAGGTTTGATTCATGTGTGCATCTTGTAGGAAAGACCTCATGCTATCAAGATCGTCCCTTAGCCCAGAAACAGCTTCACGGAGGCCACCAAGCAATCGGAACTCTTGCGCAACCAGGGAAGCCAAGGTCTGGAGAGCGATCTCCAATGGTATCATGGCTTCAATGTTTTTCTACCTCAATTGCAAACCCAAGAGTATGAGTATCTTCCTCTTCGATTAAGCAGATCACAGTAAAGAAAGTCAAAGTCATACTTTTTTAAAAAATAAAGTCAAAGTCTTACTTAGCGATACGGCAATTATTAACTTATTATTCCACGCATCCAACTCTCTTTTCACTTAATTAATTTATAAAGGGATTAACTAACAAGTCCGCTATTTGTTAAAATTTTTTATTCCTTAAAGGATAATTTATTATTTTAAAGTTAATGAAAATTCAATAAAAATATTTTTTTGTTGTTTGTCCGGTATTTGAAACACTGTCTCGATTAATTTGATTTGATCCCCGCCTCGTAAAGTCTCGAATTATGGACCTTATTTAAGCAATATCAAGGTGCTTACCACTTGGATAAACAAGTCAACAAAAATAATTTTATAAGTCATCTCATGAGTTAAAATGAATCCTTAAACAATACGATAAGCATCGATTAAAAAATTCATTTATAAATAATTAGACATTAAGACCTCATACCAACAACTCGTTTGTGAATGGCTTGGAGTGTGTTTGGGAGACCAAAAATAGATGGGAATAAAAAGTTATCTATCAATATTTTCCTTATTTGGTAATTAAAAATTTAGAGACGAATAAATTAGAGAAATCTATGCTAACCCTCTTTAACCCTCCTCCTTTATTAATTTTAATTACTCCAATTTAAAGGAGATTGGAAGAACTTCTCATAAATTAACTATTATATCCCCAAGCCCTTTGAGAGCACTCAAATGTGGTGCCTATTTTTTATTTTTTTCAATTACAACATTATGCACAACATTTTCACATATTTTCAAAACTGACCCACACCCATATACATACCTTAGCTTGGATTCATGCATGAACCCATATAATGCAACATATATATACACATAATACATAACATCTGAATAATGCTTTAGACATAAAGTACACAAGTTGTAGATACTAGATAGTGAGTACTCACAATAATTTTCTTATATTTTTACTAAAATATGTGAACAAAAAAATGTTAAAAAGAACCAAGCATGAATGAAGAATAAAAGTTATATAAATTATATATATGTCATTTTGTATTAAAAACTTAATAACAAGTATGTAAAAAATGCATCTAAATAATTTGATTAATTCCCCAATCTTGATAACTGGGACGTGGTGAGCCCTTCCTAAAGCTAAACCTCAAAATTTTGGATATGCTACGGGCTGAGGCCCATTAGTCCACTGAGCAGGCCCAGATTGAAGACTTGGGACATAGCCCATAAAAACACATCCTGAGCTGTGAGGTTGTGGAGTGCTTCTCAATTTAAATTTTGTATCATCCTCTTTAAGAGAATAATTGATTGGAAAATGAAATAAGTATGGTCCAAATTGAAAGGGAAATTAAAAAATAAAATAAAGCGTAGAACAAAGGATAATGGGGAAGCATGTGGAGTACGTTCCCACCACAAAGTCCAGCTATTTGGCTATTTTCTTCGTCCAATTCTTCCGATCACTATCGTCTTTTCTCTTATTCATAACAATATCATGTATATATATATATTCTCTCTCTGTATATATTAACATATACATATATATATGCACAGACACACGTAGCTAGGAAGAAACCAAATCATCCTTCTTCCTAGATATATATGTGGACAAATACATCCTTTTCTAAATTTATGAATCTCCCAACATACAATGCCTCAGCTACTTTCAATTATGTTGTGTTGTGAGTTGTGACTTATAAATTCCTTTTAATTTAGAAAATGATGTATTTCTGCTTCTTCCCTCTTCTTCAACAACGAGTGTATGGTTTCCATTGTTACGTTAGTTTTGACATCAATAATAAAATATATAATAACTTTATTTGAATCCCCAGGAGATCAGAGCTTTGTCATTATTGAGGGTAAATTTGTGAAGTGGTATATATATTGGGAGGGAGACACATAGAAAGGGGTTAGGAGAGGAGAGTTAGATTAATATATAATATATATCATTCCTAATACCAAAGTAAATCTATACACTTTATTTTTTTTTATAATTTTATCATTAAAATTATTTTTATACATATTAATTAAATATAAATTGCTTCTTTAATTAATTTCTCCCAATTTTTTCTTAAAAAAACAAACAAAAGTCATTATAAATTAAAGTAATCAAAATTTAAAAGTCTCATGAGCCAAGAAACTTGTTAAGAGTGTGCTTGAGAATGAGGAGTAATTAAAATTAATAAAAGAGATATATTAATGAGACACAAGTATATACAATCCTTCAAATTTCCAAATTCTCTTCCTTTGTTATAAAATGAGTATAGAGGATAGAGTATTTGAAAGGAACAGAGAATTATGGGGAAGATAGAGTAATTCTTTTATTAAAGTTATATGTCTTATATAATATCATTACAAAGATCCTTTATTTATAAGCTATGACGCTTTGAGGAATTATAACACAAGTGATCGAACTGATATCTACATCAATGTTAATTCATCAAGAGATTGGATAGAGAAAATAAAATTTTTCACATGTACATTTAAAAAAAAAGCTGAAAATTAAGAGGTGCATTAATAATATTTGGTATCAAATCTCCTTTCATAAATCTTCTTTTTGTCCATTTTTTTCAGTTCAAACATATCAAAGTGGTGATTGCGGAAGTGAAGGTTATAATTAAGTAGAGACAAAACAAGTGAGAAGTGGAAGTGAATTATGGGAAAGTGAGTTAAAAGCCCACATGTAGTGCATTAAGTGAAGCCCCATGAGCAAGAGAAATAATGCCACTGGCACAGGTAGTGGTGGTACCTAGATAATTTTTAATAATATGGTAGTACTAAATTTTAATAAATTTTTTAAATTATTTATTTATTTAATTTTTAATTTATCCAAGATATATCCGTATTAATGTGGATTTTTAATTATTAATATTAAAAAATAATATTAAATAATTAAAATATACTGAAGTTCAGTACTCTTATAATATCGAAATTTATTCTAATTAACTACCTAGTTATACCTCCGTAATAATTACATGCCATATAGATTATAAGTATTGTGTATATATATATATAATTAGTGAATGTGAGACCGTGAGAGGAACAGTGGTTAGTGATGTTGAAAATGAAGATTTAAATCTAAAGAACATCTGAGAAAGAAAGGAATAAAAGTTCAAAAATACCGTATTATTGAAATTTAATGTATCTATCTAATCATGTAGAAGGATTAGAAATTAATTAATTGAAAAAATGTATTGAAATTCAATACATATACCATACTACTAAACATCTAGAAGGAAATAAAAATTAAAATTGTAGTATGCGTATATTCTCTAAAGCCTTAATTAATGGTATGAATCTAGCTAGTAATAATAGTTCTTTCAGGTATAGGTGTCGTGTTACTATTGGCCGCTGACTCCCTTTTAAGTTCAAAAAATCTAAATTTATGAGACTTAATATTTAATAACGTACATATATATATGTCAGAGGTAATAGTTATATATTTTACACATGTATGTGTATATATGTATAATTCCGGCCCCATCTTTATACGGAGTTAAGAGGTAGAGAATTCTCCATAATTATTATTTACTAATAAACTCTAAAGTGCACAATTTACACTATCATATAAATATTAAGATTTGTATTCCTATTATAACATTTTCACCTGATAATTTGAATTGCACACTTCAAAGATATGCTAGGTTTCAATAACTCTGCAATTTTCTGAATGTTCAAATTAAAGGTAGGGGACCCCTTCATGCATGCATGATGTGTAATTGTATATTCAGCATAAGTATTCATTCAAATATAGCTAGGGATTCACCCTCCCTATATATGTACGTAATTGCATTATATATATTGATATGAATAGTAAGATAAGTCCAAATGGTAGAGCTATATAAATGCACCGACCATATCATCCTTTACCTATAATATAATATAGCCTCTTATCATACCCAATATGGGATATGGGAACATGTTTCTCTCATCCACAAATTACATCAATTTGCCACCAAAATTTTGGACACACCTAATTATCTTTGTTTTTTATAAAAAAAAATATATATATATATATATTATAGACTTCAACTATAATTAACTATAAGACATAATGTGCTTTTTATTCTGAATTATATATTTTTAATTATATAATTGTCTATTCATTAGTTTTTCTTCAATAAAAGCAAAGCAAAAATAAGATAATTATATACATTTTTTAGATACTAATTAATTACTGAAAAAAAGTATATATGCATGTTTTTGTTTTTTTTATGATAACTGGATTAATTATAAGAGTCAAGATTTGAAAACATTCACTTGGGGGAGGATATATTGTTTTTAATTAAAACCAACACCCTTATCATAAAGAAGAAGAAAAAATTTAAGTAAAGTTTTTTATATCTCTATTATAAGGTTTTTTATAATTATAGGCTTGGCTTCATTATACTTTATTTTTTTTATGATTGGTCATGTAAAATGTAATGTTATTTATTTTCTCTCATAGAAATACTTTTTTGCCAAGTATTAGAGAACCTTAAGTAAAGATATAAAAAATCTAATTACCTAATTAGTTTGATCCTTGTAATTATAGTATCATATACATAATAAAAGCCTCACAATTAAGTTTGCCTCTTTTGGGTACGTCTCCAATATCTTTTACTTTGTTTATCTAGGTTTTTTAGAAGAAGGATCTCATTCAATATTACATCATTAATCATAGTCCCACTTCTTATTCTAGAAAAAGAAAAGTAGCCAATTAATTCCCGTGCATATAATTATATTAAGCCTTCAAGATAGGTGCCATTTAATTATGCGTGCAAGTAGAGACAACATAATTTTATTTCACATGTCACCGATTTTATTTTTTAAAATTAATTGCATGATGCTTTTGATTGAATTTCATAAAACTTCACGAACTTAATTCAGAGGATTCTAAAATTAATTGACTAACATATATATCTTATCATACATAATAATTATATAATATCCATTTCTCAATATATATATATATATAGAGAGAGAGAGAGAGAGAAGCAAGCATATGTATATTGCAGTAGTTGGCAAAAATCTTGCCCATACTCTCAACTCCAAAATAATATTAATCTAATATCCATTCACACATGATGATGATGATGATCTCAATATATATCATCAACCCCACCAACAATGATGATTGGTTGATGAAGAGGGAAATATTTGATCTCAATAATAGAAAGACGTACCTCTGTGTATATTATATGTCTTCATTATTCAATCAAATGGGAGTGGGGAAAAATCCATGACTTCCTACATTAATTCACAAACCACCACTAAATAATATTTTAATTCAACAAATTTATATAATTACATAGAGTAATTAATTATGTTTGAATTAGTGTATCCGAATTTGCCAGCCAAACATTTTAATTTGGTAGTGCATTTAATTTATAAAGGATGTGGCCAGTCCAACAGTGATATATAACTCAATAGGTGTAATTGAGTAGAAAAGATTTATTCATTCTAATTAAGTATAACTCAATAGTTTGATCATTTAAATTTTTAGACTATCTATCTAATTTTTTGTGGTGTCAATAAATCAACGAGAAGCAAGGGGTGAAAAAGTTGGGCAAGTTGATGAATGGTGGGGCATGGGGTTAAGATGTTGATCACATCACGCACCGTGGATGCAGCTCAGCTTCTTCACTTCTGGAACCTGGTTGGACCTCATTACTCATTAGAAACAAACCACGCATGTGATTCCCCCTATTTCACGTGTGGGGTGTGCCCAGCAAACTGCAACATTATTCAAGAACTTGCTGTGATGGATTATGAGCCGCACGATTAAGTACGAGATCCATATATCACAATGAAGACACGTGTGGCCTGTCGAGGATTACTAGGACACGCGCTACTACTGTCTACTGATGCCCTATGTAACAGAAAATCGAGTTCCTAGTTCCTACTGCGTGCGAGGAGGTGTCAGACACGTGTTTCTGGGCCCTCCACGGCCGAACACGACTTGGCCCAACCCAGCCCAATATTTTCAAAACAAAAACCAAGCGTACGTGGGTGGGTGCCAGCTAGCCAGCAAACAAGTTTTGTTAGTTACGTTATTGGATTCAGATAATGAAAAATTATGCCATTTATTTCTCTATTCAAAATGAGAAAATTAAATTTGGTTTGTAATTACATTTTCTACTTAATATTTGCGTTACTCATTTAATTTTAGTTTTCTCTCTGTGATTGATAATTAAGAAAAATGCTAGGTAGCTACTAGGTTTGGTACAATAATTATGGATTATTTAGTAGTTACGTATACGTCCAAATGAAAAGGCAAATTAAAGAAACATAAATAATAATAATAATAATAATATATAGGTAGGGCTGCCTACGGCTACATGTATATATGTGGCTCGGCTCACATGGCCTGGATTCGATCTCCAATCCAATCCGCGTTTCATTCATTTATAGCCTTCTCATTTCTCATTTCCTCTTTACACTTTTCACAATTCACATTCTCCTTCTTCTTCAATTCTTCCTAATTTATTTCCTTCTTCTCCATCTCTTTCTCTCATCTATATCTATCTCACACACACACACACATATATATATATATATATATACGCTTCAAGTTGATTTGTCGTCTAATAATATATATCTTCCAAGTTAATTATTAAAATGGGTTGCAAAGACATGTGTAAGGTGAAGTGGAGGAGGAGGCAGGAGGCGGGTGTGGTGCAGAGGAAGGTGAAGAAGCTGCAACGGCTGATTCCGGGGGCCACCGGGTTGAAGGCGGACCGGCTTTTTCTGCGGACGGCCCAACACATATTGCACCTCAGGCTGCAACTCAATCTGTTGCAGGCTCTTTCCAACACACTCAATTTCAAACCATAGCAACAATTCACGTTATAATATATTCTATGTGCTTACTGTGCTTAATTATACTTATATATTTTATATTGAGTTATATTATATTGTTGTGTTATAGCTTAATTTCTTAATTAAATCCTTTTTTTGTAATCGTTCTAGTGCAATAATTTGTCTTCAATTCTCTCTCTACATATAATATTTATGTTTGTGTAGACTCTCTAGATCGAGAAAGGCTCTTCATTTCACTGTTAGCAATGGATATATATTTAGAATCAGCAATAATAATGGCGTGTTAATTAGGAGTTTAGGACACATATATATATCAAACAAAATATATATCCAAGTTAGTTAACATGATTAAAATTAATAGCTATGAATCCTTTTTAATTAAGATACGTGATTTTTTTTCCCCTTTCATTTCATGTTTCATGCCTATGGCATCGATATATATATCGGGATATATTCAATTCATTTGCATAATCTCAACGTAACTCATGTAGTCATTTTCCAAAAGATCTACTCTACCTAGTTTAACTTTAAAATTTACAATATATAACATTTCCATGTACATGTGAATTATGTGTATATATATATATATATAAAGAGAGAAGAGAGCAGTGATCATCCTCCTGAGAGTTAGTTACAATAAGATCAAATGCTATATCCTACTCACTATTTTACACCTCATCTTTTTTTTGCCTATAAATAGAGAGTTCCTCTTTTTAATATTATTTGTCAAAATAAATTCATTTATAAATTAAATATTATTAAGTTCAAAGTTGTATTTAAATAAAATTAATGATGCTAAAATTTGATATAATTAAGGAGACAAAAAAGAAGCTAAAGCTGTGGCCAATGTTGGAACAACAAGCTAATTAAGGAGTGGAATGAAACGTTAAATGGAAGCACCTGCTCCTACTTTCTCACATTTTTACGTACCACCATCCCTCTCGACTCTCACTCCCTTTTTACAATTTCTCTTATTAATTTTTTTTAGGTAAAACTTATTTTTAATTTAATTCCTCTCAAGTTATGAGATGTTAATCATTATCTCACTAGGCTGACATGGCCCTTGAATCTTAACAAGTTCCACAACGGCACATAAACCCAATTTTTTTTATTAGTTACGTTGAGAGTTGAGAAAGTGTTTAGTTACTTAAAATTTGTGAAAATTTAATTTGAACAAACTTTAAATACACTTTAGCAAATAAAAAGAATTGAACTAGTATCCTAACAACACTAATTAACAAAATCGTCTTTTTTTTTTCCTGTTTCTAATTAGTAAAGGCAAAAATCCTTTTTTTACCCTCAACATTTGAAGGTCTTGTCAGTTTCGTCCTTAATGTTTTTTTGC
This sequence comes from Senna tora, assembly GCA_014851425.1. Taxonomy (NCBI): domain Eukaryota; kingdom Viridiplantae; phylum Streptophyta; class Magnoliopsida; order Fabales; family Fabaceae; genus Senna; species Senna tora. Next base: position 11,023,090 of record CM026270.1, read on the forward strand.
AGTCAGTTGTACTCCTAACATTTTACGTTTCCGTCAATGTCACCTTTTTCACTAACACTGTCAAATATTTAACAACTTTTGCTGACGTGGCATCCTATGTGGCAAAAGTATTTGACTGGGCTAATTTTTTATCCACTTTAGATTTCCTAACGTTTTTTGCTGTCAATTGTACCCCTAACGTTTTATGTTTCTGTCAATGTCACCATTTTCACTAACACCGTCAAATTTTTAACCGTTTTTGCTGACGTGGCATCCTATATGGCAAAATATCTGACTGGACATATTTTTCCACATCAGATTTCCTACTTTTCTTTTCTCTCGTGTCGTTTTGACCTTACCCTATTCCTTCTAAAATATAACTCAAATGCAAGCGCGCGACATTGAAGAAGACATTGGCTCTTGGATGAGAAACAATCTTCTCTCGCTTCTTCTCTTCAAAATCTCCCCAATAAAAGAAGAAAAAAAAACCTTTTTTTCATGAAAGGAAGAACCTTTCCTAATAGAAGTAGGGCATTTGCACATGTATATACTAAAAAAAAAAGTTAAACACAAATTTAGCCACTTTTTAAAAGTATCTACAGATCTATACCACTTTTACTATTCACCTAGAAAAACGCCATCGGTGATGGCAATTTGCTGATTTCTTGACCAGAAAAACGCCATCTGTGAGGGCGTTTATAGCGTTGACCATTTGACCCTATAAACGCCCTCCGTGATGGCGTTTTTCTAGCTACCGATCAAATGAGGTGGGCTCAGTTTTTCTAGCTAGAAAAACGCCATCACGGAGGGCGTTTATAGGGTCAAATGGTCAACCCTATAATCGTCCTCACAGATGGCGTTTTTCTGGTCAAGAAATCAGCAAATTGCCATCACCGATGGCGTTTTTCTAGGTGAACAGTAAAAGTGGTATAGATCTGTAGATACTTTTGAAAAGTGGCTAAATTTGTGTTTAACTTTTTTTTTTAGTATATACATGTGCAAATGCCATAGAAGTAGGAAATCCTCATAAAAGAAGAAGAAAAAAAAAGTAAAAACATAAAAAAGATAAGAAGGTGGACGGCAGCTCAGCAACACCTATGAAAAAAAAAAAGGACCAATTGAGGACAATTAAAATTTATAAAAATGCAAAAATAAGCAAAGTCCAAATTAGAATTGGGCAATTCTTTGATGAATCAACTGCCCAAAAGAAGACTATGACTATGTTAGATATTTGGGCTTTTTACTCTTTGGTGTTTGGGCCATAAATCGATCCACTACAAACAGAAAAGAAAAATAAAATAGAGATAACTGAAACATGTTATGTTAGTCAAAATTATTCAGGGAAGAAAAAACCAAAAAGATAAATTTTAATTATTGGAACCGTCAATTTGCATGCCTACTATTATATTGTAATTTAAATATGAGTTATTTTTATTATAGAAATAATATATATAGTAGAGAGGTGTGAAAATTATAACATTTCCCCCTCACAATATATATATATAGTACATTTAACCATATTTTTGTGAAGCAATAGACTGTGAGTCCCATCTCCTTAAAAAGAATAAAAAAGGTTCATAGTTGGAAGTTGGAACATTTGGTGGATAAAGTAACAAGATTTTGTATAAATATATATATATATATATATATAGTACATTTATGATTTAACCAAGTTTTGAAGTTGCGCTAACATCTTCAACTTCTTAATGCATTTGCATCTTTCAATTATGACGAGAAAATAAGGTGATGCCCTCGGGAATGGATGACTTCAATCATTACTTTTGTTTAAGTACTTATCAGAATGGCCTCTGTTTAAAGGGTTGGTTTAAGTAGCTTCAGAAACAGTTTTAGGGTCAAGCTTATAAAATTTCTAAACCACACCATCAATATTCTTCTTATATATATATATATACACTATAAATTAGTACCCGTTTGCACAATTTAAATTTATATATATAATTTTTATTTTACTTTTCATAATTTAATAATTATTTCTCATTGTAAATAAATCTTTATTAATTAGATTTTTTTATTTTTTTCATAGATATTTTTATTTGGAGGAGTTAGGATTCACCTAAATGTGATACTTATCAGCATCTTCTCTAGTGTACTCTTAAGATTCACCTAAAAGCCACACTTTCATTATTATGCATGCATGCAACTATCCAAAACCAATATATTATTTGGTTAGGCTTGTTGTGGTATGTTAAAGACTCATAAGTTTATTCACTATTTATATAAATTTTGTGTCATGTGAGTCTCTAAACTAGAGACTTCACTTTAGAATAATATCATTCAATATAAAGTTAAAAAAATTAATTCACAAACAAAAAATTTAATATTATTTATGTGGCTTAGTTTTTTCTTAAAATTTTTTTACCTTTTTTGTTATTTATTGTTGTTGTAAGTACTTTTTTGTTGCAGGAAAATTGTATATTACTATTCTAAATTTGATTTGAAATCTTAAATCGTAATTGAATATTTTATTAAAAAATTATATTGTTTTTTATTTTATTAAATCATAACTATGAATCTTATTTTAAGATTTATTAAATTTTTTATTTTTTATTATAAATATTTTTATTTGAAAAAGTTAAAATTTATCACTGGTGACACTTGTCAACATCTCTTCTAATATACTCTATTTTTAGTATATATAAATAAAAGAACAACGCAAACTAAGACCAAACAAATCTAAACTGGTCTCAATTTTAAGATATATTATTGTAATTAAATGGTAAATGCCACCTAAATTATTTGTCACATCATTTTTTTCTTAATAGCAGATACTCAATAATTTATATTAGTATACAATTTTTAACTCCATAGTTACTATTCTTTTTTTGCTTCTTATAGTTACTATTCTTGTTGAAACTTAGATATTTTAACTTCCCTTGAAAATCCAATTTAATTCAAACATTCAAAACAAAATCAACAACTTTAGTTGTAGATAATCCAATTCTTAAATGTCAAAAAAGAGAAAAACTTGGAAGAAGACCAACATTATGTACGGCCAATCTAATCAATTAGCCAAGAATTGACACGTGTTAAAGTCTAGGTCAAGCTTAAAATGACAATTTTACCACTAACTTTTTCTTCTTTGCCTCTTCTGGGTCTGAGCTCTAAAGGGACCCACCACAAGCTTGGATTTTAGAAGCTTACTTACCTCTCCGGTTCTTCTCTTCACTTTTCAGTCACAGAAAAATCCATAGCTTATTATTACTATTTTTTATTATTAGGGTTTCTTTCACAGAAAAACGATCCCATCCCATTGATTCATTCCATTTCCCAGGTGGGTTCAACCAATACCTCAATAATAGGGCTGGCTCAGATTTCTTTAATTGAGGTAGGTCAATATCAACCTTCAAATTTCTGTAGCCACTGCTTCTCTTTATGTAAATCCTATTGCTGTGCTGCACTTTGATATTCATATCACAGCAAGAGAAGATTTTGAGTTTGATTGGGTTTTTATTTTTCCCCCTTTCTTAAATAATCATGCTTTGGGTTTCTTTGAGGTGAACGTAAATAATGTGCTTATTGCTTGTTTTCCACAATGTGTGAGTTGGGTTTGATTCCCAAACGAAGCAAACACAATCATTTTGTTCAAGCAACATAGTTGACATTCTCTCTGCTTTGGGCTTCAGAAGTGACACAATCTATTTGGAAATGCCGTATTCTACAATGTCTTGGGTTCACTATCAAATCCGTCAGAGCAATGGTGATATGACTACCCATCCTACTCTTTCCCCTTCCTCTTCTTCTTCTTCTTCTCCTCCATTGCCCTACATTTCTAACTATCAGAAACAGTTAAGCCCACCTCCAGCTTCTTCTTCTTCTTCTTCATCTGGCAACAGAATAAGCCCAGCAGTTCTTTTCATCATAGTTGTTCTAGCTATTGTGTTTTTCATTTCTGGCCTCCTTCACTTGCTTGTTAGATTTCTCATAAAGCATAGATCTTCTTCATCAATTTCTCAATCCAACAGATACCCGGATATGTCTGAATCCGATGCTTATCAGAGGCAGTTGCAGCAGCTCTTTCACCTTCATGATTCAGGACTAGACCAGGCTTTTATAGATGCTCTTCCTGTGTTTCTCTATAAGGAGATAATAGGCTTGAAAGAGCCATTTGATTGTGCTGTTTGCCTTTGTGAATTCTCGGAACAGGACAAGCTGAGGTTGCTGCCTATGTGTAATCATGCTTTTCACATTGACTGTATAGACACATGGTTGTTGTCTAATTCAACTTGTCCTCTCTGTAGAGGCACTCTGTATGCTCCAGGATTTTCCTTTGAAAACCCAGTTTTTGACTTTGAAGATCCAAGGGAAGAAGATGGGGTTTCTGCAGGCAGTGCTGGGGTTGGGGTTGCTTCTGCCAACAAACCTGCAGAAAATCATATTATGAGTGGGAAAAGGGTGTTTTCTGTGAGACTTGGAAAATTTAGAAGCTCAAATACAAGAGAAGGAATGGAAAGAGCTGAAGGAGAAGGTAGTAGTAGCAACAGTAGTAGTAATTTGGATGCAAGAAGATGCTATTCAATGGGGTCTTTCCAGTATGTGGTTGCTGATTCAGATTTAAGAGTAGCTCTATGTCGTAATACCAGAGCTGATGGGGGTAGTGGAAGTATGAGACAATTCAAAGTGAATCCTTCCACTGATGCAGACTTTGAAGGCAAAAAACTAAACATTGCAAGGAAAGGAGAAAGCTTCTCTGTTTCAAAGATCTGGCTATGGTCTAAGAAGGATAAATTACCAACTTCTTCTGCAACCCATATGGGAAATTCTACTACTGTCACTGCAAATATGCCATGGATGAATAGAACGAGAGGTACATGAAGCTGCTACTCAATATTTTTGTATTTTGACCACTTTTATATATCAATGAATCTATTAATTTGTTGATTTCCTGCTTCCTTCCTCCCATATTTTGATTTTACTCCTTTACTGATATGATAAAAGTTTGTTAATTGTATGATTAATGCCATAAACATCAAGCAAGCAGTAACCTTTGAATGAAAATTATCCTGAAGTGTGAGTGATGCAAAGCATTATTTTTTTTTAAAAAAAAAACTCATATTATTGCTCTGATTTGGTAATTTTCTTGCAAGATGAACAGAATCAACAAGTTGTTCTGCTCCTATCTAAAGTATTTTCAGGAAAGATATATACTTTGCACAAATTATAAGAAAAAAAGAAATAGAGAAAGAAAAGAATAAAGTGGAGTACTTAGAGTTAGATTAGAATCACACCAGATTATTTGCAGCATAATAACTATTGAAGGTGGGGCCACGGGCCATGATGCCATGTGATTGTTTTGTTTAAGTGACAAAAGTGGTCTTTATTTGTAATTTCTGAACAATGAGTACAAAGATTAAAGTAAAGTCAAATCAGGAATTGCTTTTTGTTTTTGGATGCTTTGGAATTCTGTGGAGGTTGGCTTTTGCACTTTTGGGTTAAAAAGAAGAAAAGTAAAAGAAACAATGAAGGATTCCATTCCATCCCTTCTTTCTTTCTTAGGACCCTCCATTGAAGCTGTCTTTTCTTTTTTGGGTGGGTTAGGGTTTGAGTTCTCTGATGACTGATGAGTGATGAGGACTTGGGAGTGTGTCTTGACATGATGATGATGATGAGCAGGTGGATGGTGGGGTCATGTGAGAGTGCTCCCAATCTAATTATTGAAATTATTCCACTTTCACATTTCCCTTTGAAAATTTCTGAAAGGAAAATGCAATATTGGAAATGAAGAAACTCATAAGGGAGGGTAAAATTGCCTTCTTCAAGTACTTTTGAAAACTACAGTTCTCCCACAATATCCAAAACTGCAAAATCTGCCAAAATGGTACAAACTTTAGGGTAACATTCTGTTGATTGTATATCTTTTAGGTGTAAAATTAGCCTCTCTACCTGTGATGAATACTTATTTATACTTAAAAGTACATTACTATATTATCTTTAAAAACTATTAATTTTTTCTTTGAAATGTCTTTCATCCCTGAAAATTTTTGGCAAGATTTTATTAAGGGATTAAATTGAAATAATCACACTTTAAAAGAATTAGTTGAAAAGTTGGTTCCAAGAATAAACAAATACTTTAATAATTTTTAGGACAAAATCAACTTTTCGGCTTTTAATTTTACATTTAGGTTTCAATTTCATCTTTATCTATTTTTTTGTTCTAATTGTCTCTTCTAGTACTATTTTTTTCCTTTGAGTAAATGTCATTTATTAACCTTTTAAGTAACTAAAATAAAATTACTTTAGTCAAAAATCAAAATATTGTATTATTCTATTGGTAGAAGTGCTTAGACAAGACCAGAAAGGCGCATTAGTCATGTTTTAATAAAAGTAATTTCATATATATATATATATGGATAACTTTAATTTTGGTTGTGAGAAAAAACTCTCAATTAATTAAAAAAAAAAGTGAAATTTTTGACAAAACAAATAAAGGATAAAATTAAAACTTACATTAAAAAAAAACTTCATGTAAAATATATCAAAATGATCTTTTTTTTAAGTAATCTAATATGTATAATAAATTGTCATTTCTTTCGATCTAGTAATTTTTAAAATAACTTTAATTGTGTTGAGAGTTTGGCCAATATACTAATTGGATGGGATTAGTGCATATTAAATTAAATCAATTTAATTATTGAATGAGAATTAGATTTAGAAAGCTCGAGCTCTCTTTCTCCACAAGTTCCCATAAGCTTTGAATTCATTTTAAAAAAATAAAATAAAAATAGGCTTCTCCAATGGGGGCTCAAATATGTTTTTAAAATATTCTTGACTTAAATTTTGTTATTAAAAATTTTTATTTCTTTGGTATAAATTGAAGAAATATTTAATTTTGACACTTTGAGATTTTACATTATTATTTTTAATATAAAACTTATCGTCCAAATGTAAACCAATAAAAACAATAACAAATGAGCTTGATTGTGATGGGTTTTAGTAGATAAATTAAACAAAATTTTCAACCAATTAGTTGAGGTGGCTAAATCCCATAGTGCACTTGTGCTTCTTTTAATCAAACAAATCACGTGGTAACCTTGAGACTACCATGAACCATCCTTGATTAAGGAAGGCAAAAAATGAGGAGAAATATTTAGGTGGGTATATTGCATTATTTTATTTGTCTATTATTCAAAAACATTTAATTATTTTTTTATTTTATAAAATAAACAATTAGTTAAATATTATTAATTAATATACAAATAAAATAATGCAATACTACTTAAAATTTTTTGAAGCAATGAGTACTCATTGTGAAATGTGAGTGGAAAATGGGAAGGGAAGGTTATCCACCTTGTCATTATTAACCTATAATGGACCACACCATATCTTGCTTACATTATCACACACAGCTCCTCATCCTTTAGTTAAATGACAGATAATTGAGAATAGATTAAGTGTTGTACAGTATCGAAAAGTAAGAAAAAAAAGAGAGGCACATATATGAAATTTATATGTGAGACTTATCCATGTATTTATCTCTCTCATTTACTTTTTAGTATTGTACATTATTGAGTCTTTTTTTTCTACACAAATAAGCTCAGATGAATGGATCCAAAATTTAATAAATAACAATAATTAAGTTAGTATAGTGTGCTTTTTCTTTTTATCTCTCAAACTACATAATATCATGAAAGAGTAAAAAGTTAATGGGAGAATGAAAAATTATTTTTATTATATTCAAAATTAAATTTGTTTAAAAAAAATTAACACACTTTAATATATACCAAACCCAATGGTATATTATATACCATGCAATACAAACAAATACTCCCAAATTCAAAATCGTCAAGGCTTAGCTATACACTATACATTTTCATGTAATTTACATTTAAAAAAATTGATTTTCCTATCAAATATTTGAAAAAGTAAATACCTAAATTTGATCTCATGACATGAGAGAGAGAAGATTAGGAGAAAGTAAAAATACAAGGTAATGAATAAGTAATGAAGGCTGTCCCTCTCAGCATTGAAAATCATGAGTTGGAGAGAGTGAGTGAAGTGGGGACGAAGGTGGTTAAGCATAAATTAAGAGGGCAGTTGAGTGATTAAGCGTTGGATGACAGCACAAATTTGTTGAGTATTAAGGGAAAATGAGGAGTGTTGCAATATAATAATGAAACTTGATTTGTCAGTAATCTTCATGGCCTAATGGCTTATACTAACATACCAACAACTTTCCCATTTCATAATTCTCTTGCCTACCTAGCTGCCAGCTATTATTAACATTAAACTCTCCCATCATTGTTTAATTGTTTGTTATTTATAGTGTGTTATTTAATCACCTTGGATCTGTAAAACTCAAAATTTTAAACCAATTTCAAAAGCTCCATTACTGAAACTTTGAATGGAATTTATAGCACCATGTGACAGTCTTAAATTTTGCTTTTCGGGTTATGAGTTCAATAAATTAAGATCTTGATTTATGTATGTCTTAGCTACCAATGTCTGGTTTCTTTCAAGATATTGATAACAGTGTGATTATAAATAAAAACCTGACAATTAAATTCATTTAAAAATTTCTACTTAATTGCAATTTTGGGATGATTTCTTATGGTTCAAGGGCAAAATCGTCAACAAGAGTAATAATAGTAATGAACAGACAGAAATCGAGTAACAAAGAAGCTGACATGATGAAATAACATTTCACTATCTTGAGGAGGAAAAATGTTACATAAAATCAAATATAACAAATACCATCGTCTAATACCAAATTTGCATTCAACAACACTATAACCTCAAATAGCACGACTAGCGAGTAACTTCAGCAAAATAGAAAAGCACCACAAGTTCTCAACTTGACACATGATCTCTCTGTGCCTCAGAAGGCAAAATTTGATTTCCACATTTTTCATACAGGAATATATGGTCCTAATGTACACAAACCACCTAGAGAAGGAAGGAAGGGAGGAAAAAAAAATGTAAAGCAAATATGTGAAGCCAGTGAAGGCACTAAATAGATTTCGAATTTGAGCCAAAAAATGGTCCCATTTGCTCGAACCATACTGCCCTCATAGAAAGAAAAGAAACATAAAGCTGCATGCATCGGTGAGGATAACATGCAGAATAATAAATCGCCACCGACCATTTGGCCTCATAAACCACGAGGAAAATTATTTATTTGTCCTTCCTCCAGCTTATCCTTGCCATCTAACTTGTAGGCTATCCTTATGCGCATAACAAGAGATTTCTGAAAAGGAGAGTAGTTTCTTGCTATCAGATATTTTGTAATTAGCACTTTAACATACACGTGCATATAAATATAATCTGAACTGTGAAGGCAGGGCTTGTTAATTAACGAAGAAAATTTAGAAAAATGTTATGGACTAGACAAAGTTTCATAAATGCTTGCCATAAGGTTCTCCAAAAAAAAAAACACATGAAATGAGGATGAAACTTTTTGAAAGACTGATGATAAGCTGTAAAAGCTGTTTTTTTCTTGTTTTTTATCGGAGTATATAATAACAAACACTAAAAAACTGCACCTCAGTTTTGTCCAATTGTTATATTTTCTAAAGAACTTGAGAGTCTCCAGGAATTTGTGCTAACAAATAGAAGTTCATTTCATTAATCAAACTGTGCCCTATTCACAGACAAATGGAGTGGAAGTATTATCCAAAATGTGCTTAATCAGCATCCTTCATGATCATGAGCCCAGAGAAAATATGTTAATCTCATACGAAGACCATAGGTGAGAACAAAATATGCACTGTGCAGTGGTCATTGTGACACATGTCAGCTAAATGAGTCAATCATGATGTGTATTGGTCGTAAATTTTGGAAGTCTCATGATGGCCATAATCGTTATAAACATATTGACTTTTGATAGCCCCTGATTATGATATATGGAATAATTTTATGTACTTATTGGAAGCAGAGGTATGTTTCTCATAAATTAAGCATCAGTGGATCAACTTCCCATTTCAATAAATCATAAGGCACTTGATTGAATAAAAATATCCCTAGACAAGCATAATTAGCAAGGAACAAGTAAAACCAAAACCAGACATGGGATTTAACACCAGCTATGCACGATGATAATGTATAAGGAAAAAACAAAGTTCAGATACCTTTCCATGCTGGCTATTAGTAACTCTCAAATTTTGGGAGAGGGTCCCATTATCACTAGCAGGGAGAGTATTGCTGCTAGCCGGTTCTAGGTGCAACTGAAGAAACTGCAAAAATATCAAAATACGTTAAAAAATGCAACCCAAGAAAAAATATATTTACAAGAATGAGTTTCTGACTGAGCAACTAGTAACACAGTTCATGGTTATAAAAAAATAGAGATATGGGCAACTATGCAACATTCAAAACTTGAGATAACCAAAATAGCCGGATATGTAGGAAATTATTCAGAGTAACTGACAGCTTCAAACTCAAGTCCATCTCTTTAAAGTAATGCCCTCAAGTAGTTTCTTCAAGTTGTCAAGTTTAATAATTACATGTTTGATATGAAACTCATATTAGAAGCTTAACGTTAATAATGATGATGGCATGATGCGAGCAGTGCACACAAGACATAGAATACCCATCATCATACTGAATGGCATACCTTTGGAACTGCCGCCTGGAAAACAAAATCTGTATATGCATTAGAAGACAAATTTGTAAAGGTAGCCTGGATAATTGTTGTTTGAGGGTTTTCTGGTTGTTTTGAAAAATTGAATGTCATCCTCAAGGAGCTGCTCTCATATGCGGTTATAGATGGATAATCAGGTCCGTTGTTTTCTACTCAAAACAAGAGTGACAAAGAAAATCAGTACTTAGACTTGATATCGATCAGGCAAAATGCTCAAATGTTGATCAGTTTACCATTTCTTGGTGGGTTGGGGGCAAAACCATCCAACAGATCCATCATAGGAGCAGCTCCAGCATTTGAAGTTTCTCTTGCAGAAAGTGAAAGAGAGGATAGATCATCCAACGGTGAAACTGGTGCTTTGCCATTCATACTTGTGGATAAGATGTCTGTTGTAGATGAGGTGCTTTGAGCAGATGGCGACCCAATTGATAAAAGATCCAAAAGAACATCTGTGCCACTTTTAGGAGCTTGACCAGCACCTAAAATGCAAAACAAAAGTAAGACATGGTATGGATTAGTTCAACTAGGTTATTTATTGTCAAGATCCAATTAAGGCCCAAGGAATTATTTTATTAATATCTATATCATTAATCATAAAAGAAATGTCCTTAAGTTTGCATGTGCCTCAATCTTGTTATCTCTCCATCTTTTCCACTTAAAAGGCAAGCTCCTTGGCACAGTTCCAATTTGCACTTCGAAAAACACCTCTATCTTCATACATAGCACAGACAAGAATGCAGTAAATTTCTTCGTAAAATATTTTAGTGCAAGAGTTAGTGGGCTCATCCAAGTTGCATTATTGTGATCTTGTGACTAAAACATACCTAAACCCCTTCTAATACACAATTTGCAACGGTTATATAAAGGCTCCCAATTTGTAATCAAATAGCCAAGAATAGGCCAAGTGGTTTCAAGCATAAAACGATCTTCATTCTTCACTAATATATTCCTTGCTTTTGTTTTTATAGAGCGTACATCGTTTTTTGGGGGGTTAACTTGTCAGTAGCTCAGATTTGGACTCAACTGTCAGCCCTGGAGATGACTCTATTACCACTAAGCCAAAGCTAATTGGTAGCATACTGCTAATAAATAAATTATATTAGTAAACCATACTGTATAATTAAACCACTTAAACCAACCAGACGGTTGTGATGCGGGTGACAAATCAACACCAAGCAGGTCCTGCAGAAGATCACCGCCAGAAGAGCTAGGTGCAGGAGCATCATCCGAATTTAGATCAAGCAGATCTACAAGAGGAGACACAGAAGCTTTGGCAACTCCATTTGGAAGATTAACTGAAGGTCCTGCCGGAGTTGAGGCTGTGCCTGACAAAGACCCAGCTCTCCTACCAATGAAAGTTGCTTCATCCAAAACTGGCATCCTTTCGACAAGTGCAGATCTGTATGATGACAAATATTTTCTCATACGAAGAAACCTCTCAAGAGAGTGAATAGTGAAATAAGACTTCAAGCTCTAGATAATATGATTAGCAAATCATTAACCTTACCTGATATTTTGATGCTTCGCAATAATTGAATTAAACTCTAAAGATCTTTGCTGCAATTCAAGCATAAGGTTTCCTTTGTACTGAACAACTATATCCTTGATCCTCCTATACACATTATTCAAAGAAAATAATGTTTTCATCTCAAATTATACAAATACAAGTGTTAAATAAGCTTGTAATAGGTGTGCAAGTATTTGGTGTGTGTGTGTAAATGAAAGAAACCCAAAAAGCCAAATATTTAAAAATAAATAAATATCCATGATTAGTTATAGAGATCAAACAGCATGCACAGAGGGACCACACTGGTTATAAGTGTCTCAAACTATCTTCAATCCAGTTTTGTGGACTTTGACTATAATAATACTAATTCTATTAAACTCCTATATAGCAAAGGTAGGAGACGTAAAGAAACATTCATTCAAAGCTAAACTGTAGAAGATATTAAAAAACAATTTAAAAAGCTGCACATACTCAGAACACGATGGGAAGCGTGAAGAGAGTTTCAAGAGAGCAACCAAAGCCATTGCTTTTGTGGTAAGATCTGATGAATGGCGTTTTATAGCAATTTCTACAACATCTACAGCATCTGACTCAGTCACCTGCTTGCAAGAAATAAACAATTTTTTTTTTTTTTTAAAAAAAGAATTCAAATAGTCTCTTCAGAAGTATTATCCTTTATGCTGCAACAGCAATAAACAAGCAGATTGTACTAGGAGCATAACAATCATTGGTTTAATCATTGTTACATAGAGCAGAATGTCTATGTCAAATAAAGGAAAAAGAATTTATGGATATTGGCTCATTATTCTAAGGAACAATCAAAGTAAGCAAGAAGAAACTGAAATGAAAGAGGCATGCAGCATCCTGAAGTTTATGGTTTTGGCACAAAGTAAACATCATTACAGATATTTCAGAAACTTAAAAATATACTGGACAAGTTTCTGCCAGAGAGTAAGTTACTTATAGATACTTATTAATCAGATAAAACAAATTCCACTGCTTGCCCAATTTCCTTCCTCAAGATCAAGTATAATAACAAAAGAAACTATTAATAATAATAGTTAGATCATTTTTTTTTCAGCTGCAAGCAAGTATTGAGACATGGGGTTTCATTACTTCATGACACTGTTATCCAACATCTAATAAAGAGTCGCATAAAATAAGCATCTTCAGAAAGAGTATTGGTAGAATGCCTTTTAATAGAAGCTTCTGCGACCAAAATATATATATCAATTTATTGCTTGTCATCAAGTGATTGATCATTTTCAGAAGCAATAATAGGTAGCTAAAATATAAATATTCAAGCAGATAGCAACTCACTGTTATTGGGTCTTCTATGTCAAGCATTCCAATATTATTGACTAACATATCACCATATTCTCCGATGCACCACACTGCAACTCTAACAAAACTTTCCTGATGAAAAATATCAGGGGATGTTATTATATTAATGAATTCAAGAGAGAATCAACAGTATGCATCGATTTTGTCAAGGTAGAAGTAAGCACCTGCTCAGTTGACATTTGAATTGCCCTGTATAATGCCCTAACCGTATATCCTTGAAGTTCAGAAGCATTGCTTATCACAACAATGAAGGCATGCCATGTTTCATCTTTTACAAAGTTTCCAGCCTACTAACATTGCATAAAGATCAATACTTGCACTCAATATAAAGTTAAATAAAAAATCTCAAGATGAACACCCCGCAAGCATAAAAAAATGATAACTAAACACAGAATCAGGTATAAATATTTGAATGGGCAAAATACAATAAGCTGTGGCGAGCTATCATATTTCCCAGAATTGATGCCAAATGGAGATCAACTGAGAAGCAACAGAACTATTACACACAAAAAAGCATGATAGAAATTAAATAACTAGCATAGGTCAGGAATTTTCCCTTGAACACTTAAATTGACTACAAAAGCTTGTGTCCCAGATTTGTACCTCAGACAGAACCTTGAGCATCTGATCAATGTACCATATCTTCTCTGGGGAAAACCTGAAGCACCAATAAGTAAATGCTAATCAGTAAAATACATGTTATATAAGCAATTTAAAGAAACTCCCAAGATACTAATCCAAAACTGATACAACAAAAGGATGAGGCCAATGTGAAAATATGCTTTTTCATTTCCTTCGCCAAAACTAAGAAAGAGGGTATATAAAAGGAAATAGACAGAAACATTCAAAAGGAAAAGATTGAAAACTTAATGCAGACAAGACATCTTCCAACATGAAAAAGGGTATACGAAGTTTCTTAAAGGATTAATGATGACAAACTAATCAGAAATTAACATATTCTAGTGGGAAAATGTATTATCTTAAACTAATGCAAATTCTTAAGTGCATTAACAATTTACATTCTAAAAGGGAGTCCATGAATCCACGACTCACTTTGTAACTATAGAACAAATTTTGGCAGTAAGGTCGCCCTTGAAATCTTGATCACTGACTTCCAGGTAATCTATTAGCTCTTTTGTTAAGGGTTTGACATTACTTTCATTCACCAGAACATAAACAAGTTCAAGGGCTCTTCTCCGAATTGAAGCATCTGCATCCTGAAGCAAAAAGTCACCAACTTCTCAAGCTGTAAACTAAACCTTTAGGTTTTGTCTTTGAACAATAAACAATCTTGTCACTCGATGAGGAAAGGAACAGTCCATGCAGCTCATACCTTTACACATTCCAGAATTGTTGCTCGATGCCTCTGCACTGCCTGAGCATCAGCTGTCACAGCCTTCATAAGCATGTTTAAAGCCACATATCTAAAGGAAGAAAATAGGCAGCATAAAAACTTCTTATTATAGTGGGCAGCAATGACAGCAAAAAAATTACAAAAACCAAAAAAGGGAGAAAATAAAAAGATTTGAAATGAGCTATAGCTTATAGGGACTGAACCCTAGAGCACTCGAGATGAGACATTCATTTTTCAGTCTCCGAAAAATTTATTAAAAATAAATTGCATAGATTCACTTGTCCAGCCATCAACTTTGTTTTAAGATTCCAAGTTGACTCTAAACTTCAAGTTGAAGAAAAACAATGTCCAAAGGAAACCTGATATTGTTATCACGGTTTGACAAGAATCTTCCCAGAATATTGACGGCAAGAACACGTAAACCGCCATTATCTTCAATGCTCATTATTGTTTGAACACACTCATATAAAATGGCATTCCCTGCAACTTTACTTGACTCGGTCTTTGTAGCCACCTAAAAAGATCAGAAAGTTAAAAGATTATCATGGTCAATTTTCAAAAATAAAGTCACTAATAGTAGATCAAAACTCATCAATCCATTTATGAAAATGTTTATTTATGAATAGATATTAGTCAAATTACAGCACCACATGGATAAATTTTTTTAATGAAAAAGCTTGGCTTCTTCAGATAAAATACTATATGCTTTAACAGGCAACAAATCATGTATTCTTGGGGCATATCTTTTATATATATATATATATATATAAGGAAAACATTTATTAGAGAGAGAGAAATTTACAACTATCCTCAAACTAGAGAAAACATGAAAGGCTCAAAAAAGAACACAGTAACAGAAGCCCTATGAAGCCTCTAAATGTAATGGATCTATCGGATCTCTTTGCATATAAGATAAAGCGGTTCACTTTTTTTTTAATAAAATAATGTCCTGAGCACCAGAAAGGAAGGTAACTCTACTAGACAATGGAGAAATAAATTATGCAAACCTCTGAACTAGATCTACTTATTACACACATTTTTGGAGAAAAAACCATATATGGCCACTGAATTTGCAACATGGCATTTGTGTTTATCCACGTCACTATTGCTATCGAAACAAATGATTTGATCTTTGAAGGTGCTTTAGAATTCCAAATTGGCTTATCAAAAAGAAACCTTCCCATTGTAGGAGAACGAGTCAGGAATTGAAAATAAAATTTGCAAAACTCTATCATTCAAGTTTATGATAAAGTGGAACTTTCAAGAACCATAGCAATTGTGCATGGTAAAGAAATTTCGGATGAAAGAATCAAGAACTCTACAAAAATCCGGTAAAGGCAATGGTATGCTGTAGAGAAATGAACATTTCCCACCCCAGTATCTCCACAAAATCTTATTTTTAAGCCATCAGCCAATTTTAACAAAACCAGTGTTATAGCCATTTAATTGCAAGGCAATGATTTTGGACATCACCTTTCCATCCAGGCTAATGCAAACAAGTCAACAGACTCCCAGACTAACACTAAACTCTAAAACATAACTAACTCAACCGCATAGCACATTAATGGAACTCTTGTAATGGAATTCAAGCCTCTTCACCAATGACTTAAATTAGAACAAAAAATTATTATAGTTTTCTTAAAGCTATATGAGATTTATATTTATATAAGTTCACTTCACATACGCCTTCCCCCTATCAAATGCTTTTACAAATTAAGTTTAGATGTTTTGTTTGTGCTAAGAACCTAAGATAAATAGCTATCCTACCATTGGTCTATCGCAAGGACAGTGATGTTATAAAACTAGATTCTCTATGATGCTAGACTATGTCAAATCAGAGGTTGTCCATGTATACTCTGAAAATTTTTTCTTTGAAAGGATCATGATAAGTTTTCCCGACCATGTAACTATATCAGGCGGTATGTAAATATCCAATATCCTAACTTCCTCAAATCACATGTACTGATGTTGTTGCACAAAAAACATTCTTCTCTTTCTATCGTTCAAACCTATAATTTTTTTTATAGAAATTGTTCACACCTATAATAACTCTAAGTATAATCTTTGATTGGCTTTCCCCTCATTTAGTTCAAAACCAACTAAATCTGCCATACATTACATAAACCATTACATATTCATCTTCTGACCAGTACCACCCAAATAGACTAGCATCCAAAATCACAACAGTACTGGCCATCCAAATTTTCCTGAAGATAAATCTGTCAATCCTCTTTATTAGGCTTACTGCATCAGTTCATGTGGGTATGCAAAGTGAAATGTTTTGATCAAATGAATGGAAGTAGAAAGGATATCCTACAGTAGAAACAGTTTTCAATGAACAAGGTCATCAGAAGACCCATGCAGAAATAATAAGTAATCCAATCATCACAGCATGAACATGATAAAAAACTGATACCATAAAATAGATCATATCCACACAACTGACCTGAGCAAGTATGTCATTCATGGAGTCACTAGCATCAGCATCACCTTCACCCAACACACGCAGAAGCTTAAGCAATCTGATATGGAGAAAAGGATCTGTGATGCCAGCAATGTCATACTCTGGTGCATAAGGACTGTTTGCTAGATCCTTGAGCGTTCTGACCAAACCCTCTGTGCATTTCTACAACAATTGTTGACAGTTTTTGTTACAACATAAGCTGAACACACTTTGTATACGAGATCTTAACCTACAACACTTCAAGTAGTATGAAATTTAAACAGTTGCATATATGAGCCTTAATAAATATGACTTTACATAAGTACAAATTATTTATAGACACCAGACTAACTTGTAAAATGTTGAACGTTTGCCATGCCTGAAGAATTAGTAAGAGTTTTTTGAAGAACAAGTAATTTACATATACCATAATAATAGCCAGGAATAAGGATCAAAATTATATTAAAAATCTAAAGCAAATTTCTTCTGCAAGACATAATTTCAATCTTCGATTTAGGAACAAATAAAGGTCCTAGATTCCAGAAAATAAGTTCATGAAATTCTTATACAAATTATCAGAAAGTAAATTCATCCTTTTGATGAACGCCTTTTACTCTCTAACACTAAGGACTCAATATATATTCAGTTGATGTGGGACAGAATGATTTCATCATGCTGTCTACAGTAACTTTACTGTGATTAAATCATAAGTTGGTGCTAAGAATATATGCAATTCTATCGCAAAATAGTTATAAGAAGGAGGCCAAATTACCTTTCTGAAATATTCAAGAGCTTCTGTGCAAACTTTACACAGCTCTGTACAAAGCTGAACCCCAGAGATCAAAACTCCGTGATGTTTTTCCTTAAGTAAGGCAGCAGCAGGATTTATAAAATTTTCTGCCAAGTCTGGAACCTTCTTTATGATTCGTATGGAGCACAATGCTGCCTATGTAACAATGGGTTAAGTCAGTTAAGCAGAATGAACAATGATAGCTCAAGCAGTTTAGCACAAGAGGTTTTATCAAACTGAGAAAAAAAATTAAAACAGTTATTATTTCTTAACAAATGGGAGAGGGAGGACCACTAAACATATCTTGCTTACATCCAAAACCACCAAATCTTTAACATAACACTCATAGCTCTGAAACTACTTTTAACATTCTTTAAAAGCATCATAATTCATAAGCGATTATAGGTCCCAAAAATTACTTCTCTCAAAATATGGTTTCACAGGCCACATAACATACCCAACTAAGTGTTATTAATATCATTCAATAAACATGTAGAGTCTTTCACAATTAATGCGCATCTTTTGTACTCCCTGGAGAAATTTTACCCAAGATATGCAAAAAGCTTTTAACATTGATGGAAATCAATTTACTAGCCACTAAACATCAAAACAAAGCAGGTATGTTCATTTGACTAAAATGTCAGTGTCCCATTCTTTTCCAAAATTGATATGTTAGATGCAAACTCTCTTAAGTATATCTTTAATGTACAATGCACGAAAAGTTATACTAGATTTTTTGACAATTTATTTTAGCATCCACATAAGTAAGTTGACAAGCAACTTTACTATTATATATATATTAAAAGAAAAAAAAAATATGTCCCAGATGAAATTTAATTCTGTAAAATTTATCAATATTTTATTTATAGCTGCCTTGCCAGGTTCATTTAAAAGTGTTCTTAAAATTCATGAAGTAAACATCATTATATGAAATTTTGAAACAAGACAAACAAATGGAAAGCAATTATCTTACAGGGAAGGGAAAAAATGTTCTAAAACTAATAACTTTGAATATATAAAAAAGTTATTTCCATTAAGTAGGGGATACCATGAAGCCATAAAAAGCAATCATGGCTTCTTCTCCCCTTAGCATACATCAATAAAAAACAAAAACCAAATATATGCATCATATTCAAATATTATTTAAGTAAAAAAAACACTTCTAAAAGGAAATGAAGCAACCTTCTTCCGAATATTAGGATCTCGAAATTGCATCAATCTCTCAACCTCTGGTGCAAGATCACGAGCCATTTCTGCTGAACAAATGTTTCCTAAAGCACAAAGAGCAAGCCCAACTATATACTGATTTGTATGATTAAGATCTCTGAGATTCAGTTAAGGTTGTTATAGCACATTTGAATTTGAAAATTAAAATCTATACCCAGGGGGGTTACAAAAAGAAGAAAAATATTGACTTGAAACGGATACTGTTTCAAAGAGTTTGTGACCAACATCAGAACCTCTTGTCTTTCATCAAGAAGCAACATAAGGCCAAGGTAACCTATCCTCTTCTCAGGAAATCCCGGAGATGCAATCAACTTGAGGCACTCCATTTGACCAAAATGAGTAGGGTAGCCAAGCATGTGGATAAACATTAGTTTAGCAATATTTCGATGCATGTAGTCTTGATCATTCTCATTAATTGCAGCACGAATGGAAGCACACTCTTTTCTTACAACAGAACGTTCTTCTGCTGCAGTTTTGCAAGCACGTATGGCCCGAATCATGTCCCTAAAAGCATGAATATGAATTAGATCATTAAAAATGAATTATAGTAATTAAACTAGAATGTATAAAATATAAATTGACAATATATCATCAATACAAGAAAAATAAATTAACTGTTTGCGGTTTTAATCAATGAGTACAATGGAATTAAGAGGTGTAAAACACAAAAATACAAAGACAAGCACTAACATACCCACAACCAAATGCAGAAAGGAAAATACTGCTTGGGTCAGTGACACTCCAATTTTTCTTATTTTATCACGTAGTTAAAGTTGGTATAGAAGGGAGGAAAAAAGAATCTCTCGCTCTAAATAACAAATTGAAATAATACAAGAATGCTTGCTAATCGCTCTATATATATCAATTATCAAAATTAACCCTTTAAAACAAATTATGGGCAGAACCCCATAAGGAAGTCAAAAATACAAATATTATTCCACAAATGCAAAAACAAAAAAAAAACAAAAACAAAAGCATAGCCTTTTGATCTTTACACTCCAACCAAATACACAAACAACCTGCAAAGATAGCATATTGGCACAGGCCTTCATCTTGGTCCCCCTCCCAAACCTAATAAGCATATAAGAAAATAATTGCTCCAAAATTTTAGGATACCCAAGAGTAACCCCAGATTGCAAATCATACCAGAAGATGTTAATTTCTAATTTCATTTTCTCACCTGGGAAGGCAAAGTAAATGAAATATTTCCTAGTTATTCTTAACCATCTGTATTCCCATTTTATGAAAAAATTCATATACATAACCCACTAAAAATATTCAAGGCATTGGGTCCATTGACATATAATTCAAATCCATCTGGTTTGTGGTACTTCATAGAAGATGAAGATTCGTCTCATAATATGAGAGTATTGACAAATATGAACCTTATACTCAGTTTTTTACAATGTTCAGTTGCTGCTAGGAACATTAGAACCAAATTTCTGTAAGTTCAAGGTAAAGTGAGGATTTCACTGTCAAAATGTTAAGATAATTTCCTTTGTGTCAATGGTTTTAATCTTTTAGAAGTAATAATAAATGAAAGAATCTATGAAGGTGCATGATGTTCACTGTAGTTTGGAGAGATAGGTTACAGAAAAATGATAGAATATTCAGAAGGCTAACACACACCAAATTCCCCTTGTATTACACTGATGTGAACATTAACCCCCACCCCCAAAGTTTCCAATGTTCGCAGCAAAATTCCTTAACAAAGTAAATGGTGGCAATAACAGTATAGCACAATTCTTAGAGTAAGCTCATTATCCGGCATAGTTTCAAAGAGTAACCAAGCAAACATAAACCCCATCTAACTTTTTCTCTTTTAACCTGAATCTGTTTTGAGTATGTGAGTAACCTTCCAATGCCTTTTCTTTAATCTATGAATTTTTTATCTATGATTATATCTATTTGGCCACATCTGCAACAATTTCAACAACTGACGAATTAAGCTTTATGAGGTCTAATGGTTAATAATTATTATCTTTTACTTTTTCTTCTTTATAAATTGGTAAATTCAGCATCTCATTCAGGCACTGCAAGTAAACCTCACCCCAGCTCAGCACATTGGAACGCAACACTTAATGAATTCTAAACAAATATAACTAAGTTTAGCTAACCCCATTTTCCCCCAGTCTCCAATTCCCGTAAACCAAAATCGCGGAACTAGAACTAAAAGGCCAAACAACAAATGAAAAATTTAGAAATACACTAGTTGTTTCCCCTTCAACTACTTAAGGCAACACAAAATTGAACAGCAGAAGCGGTCAATCTGATTAAAAATGAAAAAGAATGGAACTGGGTAACCAAGATTTCGAACCTCTAAGTCCCAGCTAGAACTAAGCACGAAGAACAATTAAACACATATACATTACACACTTCCTGTACGAACGTTCGTTGCTTTGTACGCACTTGATCCAGCAAATGGAAACAACAGTATTCATTGCTTACCTCAAACTCGTCCCTGAAGAGAAGGGATTCATGATTGGGTTGGTGGTGAAGCTCCCTTACAGCTCAATCGGATCCAACTGAGAAGAAACAAAACAGACGACGAGATCAACCACGAACAGCCCGGGTCGGCTTTCGAAAATTGATGGCCCGAATATGGAGAGCGAGATCCGAATTGCTTAGGCGACGAAGAACAGAAAGAGAAGCAGAGGAGTGGGAGAGATTTGGATCTGAGAGAGAAGAAGTGTGTATTGTATATTTACGACCCTGTGAATTTCGGAGGAGGAAAGAAGCTTTTCTTTCTTCTACTTACAACGAAATGCTTTTTTTCTTTTTTTCTTTTTAGTTTTGTGAATTTCTTAGATTGAAAAATAAAAAAAATAAAATAAAAAAAACCAATATTCTCAGGATGTGTAGTAGTGATTGTCTGAACCGCTGTCATAAACAAGTGCACTCGTGGGTGGATGTGATTGGCTGTGGTCTCATTGCGACATGTAAAACGTCGTAGTTTCTGCATGCTTGTTTCCCATTACAAATTCTGATTGGTCAAGTGAAAGATCTGTTTCTCACCTTACCTATGCTGCTATGCAAATGAAGTGTTTTTTTCCCTTCAATTAATAAGTTGATCTTTCTCCTTGCTGAAATTGTACATTTTTTTATTTTATTAAAAATAAGTGGTTATTTTGTATTAAAATTATATATTTATTAGTTTCAAAAAGCAAATTAAATATTTATTTATTTTAAATTTAACAAGTGGTTATTTTATATTAATACTTGTTAGTTGTTACTATATAAGGGTATGTTGATGAAAATATATATTATAATTTTTTTTGTTTTACGTGTAAAAACATTGTAAATTGATTATTCTTTAAACTTGTTCTTTCTAGTGCGGTCACACGAGAGACGAATTCACAATAAAAAAAAATTCTCAAGCCGAATCTTTTATGATTAAGTCAGTATTAAAAGAGATAGAATAACAGTAAATTAAGTAAGGATAAGTGATTTGATACCTAAAAATGTTTGTATTTGTAAGTTACTTTAAAGAGCAATGATGTAATTTATGTGAGATACGTGGAGTAACAATAGTTTGATACGAAGAATGTTCAAACCAATGATTAGGTTATAATAAGTAGTAGCGCCTTATTTAGCCAAGTGTTCACTTCGCTTTGTATGTATTTTGTATCTAGTTATTTTTTATGGTAACATACGTTGTTTATTTGATGAAAAATAAATTTAATTTCCTTAAACATAAAGAAGAACCGAATAAAAAAAATTCAATAAAAAATGTAAATTAACATTGACTGTAAAACGGGACCTCCCTAATTTATTGCTTGATAGAATTTTTTGTTTCCATGAGTTTGCACTTTATTAACATGTTACTCTTATTATGCATATTTTTCTTTTTATGAACTCTGAATCTAACTAACATGGTATTTTTGGACATGTACCTAATCTTTAAAACTCTTAACACCCATTTTATCAAGTTATTGATGTGTTTGAATTGAAGAAAAATAGAGTTGCAGATAAGGAAATGGATGAGAATATATCATCTTTCATTTGTTTGGATTTAAGAACCTTATAATGAAAAAAGTTAAAAGAAATTTATATTATCTCCCCTTAGCCTTACTTCTTTACTATTTTTATTATTTTTTTCAAGTTCACCATATGTATCATTTTATTTGAACATTAAATATAAATATTTCTTCTAATATTGATTCAAATCTTAGTTCATCATGTTGTAAGAAACTAACCATTTTACAAACTATATCACAAGGGATTAAAAGGATATGGTAGGAGATGGATGAAAATGTTAAGTGTTTGTTCCTCTCCCCTCCTTATTTGGAATTCAACCAAAATCCTCTAATTAGGCATAATTATAATTAATGAAGGAGGAATGTTAAAGATGTTTAGTACAAAATCCTCCAAAATTTAGAAATCAAACAAGTGAAATATATGAAAATTTAAAATGATTTCCTTTGTTTAGGTTCCAATTTAGGATTAATAAGAGTTAATAATAAAACCCTTCAATTCATTTCCCTTAAAATTCAAACAAAAGAAAGCTTATCATGTTTTATTTCCTTACTATCCGTCTCTCAAATTCAAATATACATAGCAATTATGAGAGAGAATGAAGGAAATGAATTAAAAGGAAAGTTAATCAAAGGAAAGAGAGGGAAATGGTAAGGAATTTTTATCCTTGCTTTAGTTGTATCATTCAAAATCCTCGGTTTATACAAAGTTCTCATTATTTTCTTCAAAATTTAGAGATCAAACAAGATAAAGTTTTAAAATTATATGTATGGCAAAAGTGCGTCCTGCCCATAAACTTTTAGGTTTTTTCAATTATTTTTTCGAACTTTGTTTGCTGACTGTATCTTTATCTTCGTGGCTTCCAATACTAATTGTGATGTCGAATCATGTTTAATTATAATTTTTTGTCAATTTAACTACGATGACACCATTTATTTTGTAGTTACACAATAATAATCATGACTAAGCTGACAAGACAACTTTGCTAAATATATGATTTAATATCACAATCAATATTAGAGACCACAAGGAGAGTCACATTTGCATATATTATTAATTATTGACACAAAATTTAAGTGACGGACAAAATTACTTGCAAGTTAAAAGTTAAAAGAATATAATTGATAGTAAACAAAGTTTAGTAGCATAATTGACAAGGCATCTAAAGTACTTTGGCCTCATTTTCATTTATTTTTGAAAAAGATTTAGATAAAGTTTTCCAATCATAAACTTAATTTATACTCTCTTATCTATCTATAATTGATCATGTAAAATACGATTTTATATTTTTTTTCTCTATCATAATTGATCATACAAAAAATTTATATCAAATATATTCTTTATATTAAAAAATTTTATAACAAAAATATAAAAAATCTTACCTAAATAATCTTTTACTTTTCCTGTTTATTCCACTCCAAATCATTTTTCAAGTTCCAAGGTCCTAATTAAGCCCAATGAGTTCAAAAAAAGAGCCCAATGAGATATACTTGGAAAAGAAAAAACATATGTGAGATAATAAAGATGGCTCTTGAGTCTTGACCCAAAAAAAAAAAAAGATGATAAAGATGGCCGCTTGGTGTTGACTCAAAAGTACAATAAATGAATAAATATTCGGTCTTCCTCTCACGACCCAAAAGCCAAAATGTAATTTGGAGACAAACAAAAACAATAGTGAGAGCTTAGCTTACACTCAAAGTTTAGTAGTGAGTAGTG
Organism: Senna tora; assembly: GCA_014851425.1. Taxonomy (NCBI): domain Eukaryota; kingdom Viridiplantae; phylum Streptophyta; class Magnoliopsida; order Fabales; family Fabaceae; genus Senna; species Senna tora. The sequence goes on from CM026270.1 coordinate 11,048,019, forward strand.
ACTAGTGAGTGACGAAAACTACCATTGCTCTCCATGGCTTCTTCCATCATGCTTATGCGTTCTCTCTTCCTCATTCCTTGCTTCCTCTCATTTCACGGTAATCTAACCGAAATCATCATCATCTGCACTTTTATTTCTTTTTTCAGCATTTTTTAAAAAATTTTCAAACATGCACACTTATTTCAAGTTGTGCATTCAGTTTCGGCCAAGATCGTCCTTGAAGACGGCTATACGGTGGATACAATCATCGACGGTCACAAGCTCAAGATCAACCCTTATATGGTGCTTCCGCGATTTGGTTCGTCCGATCTTGTCATTCTCGATTCTTCTAACAGTACATTCTACACCGTACAGTTTCCCGTATTCCAAGGTACCATCTTTTTGCTTGGGGTGTTAAAGCTTCCATCTTTTCCTTTCTTGAATGGCTAATTTTCGTTGGCGATTTGCAGATAGTGCTGTTAGAAGGTTTTCTGGAGGCGGGTCTTCTGGATATTCAGATGGTGATGTGGGTTCTGCTGGGTTTGATAAACCTAGAAGCTTCGCTGTTGATTTTAAAGGGAATGTGTATGTTGCTGATAGAAAGAACTTCGTAATACGAAAAATCAGTGGCTCTGGTATATTTTCACTTTACTTTACATAAATCTATCCTTGTCTTTGTTAATCTTCCAATCTTGTGCGTTCCAATTTTTTTTTTGGCTTGTTGCATTACTTTGGACTGCTTACTGTTTTGAAGTTTTTTAAAACATGGTTACATGGGAAAGGAAGAATAGATATGTGCTGAACTGCAGTTGCATTAACTCTGCATGGAGAACATGGGCCAAAGCCAAACACTTTGAATTGGAAGTATTTGCACGTGGTCAACTGTTGAAACTCATGAACTCTAATAGTAACTAAAATACTTGTTTTCTAGTGGTTGCATGGATCATTGAATGTAATAACTAATAACACCTTATGATGCAAGTGTTATTGGCAAGTAATGGGCAATCCTTCAATGTTTTCGGGTCCTCACTAGGTGTGACCACAATTGCTGGAGGTCTTTCTAATAAGTCAGGAAATAAGGATGGACCAGCACAAAATGCAACATTTTCAAGTGATTTTGAGCTAGCTTTTGTTCCTAGCATATGCGCTTTACTGGTGTCAGATCGTGGGAATCAATTAGTTCGGCAGATTAATTTGAAGGAGGAAGACTGTAGCCTTGGATCTAAAACAGGTGAGACTTTGGAATTTGGGGCATATGAATTTCTGCTAGTGTATAATTCAGTCCATTATTTTTCATGTTTTCATGTTTCTGGTTTTATTTACTTTTTCTATTCGATTGAAGGCTTGATGAAGCATCTGAAGTTGATGTTTAAATTTTGTACGTAGCAAAACAATAGTCTGGTTAAAGTTGGTCAAGTAAATGCCCAGACATAGCACCCTCCACCTTTTTAGTCTTGAAAGGGTGTTGGTAGACAAAATTATCATGCCAATTTTGTACACTTATTTATCTTGTGATGTTCAACTGTAATTTTGGTTTGCTTGGTTGGACTGAGAATAGGCAGGTGGAATATGAATTTGTGGTAAAAATCACTTTATGGCTTATGCATGCTTGGTACAACAAAAATGTCCAATGGCTTATGCATGATTATTTTCACTCCAGGTTCACAATTTGTGGCCTCTCTTATCATAGCACGCAGTAAGGTAAATTTGAGAGAAATTGTAAAACATAATTTTCATTAGAATTTTCACTTTCTTTACTGTCCACTCTCTCTCTATCAAGCACCAAGGAGGCAAGGACTTAACATTAAAACCCTTCCTTGCCACTCCATTGTTTTCCCCTCTCCATCAAGTATAGCTTGGATTTGGATCTTCTTGTGAAGAGAAAGATAAGACGCATGGGATCCACTCGACTGGTAGACCCCACGCATTCATTGTCTATGTGATTCACTCACATGAGAGGATCTGGATCCACATAGCTCATATGTCATTATAGTGTAAACTGAGTTAAGTAAACAGAGTCCTGTTCGAAAGACATGACCTTTCTGAACTCTAGTATCTCTGCGAGGAGAGTTAGAAGGGTAGATAAGCAGAAGGGAAGGGAAGGAGAGTGTGCTTGGCTACCTTGTTTGGAATTTGGGAATTAATGTACAGAATGGAAGCTGGAGGGGACCAAACCCTCTTCCTTCACTTCTGACATCGCATTTTTGTCCCTGCGTTCAGGGAACCAGGGGATCTGAACCTCATGTTTTGTGCAATACCAAAATTACCCTTAACCTGTAACTGTCCTCTTCCACCTGTTAGGTCATTAAGTGTAATAGTGTATATGTCTGTAGTTATGACACTTGCAGTTTCTGCTGCTTTCCCTTGTTTAAAATATCCAAACAAGTGGATGGTATCGTTCACCCTGTCCGTACTTACCTGCTCCCAAATTTTACTCCAAGTCTTCAACCATGCAGTTTTTATCTTTTTTCTAAATCATTTTTATATGATTATTCATTAACATATATTCTCCCATATCTATTTTTGCTTTTTTCCCCTGTTTAATTTTGATGAGTAATTTGACTAATTTTAAAAAATTCAAATTGAAACTGCCACTGTATTGAGTATCTGCTTGTCTTGCTAGAAAGAGATCTTTTCTCATTGCCAAACATGAAAACTTCCACTCATTTAATCAGAATGAAAACTCTGTTTCTTTTGCTCAGGGCTAGGTGGAGGTGTTATTTGGACTCTGGGATTGGTACTTTCATGTTTGCTGGGCATAATAATTGGGATTGTAGTCTGCCCTTATATCATCCGTCGTGTAAGTTCCTCGCCGATTAATTTGAAAATCTTTGCAGAAATTCTTAGATAGACTCTATCTATGATAGGTGGACCAATCATGTCAAGCTCACTTTTCAGTGGGATCTAATATACTTACATGTCCATTCATCATTGCATTGATCTACTTATCTTTGATAGACCATGACACCTAACAATCTTTTTTTTACCTGGCAAAAAAGGATTGCTTACTCCTTGTCTAACTGAACTTTGTAGACAGGAAGGCTCCAGGCACCTCTTATTCCTCGTGACATGGAAGCATTGCCTAGTCAATCTGGGGAAGGAAGTACCGATAATCTGCTACGCCATCAAAAGCGCAGCTGTTAGCTGTAATAGCTCTTATACACTCCTGAAGAAACTCTGGAATCTGAGTCTCTCTCAGCTTCTGCTTATGTTTAGAATCAACAAAGTAGCTTCTCCTAGGCCACGCCAGGAATCTGTGCCTTTGATAGATTTAGATAGTTACAGTTGTGATGTGGTAGCAAAGTCAAGTAAGTATGAGGAACAGTTGAAGGATTTGATTAGCTTTAATGAGGGTGGCATCACCAACAAAGCTTTTAGTGAAGGTTATGGTAACATAAAACAGGCTAACATGAGCTTTGCAGATACACCAAAAGATAGAATTTTGTTGCAGGGGTCGTCTGTGGGTAGCTCTGGTTTGGTGAAGAGAAGATGAAGTTGTATCTTCTGTAATTAGTATGCACATAGTTAAGTCACCACTATCTAAGGTTTTACTTCTCCTGAATTGTCTTTTGAAAGAATGTCTGGAATTTATTATATATCTGTTAATGTTATGATTTAGTAATTAATTTCTAATTTAACTGTACTGATGATATTAATAGTAAATTGATTAAATGGCGACGCATTTTAAATGAGAATTCTTTTTATATTTTTTGGGGAACAAATAATCATGCAAAGATTCAAATTTAAGTATTTGTTTTTGTAAAATATTAAAATTTACTATAAAATTATACTTTTGTTTTCTTAACTAAAAAATTTTACTTATGTTACAAAAATGGGTTTAACTATGTAAATAAAGCATTATAAAAAAAAACTATGTAAATAAAGCAATGTCTACATATTATATAGTACTTGTGTTACAAAAATGGGGTTAACTAAGTAAATAAAGCAATGTCAACATATTATACTAACATAGTTATAAAGTTTGATAAAGTTTTGCAAACTTTATTTTCCCCTTGCATTGTATCACGAAATCTTCTTATATAACCTATAATTAGGGTTGTGGTTGGTAGCTTTGCGTTACAATACATATACATGTAATGTAATCTTATAATTTTTAATAAATTTTATATTATATTTTTTACATACTAAATACATTTCTCATCGTATTTTTTATATTTTCAAACATTTTTCTCTACCGTACTTTTCTTATCTATAGTACTTTACATTTCTCCTAAGCTAACTAAATATCTGATAGGCCTGGCGGTCTAAAAGTCATATTTTGCGTGGGCAGTTTTACATTAATTTCAAGAAAATCTTCATTTTTTTAGACGTCAAATATTTCATAAATCTTCTGCTTTACATCAGAGTAAATTTAAGAGGTTGAAGAAATTAAAGTTAAACTTTTGACCCAAAATATTTTTCTTGAATTCAATGTGGACAATAGCAAATAAACAAGTCTAACATGTCATATCGTAATCAATTTCCCTTTAGAAATTTGTAGCCACTTGCAAGTGGGTGGTGGGGATGGAAATTTATAGTTGACACACATTGGTCGGTTGTCACTCTTCACATTTAGCATCTACCCTCAATTATTATCGTCCTCACAATTTCCCTACTCAATATAATCATGTGTAAAGGGCTATAGTCTATTGTCTTCAATCTCCAATAATTACATGGTTAAAAGAAAATTGTAATAAAACAAAGAAAATTAACGGTATGATATAATTTTTTTTCATAGACATTGAACCTCACAAGATCATCACATGAGAAGGCATGCCAAAATTTCTTCATCCCACCCTCAAATATTGCCAATTTGCCCATACACCCCCCAAGTGAGCCCTACTATTTTGCAAAACTCTGAATAAACAAATCATAGTATGAGGATGAGCTTCTCCTTACTAACAACATCCCATTATACTAACTGTACTTGATGTTCTCCTTCCTCCATTTAATCAATCTAGAGGAACTGAGTTTTAAAATACTAAACTTCCTAACTGTATATACTCAGTACTTGTGGGTAGTATATCCCACGCCGTTGATGCGAGATCGAATATTGTGAAGATCATACAATGGCTCACCATAGTTCACAGGCTTGATAACCACAGACTCTCTCTTTCCATTTTGCTCCTGCACTGCCCCAAACACTATTTCATTGGTTGTCTCGTTGCTTTGTTCATAGTAGGTATGAGGGATCGACGACCGGTACTCATGGCGATGATGATGCTTCTGTTGTTGTTGCTGCTGCTGCTGATGTTCTTGCTGCTGAAGATCTCCATCCCATCCACTATAGAAAGCTCGGCTTTGACGTAGTTGTTGCATTTTTTCAGCATCTTTGGACATGAAAGGATATGTTTTTCGAGGGGTCGGGGCTCTGGTGTCAATAGAAGGGGGTTCGTCTTCATCTGGAATTACGAAACTTTCTTGAACAGGCCAAGCATTTGCGTGCTTTTGAGGTTGATGGAGCAGTGGTTGGCTTTGAAATTGATAGCTCACTGGTCTTTTTCTAAAACCAGGAAATAGTCCTCCCATTATCTCCACCATTGATGCCCCAGCATTGGCAAGAAGCTTCCCAAGGGATCCAAAGAAACCTTCTTCTTGCTTTTCGGGTTCATTTTCAGGTGGAATTAGAGGAGGCCTGACTGATTTCAAGGGCTTCTGATAGGGACTTGAAGAAATGCCAGACATTGTTGGACTCTGATCCTACAAAAGCAAAATACAAAATCATAAATCAAATAAATTTTGTTCCATCTTTGGGTAAATATTCAAGAAAGCTGAATTATAAAGGCAAAGGCATCGATTTCTATTGTATATCTGCAGAGCATTCTAATGCATTATGGTTGCCATCACTATAGAAGATGTTGCATAGTTGACAAATGATCATTTGAAAACTAAAGAATCAAACATGATTCTCCATCGAAGTAACAAATTTCTTTTATTGTAAGATTGATACAGTATTTCTTAAAACATTGTTAAATTTCTGAACATCTACTTCTTACTATGAAGAATCATACTTAGTTCCAATCAGGCTTAAGATTAAATGAGTTCAAATCTGCCTCATTTAGTACAGTGCACCAGAAGTGAAACTCAAGACCGAAAGCACTCACATCTTGAGATGCTACAATTGTACCAAGTCTACGTTGCAGCAATGCCAGCATATAACCAAAGAAGCCAGCCCCAACAAGCATTGCAATCCCTGCAAAATCTAAAGCAATCAAATTTTGTTCTTAATCAGTAGAATTTCTAGAGACAAAATCTGAGCTCATTTAATTTACCAAGTGGAAATCCACTTCCATATTGATAAGCACAGTCATCAAAATGGAGTTGAATCTCCCTGATGGCTTGGTTTCCTCTGTCTATGACGAGTAGAGAACAGCTGCTTCCAACATAGACCACATCGAAGTCATTAGAAAATTTAGCTTCTTCACTTGGTCCATCAACATGGCCTCCTCCACGGCTCCATTTTCCTCCAGCAATTGTTGTCACCCCTGCATATAGAAATCTTAGTTCAACAGGAAAAGTTTGAATCTCTGACTCAACTCTGAAAGGTAGAAGAGGACGTATATATATGCAGCATGTTCTTATGTTTTCTAGAATTTCAAGGAAGGGAATCTTTTTACATAATTATCCGGGTAGATATAACTGACCAAAAGCGACCTCTTATGGTGTATATCTGATGCATTGCTCCATACATGAAAAAAGTGACTCAACAGGGGGAGATTATGGGAAGAATGACCAAATGCCTACCTGAATCGCTAATTTTCCTAATTGCCATATTCATAGTATCTGCAACATAGATATTTCCTCGGTCATCAACTGTTATCCCCTTTGGGTGGTTCATCCTGGCTTCCCTGAGCTTCCCATCAACATGTCCAGAATATCCTTCAGCAGATCCTGCCACCAGCTTTGGTCTACTATCTGCAGAATTGTTATGAATATGATAGTTTAGAAGTAAAGAAAATTAATAGAAGCAATGAGTTCACCTGTAGCAGAATAATTTACCAATAGCTTAAGTCCCATAGACACAAGGAGTTCACTTAAGTTAGAATTATACATCATATCATCATAAAGCTCACGAGCATGAACTAGAGAGACATAAAAAATTGTTTGATATGTGGAACAAGAGATGACATAATCTAACTATTAGATGCACATTGCATATTTTAATTGTTTTTTCTTTCTAAGTAGGTGAAGGAGCAGAAAAGACGGTTGCCACTCTTGCTTTCCTGTTGATCTATGAAATAATAACGCAAGATGTTAAAACACTTGCAGCATCTAGATAGTAAGTTTTATACTATGTTTGATTAATGTGATACGAAGCAAGAAAGGGATCAGAAAGGAGAAGCTAGCTATGCCTAAATCTAGTTCATCAAACATAAGTACTTTTAATTGGGCAAAAATTCCGATTGAATGGTTTTAACAGACAAAGAAAAAGAAAAAGAAAACAGAGTGAATTTGGCCAATTAGTCTGTATCATAATCGATTACATTCGGAACACTTACACAAAGAAAGTGAGGAGGAAATCCTGTAAATGTTACTATTAGCTGAATCCAGAATGAGAAGCTCCCCATTGGGTAACAGCTCAACCGCATAAGGCTCGACCCCAAGCTTGCTTCCATCAAACACAGTCTCAACAGTGTATCCACCCTCGTACTTCATCATCGGCCGGCCAGAAATCGCTGCTAGTTCATATACAACGAAATCGACATTTCACCTCACAATCAACATATGGAAAAATGAGAGCAGCAGTACGCTAGATCTGTACCTGTTTTGGTCGTTGCTTTGAGTGACCACACCCATTTCGTAAAAGCAGGCACAGCATTTGCGAGAAACCCACTAACAATCTCTGAAGGAAAAAACAAAGACGCAGAAGCTCAAGTTAAACAAAGAGAAAATAAGCTGAAAAGCAGAAGTTGGATGAAATGGAAGTAGCTCAGGAGCAGAATACTTACTTGCAGGGGATGTAGTAGAAGCTGCGGATGAGACGCCGCCAAATAGAACCAGAAGCATAAGACCCAACGCCAATGGATTCCTACCCATTGATTCAAGCGTGAAATGAGACAGCAAGGAGTAGGCTTGAAGCTGGGAAATGCAATGTGAGAGCAATGGAAGAAACCCTAATTCATAGCTGAGGAAGAGAGGGGAAGAAAAGAGGATGAAGGAGGAAAAACAGAGAACTTTTGGTTGATGGGGTTTTGGGGTTCTTAAGCAGTGGGTTTGAGTGATGAGTGTGGAGTGAATGCGAGAAGGGGAAAAGGAGAAAGAGACAAGAAAAAAGGAGCAAAAAAGAAGGGAAAAAGCAAGGCGCACCAGTGGGCCTGTGTTGTAGCGTAGGGGAGAGAAAGAATAGAATCATATATCGCTATTATTAATGTCTTAAATTTGATTTGTTAAATTCAAGGCTTTATCTCACTATATATATCACAAATTAATGCATAAGCATAATATTAAGGGTAATTTTTTTATAAATAAATAAGGTAAATTGACTCTTTTTAATATGTTTAATTATATTAAATCTTTCTCTATTTTCTAAACAAATATACATAAATGCCAAAGTATGACTAATTGACATAGACTACACATAATTGTATGCTAAAGTTCTTGTAGGAGTTATTGTCACCACCTAAATGCTAAAGCTAATATTTATTATATTATATATATAAACAAATATAAGAGTATTTTTTTAAAACAAAGAAAAGCAATTTAATATACATATTTTGAGAGAGGGATCAATAATTTGTTCAATTATTAAATATATAGGTCCAATAGTAATAAAAAATAAAGTATGATTAATCAATTATATTTTGATCATAAATAAAGAATAGTAACACTAATTATTTAAAATTACATAAATACCAAAAATTTAAAAAAAAAATGTATATTTATAGAAATATAAAATATTTTTTTTCTTAATGACAACAAACATGTGCATCTAGAATTTAAGATATGTAAACTAGTATGCAACACAAAGTAATTCCCCGGTCTAACTGAATGCCATTAAATATATGGTAATATTTTCTAAATTCTCAAAGTACAACAAACATATCCTAAGGATATATATATATATATTGAGAGTTTAGATTCATTAAACATAGTTTCCCTGTGTGTATATGGTATATGCTAACAGACTAATATATCAAGTACTGGCTTAGCTTCTATATAAAAATCCTTTTAGAAATGGTTTTGTGGTCCATATTTCAGCAGTATTCAATGAATGAGCCTCTGTCATTGTCCCTCGCTGCTTTTTCCTGTGTTTTTAGTTCTGACTACTAGCCCTTACTAAAAACTCCATGAATCATAGTATTATCATTAATTTCTAAATTACTATCCAAATTGCTCTGTTTCAGTTTGTGTGTGTTTAGTGGAAGAAAATCACAGGAAAGGAGAGAATTGCAAGTCCAAGTTATTGCCTCCTAGGTCTGATACTGAGGAATGGGAATGGAGTGTCATCAATAGAACCTAACAGTACTTAAAGAATTAGTTATCAAATCCGCTCTAATGATTACTCTAGTTAAGACCATAATGCATGATAGTATTGAATTTGAAGGCCAGGCTGCACCTGACAATGGCAACACTAGGCAGAGCAAGCTGGCAATGATGCCATGCCACGTGATGAGACTGTGAATGCTTAAAATATTATTTCAGAGATCAGATTCAACATTTGGTGGCAATACCACACACACATGGCCAAAATTTTCTATTCCTTCCTTCCACTCACTCTTCCATAAAGCCATTTTCAAGAAAGCAGAAGCATGTCTTGCTGCTGAACTAGCTGGAACAAACAAGTCAAAATCAATATATTGGTAATTTGGTACAGTGACTGTATTATACATGATACTGACATTCTTTGAGCTCTGGGGCCATACTCTCTAGTGTATTCAACCTTCATGTTAGCATTTAGCAGCATACAGAAATAAGCAATTTTTTTCTTGTCTCTACTTTCCATTTTTTTATACATGAATTAAAAATATCACTAGGCAGGCCTTTTAAAAATGACTCTTGAGATATATATATATATATATATATATGTACAGCTAGGAGAAGCAAAGGAAGTAAGAGCCACTCACACTCAACTTGTTCAACACATACGTCTTATTCTCTTATTGTCATCTGTCCTTTAGTGACTGTTCCTAACAAACTTCCATGCCGACGGCCATTATCATTCTATTGACTATTGTTCTCCCCTTTGTGCTTTTCCTCTGCCTCGCATGGAGTTCAATTATTGTAGTGAAAAGCTAATGGTTAAAATATTGTTTTTTGATATTTTAAGTAGCTTTACTAGGTTTGTATGCACACAGGAAATTCTCTTGCCTCCCAAACCAGTTTGGCGACCATAATCAGTATTATGCTATCAACTTAGAGCTCAATTTTTTCTCTATTAGTCCATGAAAGAATTTATTTCAACAAAAAATTATCGGAATTTCCCTTCATTTTATAAATATTTTCCCTCATCTTTCCATTGTTTTGTACCCATAGGAATCATGCTGAACACTACCAACAAATGACTAGTTTGGAGTTCAAATATTGTGTAAAGAACCTTTGTTGGGAGAAATCTTCTCCCATACTTCTGCTAGCTCGACCCGTGAAGTTCTAGATACTAATAGTTTTGACAAAAAAAAATTCAGACTGAACAGGACTAAAATTACTATATTTATCCATCCCCCGGTTTAGCTTTTTGGGCCATAGATTACCAACCAGATTGAAGCAACATTAACTCAAGCCAGACTGCCAAAATATATATTGCAACAAAAATAGTGTACTATATATACAAGTAAATGGTGCCCACAATTTTGTCCAAACAGGAAATGTAGTCTAAATCTAAACACAATAATTTCAGATCTGAGTGGCACCAGCAAGTACAGTGATTGATGTTAACATATACAAAGTAAGAATTGTCAACTCATCCCTGAACTGTGTGTACTATTTTGACAAAAACCTTCCCTTCCAGAAGCCCAAGTAAAACCAGTTCATGAGACAAGGAAGAATTAGCTCTGCTACAACAATGTCCCACCGTGCGTTAGATTATGTCCGAAAATCAAAAATTTTCTCTGATTCACAGGTGAAGAATCCTTGAAGCAGCATTGAAAGAAAAAAAGGAAAGACAAACAAACAATTATGCTTTCTTGCTCCGTCCAAACTCAAACTGTGCTCTCAAAAGAAACCTGGAATTGAGCTAGATGCCTAGGCCTTGGATTTGATGCAGTACCAAGGCCCTGAAGCAATTTTATTACATCAGCAGTATCATCTAGATAATACTTGGCCTTGCTAGGCTTCCGGCCAACAGTGCAGGCAAAGATCTCTGGTGCTACGGGCAATGATGGACAAGAAACTGTCCTTAGTATGCTTTCAAACATGTCTTCATCAGACCTATCATCTCCAATGCACAATACAAAATCTGGTTGATTCCCACCATTGACCATAGTCATAAGAACCTTTTCAGCTACCAAACCCTTGCTTATTCCCTGCAGAGCAAAGAAAGACTTTAATAAGCCAAATCCAGCCTGTGTATAGAAAAAGTAGACAAGAGCCAGGAAGGAATTCAAAAATTTGTACCTGTGGCTTAACTTCCACAATATGCTGGCCACGGTGTACGACTGCTGGTTCATTAGCAAGCACGCTTTCGAGATGATCCAACAATTCTTTGGCTTGGCAAGAGCCGAAATCTGGGTCTGCGTCTTGATGATGCCATACCAATGCACTTTCCTTAATTTCTATATTAGATCCATCAGTTGCCTCTGTATATGATCTCATAACAGGTTCCACAATATTTTTCCATTCAAGGTCAGCAGACAGATGACTGGATTCCCAATCGGAGTCTCTACTCCACCTGCAGAAAAATAGACAATGAAGCAAATACATCAGCAAAGATTTCTTCTTGCTTGTTTATGGGGGTGGGGGTGGTGCGGGGGAGGAAGATCAAAAGTACACAAGTAAAGATCTTACTAGCTCTCAAATGACACACCTTAAGAAGTAACCATGTTCAGCAGCAAGTCCCAGTAATTTGCATGAAGCAAACCAATCACTGAGAGAATCTCTTCCCCTCCCACTTACAATGAACACGGTGTTCTTCGGATCATTACACAAAGTATTCAGGACAGATATGACTTCAGGGCTGGGGATTTTATTTATGGAAGATTGCGGTACGACCGTACCATCATAATCAAGAAATATGGCCCTTCTATTAGTTCTCTTGTATGCTGAAACAAGGTGATCAATGGACAACTTCCTAAAACCAGGAGAAAGAGAAACAACTCTGAACCCTAGGCCCAGACCAATTCCCCAGCACCTTTTGGTGTAATGATCTTTGCACGCTCTCTCCAAATCCTGCATAAAGCTGCGTGCCCAATAAGCCACATCATGAGAACTGACATAACGGTAGTGTTTCTCGTGCCGCAATTTCTTCTCTGAATCATTCATCGTAATGGCCAAATTCAAAGCTTCTGCAACAGCATCTATATCCCATGGGTTTACCCTGATTGCGCCACTCAGGGAAGGTGAACAACCAATAAACTCAGACACAACAAGCATGCTTGTACAAGGAGAATCACTTTTTCTACCCAATGCTTCATCCAGTTGTGGAGTTCCTTGTCTGCATACAACATACTTGTACGGAACCAAGTTCATTCCATCCCTCACAGCATTAACAATGCAACAATCTGCTACAGCATAATAGGCACTCTTTTCAAAACGAGGAACAGGACGATCAATGAGAATAACTGGCTGATAATGTTGAGAGCCATAAGTATCATTGATTCTCTGGGCAATTGAATATGTTTCCTTTTTTGCTTCCTGAACATCCTTTCCAGAACCCCTTGCAGGATTCACAATTTGTACTAGGACAATTTTGCCCTGCAAATCTAGATGCTGGTGCAGCAGCTGCTCTACAGCTAGAAATTTCAGACTGATGCCCTTAAATATATCCATGTCATCAATGCCAAGAATCACTTTTCTACCCTTAAACTCTTCCTGAATTTCTTTTATTTTCATGGATGTAGAAGGAAGATTTAATACAGATTCAAGCCTACCCATGTGAATCCCTACAGGCAAAATCTTGATAAATATAGTGCGGCCAAAGTAATCAAGTCCTATATGACCACGCTTAGATTCATAGTCCAGACCCAGCATTCTACTGCAGCAAGAGAGGAAGTGGCGAGCATAATCAAATGTATGAAAACCAATTAAGTCAGAATTCAACAGTCCCCTCAGAATTTCATCTCGGACTGGCAAAGTTCTGTAAATTTCAGAAGAAGGAAAAGGGCTGTGAAGGAAGAATCCAAGTTTAACTCTATTATATCGCTTCCTTAGAAAAGTAGGCAACACCATCAAGTGATAGTCATGAACCCAAACAAAGTCATCGTCAGGATTAATTATTTCCATAACCTTGTCTGCAAATATTTTGTTTGCAGAAACATAAGCCTGCCAAAGCAAGCGGTCAAAGCGGTCACCGTGATCTGGGCACATAGGTAGCATGTAATGAAAGAGAGGCCACAATTGCTGCTTACAAAAACCAAGATAAAACCTTTTCTGGAGTTCATGGGGTAGAAAAGTGGGCACACAATTGAAGTCCTCCAGTAACTTCTGAGCAACTTCTTCCTGCTCACCTGCCTCTATTTCAGCCTTGAGGGACCCCACATAAATCACCTCAGTATCAGAAGAAAAACCATCTTTTAATTGTAATAAAATTGAATCTTCATCCAAGCTAAAGCACCATTTAGCATTTTCGGTATCCCTTTTAGCCTGCAATGGCAGCATGTTTGCCACTATAATTTTCCGCTCTCGATACCCAGAAGAGCTAACATCTGAATCTCCATCATTACAACCATGGCGATCAAGGTCAGAAATAATTCCAGGAACTGTAGTAACCCTCGGAAGAGTTCTTGGAGTGTGAGGAATATCCAATAAGTCGCCGCTAGTTAAATCTAGCAAATTAGCATATGATCTTGACGACATGACTAGTAGAGGAGGATCTTTTCTTCAATATCTTTCTTCCTTCTATCAAATCATGCAAAAAATACGTCTTGTTAGTATCCTTCAGAAAACATATCATTGAACTCCAAGCCTCCAACTAACAAATGACCAAGGCGTCAAGAATTGTCCATTATATTTTTTTTTTCGATAGAAAGAATTGTCCATTATATTGACAGATACTTGTGCAGATATTATTTAATTTTACTCTGACTGTGACTGACTTCAGGGACCTCCAACAGATAGTTCTCTGCTGGAGTTTGAACAAATAACTTATATTATTCTATTTCCACAGACTATAGTAGATAAAACATTATACAAACCTAAGAAAATTTTCTTTGAGAAGGCATAAAGATAAACAACAGACTCTATGAAGATTATATCAGTTCATATGGTGGACTGCTGAACAATAAGCACCAGAAAGAGATGGTGATAGTTTTAATAGTAGATGAACAAGAAGTGAGGTTAGTGGTCACCAGCAATCCGGGTACCTCTATGGCATGTGAATTCAAATACAGAAACAGTTTAGCTAGTTATAACAGGGTTCATTAATTGCTGTCAAAAAATTTTTTACACGCAATTAGTGCTCTCTTCCATCATTTATTTCCCTCTAGACTCCTAAAAGGGAAAAGGGTAATAAAAACATTTTTTTATAAAAAAAAAAAAAAGAAATATTATTAAAGAGGAAAGAGAGTATAATGGAAGAGGACAAGAAAAAAGAATACCAGCAAAAAGAAAAACAACAAAAGGAAAAACAAAACTTTGGCTCAATAGAGCTTTCCAATCCCAGGTAATGAAAACTTAAGAAAGTGCATTTTTTAAAATTTGGGTAGATTGCGTTACATATGAAGACAAAACATTACTCGATAATCCATAAAGTGACCATATTTTGCATGAGTCAAACAGGGTACCATGTTGACATCTGGGAAACATAGGACTTCTTCAATATTGACACTAAAGAACAAAATTTTGACAAATTAGTCAAAGGACTTGGTACCAATGAATATCAGAGATATGACTTTGATAAAGAAGTTTAATTACCCAATAAGTCCCCATGTTGTACCAACAAAGCACTTCTAGGTTTAGCCGTTTAGGTATACCAATCCCTTTCTATTGTGTTCATGGATAATCTCTGTCAGCTTAATACAAATCCCATATTCACGAATAAAGACGGAAAACTACTTCTACTTTGATAATGCTTATGTCCTTATATATCTAAATTCTAAAGGATCTATAAATACAAGTTATAGCAGATTATCGACACTGCCAGCACATACTCATTACTCAACTTGTCGCATTGATTCGATAAGCTGGTTCAACAGTTAAATGTTAAAAGTCTACATACATACAGGTGCTAAAGAAATTCAAATGATAATTACTAGTTGTCGACACTCGACAAGATAATTCAGTAAAAATTGTAGAAGAAGTCAAATGACACTAGATACCTACTTTCTCATGACATTCTGTCTTCCATCATGCCTCCTGGGCGTGTGTTGAAATGACATGTTAACACTCGAGGTATTAAGGGCTAAAAGTAGGTTGAGAAAAAAAAACGAACACACAATCATACACACACACAAAAAGACATAAATGGAAGAGGCGCATGGAATAGTTCGTCAGAAAAGTGCTTAGAGCAGCATATGGCCCGAGAAAATCACAAGGCAAATCAGATATGCGTTTCCCTTTTTACAGTTGTTCAAAGTGACAACGTGTTGCTTTTAAAATATGGTCATCTCATGAAGAATAATTTCCCAGAAAGTTTTTTGGTCTAAACTCTAAACAAAGCACTGAAATTGGGGAAACTCAAGGGCTATCATAACAATATGACTATGAGAAAAGAGGGCAGAAAATACTCAGATGCAAGTATAAAAAATCAGAGTAGAGACTCATACCTTCAGCAAATTCAAGCTATAAGCCTATAACCACATCACCAAACTTTAAAAGACGCTCAATGATCAACCTCCCTGGTCCCTGCCAAACGTCAAAGTCACGTCACAATTGGCAAAGAAAAAAAAGAAAAGAAAACTACAAAACCACAGACTAAACAAAATGTAGAAACGGGTTTCAAATCGTAGAGATCGCAAGCAAAAAACTGCTTGGTTGCCAAGAAAACTTTCGGGAAAAGACTGAAAAGCCCAAGAACTAAAAGCACGAAGAAAAGATAAAAAAAAAAGCAGCAGCCAAATAAAACAGAACCCACAATGACTTCACAGAACCAACAATAATTCAATGACAGATCAGAGACCCAGAAAAGAAAAACAGCAACTTGAGAAATCAATCACAAGCTCAGAAGCAAACCTTACCGGCGATCGAAGGCAAGGTTGGGGGATAGTATCAATAGGAATAGGAGAAAGTGATGGGAGAAAAACTGGGTGAAGAAAATGGAGGCTGCTTTGGGCATAGAAATGAGGAATGAAGAAGAATAAGCCTAAGGCCAAGAGGGAGATTTTTAATATCCCATTTTCGGGGTCACTATTGCGTTGTGGATAGAGTTTTACTTCTTCTTTATTTTCTCTCTCTTCCTCTTTTCTTTTTCAAAATTTTTTCTTTCTGGTTTCGCAAGTTGGATAGGATAGTATTTGACAGATAGACTCACTCTCACAACTTTACTGCAGTTTGCTTTTCTAACCATGGTTTGGTTTTCATTTTTCAATATCCTCTGAAATTACCATTTTACCCTTCTCTTTTTGTATATTATTATTAAATTGTTAATGTTTGTTAGGCATTTCAATTAGAGAGCATTTAAATTGTTTTTCCTAAACTTTACTATAATCCTATGCAAAATGAATCACCTTGGAAAGATTATCAAAGTCCTTTGAATATCAAGTCCCTTGACAACTACTTTTATTTTGTATTTTTAAAAATAAATTTTGGAAGAAAAAACAATTCTTTGATTAAATTTAATTTGGAAACCGTTTTGGAAAGTCCTTGGAATGTTTTATAATTTTACTATTTTTTTTCCCTTGCAATCTAAATTATAAGTTCATGTTTTTTCATTACCTTTATTGTACTAATATATATATATATATATATATATATATATATATATATATATATTACATTCATTTCATATGAAAATAAGAAATGCTATAGCTTTTTTATATATATACATATGAAAATTTTCATGCAATTATATATCAAATTTTAAATTTAGATTATAACAACAAGAGTATTGTCCAATTGAGTTATTGGTGAGATATTCAAGTTTGGTTTGATAAAACTTCACTTTTTTACTCAATTTATCTATTAAATTTTAAAATTGATTTAATAATTACTAAGATAAAATCTAATTAATTACAACCTCAAAATGTTAGAATTTCCAATAGGATTCATGTTAATACAATATTATTATTTGAAGTGATGAGGATGGTTTCTCATAAACCTTATCAACAAGTGTGGTTGGTATATTTATATTTGTAGGTTGCTGAGTACAGTTCATTTCACCACAATTCGTACTACTGTACCCCATACAATAATATTATTAATAATACATTTTTAAGATCATAGATAAATAACATTATCCACCATTGGTGATTGGTCTAACTTTTTTATTTTAGGACAAGTCAATCTCCTCTCGTTTAAATAATGTAAAAATTGAATAATTTCTCATTATTTAATTATTAGTTAAAAATATAATAATAAAAATTTTGTATTGTATTTTATAAATTAAAAAATAAATAATATGTACATTTTTGCATGCCAAACATCAAATATTTAATATGTAATTCACTAGTATAAAGTAATTATTATAAAATTTTAAATAAATTAATTTATGATTTTAACATAAAAATAAATAATATTGAACTAATTTTTTTAAAAAATTATTTGTCTACTAATTTATATTATTATTTCAAAATATAAAAAACATGTCTAAAAAAATTTTTGTTGTTTATTCTACTATACAGCTTGATTTAACACCTCATCTTGATTATCCAACTTGAATAATTGAAAATATATATATATATATATATATATATATATATATATATATATATATATATATATATAGTCAAATTCGAAGAACCCGGATGGTGGTCCTTCCTATACTTTTTTTGTATTAATTTCTTTTAAAATGTGTATTTAAATATATATAACCCTTTGTCAACCAAGTACCTTTTAACCTCAAAATAATAATTAAAAATTAAGAATGATATATATATTCATTAAGATATATTATTAGTTAATTAGCATATCAAGGGCCAGATTTAGATTTTGTTGGCACACCATTGATGACCTTGAAAAATAAATTATTGATTCTTGAAAGCACGAAAAGCCTCATGTTGTTTCAATTAAAGTTGAGTCACCACAAAAAAAATTTAATCGGTATGCCCTTTCTAATTAGATAAGCAATCTTTTTTACAGACCAATATTATATAGTAGTTTTTGTTAGTTAACCACCTTCTTTACCTATTTTAATCTCCACCTTTTTTGTGGCCATTATAAGAAGTGAAGTTATAGATAGATAATTAAGGACAAATGATAAACATGTATTTTTTTAACAAGTATTATTTTATTAGAAACAATCATGTTTAAGTATTGTCGGATATTAAATATGAAATTATTTTTTTAATAAAAATTTAAATTCGAATTCATTATGTTATGAAAAATTAATCTATTAATTCTATTAGATCAAGTCCTATTGCGATGATAAGGTTCATCTAAATGGGGAAATCCATTATTATTGGTAGGGTTAGGCAAAATCTAATTGATAATTGATTCAAATTGTTTCGACCAAAATTGATTAACTAATTGGATAGATTTGATGGAAATTTATGAAAACATATTAAATCGATTTTGTTTTTGGATTATTATTACATTATAGATGATATGAAAATCGAACATTCTCCTATATTTTTTTTACCAATTTAAAATATTTTTTGCATAATATATATAATATTGTAATTGTGTTTTTAATTAAAAAATAAATGCTGAATGCGACAATAAAAATAATTAAGTAGTTATATTAGTTTTAAAAACGAGTGGAAAATAATTTTATTTACAAACACAATTTTCTTACCAAAAAAAAATATTTTTTGTAATCTTATATAAAATAGTTAAAATATATAATTCTAAAATAAAACTATTAAATATAATTCATCAGGATTAAAATAATGATAGGTGTAACCTATTTTAACAAATTTTAAAGGATGGATTATATATTTTAAAAAAAATGTAATAAAGTAATTAGTTAATAATAAGTAATAACCAAATGGAAAATAAGTTGGGTAAGGGAAGGGTATGAATGTAAAAACTAAAAAGAAGATGGTGAAAAAGGTAAAGGTAAAATGAGATGCGGTGGGCCGGTGGGGGAAGAAGGAGAGGTAGGATAAGAAAGTGAATGCCAGCAAGATAATATTAATTTTATCCAGACCAAAAAAAAATATTAATTTTATCTAATTAATTAATTGATAATTTTTTATATTCAAAATTATTATTATTATAAGTTTCAAATAATTCAATCTATAATTATAAGAAAATTATAAGAAAAATTCAATATTATATTAGCCCACTAGAAGAAACTTTATCTATAATCTTTAACTTAAAATTAGTAAAATTAGTAAAATATTTAATAATTTAAAATGTATAAAAAAAACTGAAGGTTTTGTTAGTATCTATTTTATTATTGGTTAAAAATAATTTAGTGACTTGAAATTGATAAAATATTTTTTAAAAAAAATAAGAATGTACATATCTCAAAATAGATCAAACGACTTGTAAATAGTGAATTTGAGCTATTAATAATCTAAATACTCATATATTTTTTATCTTATTTTAAAATTTTTATTAAAGTAAAAAAAAAATACTCAATTTAAAAAAAATGATGGAAAAGTGGAAGGTGTTGGAAGGAGGCAGAAGGATAGATGCTGAGTCAGCTCCACGCAGCACCCCATTGACCCATACACACCCACACGCACACGCACACGCACCACTTTCCCCATAACATTATTATTATTATTATTATTATTATTATTATTATTATTATATGCCTTTTGGATAGGATAACCCACTTCTTTATATTTATTATTTAATATAACCCACTCAAACCAACCATTTATATTCCTATTTCTATTTCCTACTCCTTTTCAACTTCCTTTTTTATGCCCTCCATACATTCTTAGGGTGTGTTTATTATGTGTATTTTAAGGTAATATTGGAAGTAATTTAATATTTTTTTAAATGTTTTTTACAAAAATATCTTATTTTTTATAATATAATAAACTTATATTTTTATTCTTATTTTTTAATATTTTAATATATATATATAAGTAAAATAATTATTTATTTTTATTTCATTCGCATTTATATTTTATTCTCATTTTTTACTACCAAATCTAATAAATTCATTCACATTTTCATCACATTCTCCTCCTCCGTACTAAACAAGTCCTTAATTTTTATACAAATAAATCAAACTACTCTTTTAATGCCAAACTACATTGTTATTCCTTAAACTTTTGGTTTTTTATTAATTTATTCGCTTTAGATTTTTTGTTATTGCCCGTGTCTCCTAGTTTTTAAATTGAGATTATTCATTTTGTACCAAATTCTAAGGTACTCCAAGTCCTCATATAAGATAATCCAAGTATAGTTCTATTATTAACATGATAAAATCTACTAACTCATAATAACTTAACTAGCTATAGATAAAATTAACAATTAAAGAACCATATTCAAAAACTTAAAAATGCCATTGGGAACAAAATTAACAAAAAATATTCAATTTTTTTTTTGTCTTCGTTGAACTTATCAAACCTAACACTATTTAGATATTTTATTAGTACTATTTAACAACATCCTTAAAATAAGGTCACTCAAAAGTAACTTTCATTTGGTATAGCCATTCTAATCTTTTAGGCCAACCTAACACAATTATAGAGATGGCCTAACAGAATAGTTATATTAAGTTTCAATGTGATATATTCTTAATATTATAACAAATATGCTTAGATAGTTATATTATTTTATAATAATTAAACATATATTTTAGAAAATATTGTTTATATAAAAAAATCAATGGAAATAAAAATTTCAATAGCATTGTATCAATTCTCAATATATAATAAAGTGTATTCCCTTTAGCTAAGTGATAAAAAGTTGCATTTACCAACCACACCAATATAGTTATGATATAACTATTCTTTGTGTGTTAGATATATATAGAGAATATAATGGGTAGTACTGTTTCTTTCTTAAAACATTAATTTGGCTCTCCAACTTTTGGGTATCACTAATGAGTTTGTGATACACACGACTCTACAAAAAATCATTCTTCCATAGAATAGTTTTCCTTTTCATCCCC
Organism: Senna tora; assembly: GCA_014851425.1. Taxonomy (NCBI): domain Eukaryota; kingdom Viridiplantae; phylum Streptophyta; class Magnoliopsida; order Fabales; family Fabaceae; genus Senna; species Senna tora. The sequence goes on from CM026270.1 coordinate 11,069,260, forward strand.
ACAAAATTTATTTATTTATTTTTACATGCAAAGAGGTTAAAATCATTTGTGTGCATTTGTGGGGAAAAAGATTTTAAAAAATAGTAAAGCCTAAGATCAAGCTCAACTTTTTTAAGGCCATGGTTACACGAATATTCGCTATAATTTTGACTGTAATTTAATATTTTTATATTAAACATATTTTATTATTTACAATTTGATAAAAATATTTTTTTGTCATTATTTTTTACCGTAAAATGATTATTTTACTCACTTTTATTCTATTCACATCATAACTATATCACAATCACATTCCCTCTAATATTCATATTCTTATTCCCTTCAGTATTCTTGTAATCAAACGAGGCCTAAAATAAGTTCAACACATTAGGACATGTTTAATTACTTGAATGTTGAATATAATGGAAATGGTAATGAGAATAGAAATGAAAATATAGGAGGCAATATGAATAGTAATGTGATATAAATGAAATAAAAGTTAATAAAATAACAATTTTATCCTTATATTAAAGTGAGAATAGATAAAAGTAAATAAAAAATAAAATTTTATGACATTAAAAAAATAATATAAATTTGATGAAAAAAATATTAAATTACAAGATAAAATACATTAATTTTTTTAATCAACCAAACCTGCCCCGTAAGTTAATCCATTTATGCCTTGGATCTATGGGTGGCATGCTCGTAATTTTGAACAACACGGGACCTTATTTTCGAAAGGCAATACCGAGAATCAGATAGAACGGGACGGATATTCCTATAACTCTCCCTCACCACTAATCAGTAACCATTTTCCTTGTCCCAGCGAGTGGGGGAGACGCGCCAACCACCACCAACCAACGCGTGTGATGCTCGCACGTGCTGGGAGTGGGACCCACAGGAGCATCCACGTCATCGCTGAGGCGAATGTGGGAAAAACGAAAACCCACTCATAACGCGTGGCAACCACGTGATGAGTAAATAAAGGGAGGGGAAGTGTGGGCCCGGGTTTATCCAGTTGCCGCGTTTCGTGGAAATGATAAAAGTCAGTTTTGGGAGTTGGTGGGGTCCACTCCTTCCCTCCCTCTCTATCCCATAGGCCATATCCATCCACAGCATCAACATGCAATGCAATATATTGAAAAAGTAAAAAGAAATAATAATAATAATAATTTCAACCATTTGGTGAAATTACGGTTGTGCCATTTTCAGATTGGGACCCACCCTCCCAATGGAATGTTCCAGAATCCAGACGTATCTTTCACGCAATGGTACGATCATCCTGTTTTCTCTTCTTTAACCATCCTCAATAACAACAACGTTATCTCAATTCCTAAATTATAAAATCCTAAACTCTAGACCTGACGTATAACAGTTTGTTTATTTAGTAAAATATTAGAAGAAATAAAAATTGCAATGTTAGAGAGAATAAGAAGATTATGTCAATATGATATGATGTGAATAAAATGATTATTTTATCCTTATATTAAAAGTAAAAATAGAATAAAAGTGAGTAAAAATATAATGACAAAAACATAATTCCATCATATTACAAAAAATAAAGTTTGTTTGATAAAAAAAATATTAGAATTACCTCCAAGATCCTTCAAAATTACCTAATTGATTTTTGTTACCAAACATGACGTAATTATATCTAGATTCTATTCATAACATCAAATAGTATTGGCCTTCCAAGTTTGATTTGTTGTGAGAATAAAAATGAAAATAAGAAGGGGATGCGAATGTCCATAGTATAAATTAAAAAAAATAGAAATGAGGTTAAAAAAAATATAATACTAATTAAATTTTTTTATGAATGACTAAAAGGTATTTAATGTCTTGAAATTAATAAAAAAAATCTTAAATATTATATATCAGCAAATAAAAAAAATCTTAAACTATTGGTTAATGAAATCTTTTTAAGATTTCAAATATTTAAATAATAAGTGCTATTAATGGCAAATAAATAAATAGTGCTATTTTTTGTTGTTGAAGTATTTGTAACAAATTAGCTAGGTGGCTGGCTAATAGTAATTTTGGCTACCTACCATTGGATAACGCATAAGAAGACTATAAGCTTCATCCATATCTTTGTCGGCCATTGACTTTGTTTTAAAATAAAGAAAATAAAAATTAGAAATAGGAGGCAAATATGTTGTGTTGTAGCATTTATGTATAATTTACTAATACTATTTACCTATTACACATTCTAGAAATGGAATTAAAATGAACAAGTTGAAAATGATTGGTGAAACGTAAAATATCTCAACATATTGCATTAAACCTTCCATTTTTTGTTTCTTAGATTTCTTATTCAATTCATCTCTCAAAGTGGATACATATAATACATGTAATGCCACCCATATATATCCTCATGCTCTAACTACTAAGTAATATGATTTAGCATTTTCTTAATTATGTTTTTAAAATTGTTGGATCAACTCCAATTTTATATATGTATATATATATATATATATATATATATATAGTTACAAAGAATTAATTTAAAAAATTAATGATAAGGGAGTTCATTTTTACATCTTCAACAACATGGCATTTAAATTAATATCCGAATTTCTTATATTTTTAAATATAAGATAGATATTACTGACTCTGACTTCATTTAGTAATTGCTTCACTTTGATTTTATCATAACTTCCACTTCTACTATATCACCTCATAAATTAAGTTGTTGAATGTCATACTTCATATAAATTTTAATCTTGTACTTATTTTGGTGGTTTCTTTTGCTGTAAGTACTAAGTACTATCATAAATAACTTTTATTCTGTTAATTAAATATTTTTTTAAAAAGAAAATCGGGTTGAATTCAAATAACATTAGAGAAAATAGGTTTGAGCTAGTTTGGTCTCGATTCTAGACTTTGGTAGTATGTATATATGAAAGCCAACTCATAATCAATTCTAAGTGAGATTTATTATTCAATTAAAATTTGGCCAGCCTCTCTTTCCTTGTATAAAAATATAATGTTTTCTCTTTTAAGAAACAGAAAATCCAATTATCAAGTTATTCTTGTAAAGGCCGAAAAATGTTTCCTTGTACATCAGGCCCAAAAAATATATATATACTTGTACATCAAAATATCCAAATCCAACAAATAGGGATGAGAACGCTGCGGAGGTGAAAATGACAACAAATTAATGGTTTGAGAGTGGGGTGGAGTGGTTTGCGTTTATAAATCTTTGGTTGGGAGTTTAAGGGCACGTTCGGTTGCTTGAAAGTTTTGATGTAATTCATCTTATAATCCAATATTCCTTTTAACATTCTTTCTACCAAATATATCTTACTTTTTGTAATGTGATGAAATTATATTTTTGTCCTTACTTTTTTACCAACTTTTATTCCATTCCCACTTTTAATATAAGGGCAAAATGGCCATTTTATCCACTTTTATTCCATTCACATTACATCACATTCACATTACTATTCTTATCCCCTCTTGCAATTCACATTCCCATTACATCCAACATTCATATAATTAAACGTGTCATAAGTGAGTAATGAAGTGGAATAGTTTAGACTTTAGACTTTAGAATGGTTTGAAAACCATCCAGCACTTCAATTTTTAAACCCCTCCAAATTGGGGGTTTAAGATGGTTTGCATTGTTTATAATATTTAGTTTCATTATTAACCCTCTTTTATTCTACTTTTGTTTATTCATTATAAGGGTAATATTGTCCACCACCTTTTTTATTTTTTTAAGGGTATGTCTATGATGCAACTTGTTACGTCCATGCAATGCAATTTCGGCTGATAGAATTGTGACATATGGGTAGGATGACTTGAGATGCAATGCAATTTTCCACAAGTCACAATCCTATAGGCCGAAATTGCATTGTATGTATGCAACAAGTTGTATCATAGACTCACCCTTTTTTAAACTCCCAATCAATGGAATGGTTTGTTTGAACCATTCCACTCCACTCCACTCTGTACCATTCTATTAATAACCACCCACTCCATTCTCTTCAAAACTCCCAAAATCAAGCCCAAGAATAATATTTCCTTCTTACTTCAGTAGTCTATTCTAGTTATTATACATGTATTTTTAAATTTTTTTTGGTGCTGAGACATGTATTTTTATATTTAACTTCTTTTTCCTTTATATATATATATATATATACACACACACACTTCTTTTATAATTATATTTTATTTCTTTCATACTTTATATGCATATAGTTATCTAAATGTCTTAATTATATACATGAAGTTCAAATTCACTTACTCTAATTAGAACACGGTTGAGCTTGTAGGAAAGTTTAGATGATAACTTGAGCATTTGAAACCCTAAAAAAGAATGTTAAAAGAAAGGTAAGCTAAGCCATGTGGAAGTGGCATTATCTGAACTCTTTTAGCTACTCAAATATACTTTGACCAAAAACATGATTGTATTGTGGATTGTAGTTAAGTGTATTGTTAATTACATATACAAAAACATTTAAGCAGAAAAATAAAAGTGTATCATTTAATAACGATAAATAATAATATTAAAATCTCATGTAAAGTTAAGAGATGAAAAATTAATCTTATCTATATTTAAATATGATCATAATTCCCTACCCAAAAAAAAATCATAACTGATATTTATGTTTCTAAATTTAAAAATAAATAATCAATAGTACTAAATGAAATATAAGTATAGATACACATTATTTGACTATAAAAACAATACTCATATACAAAAGGCAAGAGTACCTTCTCTGTCCCTAATGTTTGGGGATCCTGTCACTTTTGCCCTTAACGTTTTGTCGTCGTCAATTGTACCCCTAATGTTTTGTATTTCTCCCAATGTCGGGCTTTTGGCTAACACCTTTAATTTTTTGACAGTTTTTGATGACGTGGCATCCTATATGGCCAACAGTTTTAACTGGACTTCATTTTTTCACATCAACAATATATTTTAGGGGTACAATGGACCCTCAAAACTCAGTACATCAGTAAATCCAGTACACCAAAATACTCATTACATCAGTAAAATGGATCCCAAAAAGTCAGTACTATTGACCACTGATGTAGAAAAAAATTAAGTCCAATCAGATTGTTGGCCACATAGGATATCACATCATCAAAAACCCAAAAATTGATGGTGTTAGCCAAAAGCCTGACATTGGAAGAAACACAAAACGTTAAGGGTACAATTGACAGCGAAAATATGTTAGAGGCGAAAGTGACAGGATCCCTTAAAGGCAGAAAGATACTTTTGCCTATTAAAAAAAAAAAAGGAGAACTATGACACATGTGCAAAGGAATAATGGACCTAAAGGCATTATCCAGATAATTCCATTGCCACGTGATAAAGATAGATATATCTAAATCATGGGAATATTCAGAGAATGTTCGTTTATATACTAAGATTTTTTTTTTCTACGTTTTAAGGAATTAATGTATATGAATTATAAACATCATGTTACTGTTACTCATCATCATGCCTAACTATGATGTACTAACATGAAAGGAATTTCCCGGAAACAAAGTTGAAATTATTTACATATATAATATTAATAATATAGATATAAATATATTTGGCCGACCATATAATGGCCACATTATATTTGTGCTTAGAAATGACAGACATTTTTGTTTAATGTACCTCCCTTGGACACTCGAAAGAGGGATTTTTATTAGTGGTATGATATTGAAATACATAAGAACATATAAAGAAATTTTTTGTATTAATCAATGAGGACATATAAATATAAGCTTGTACTTTATAGCATGTGTTAGAATATGTATTGAAGTTACAAATATTTGGTTCCATGGGGATTTTATTAAATATAAGCTTGTACTTTATAGCATGTGTTAGATGATATTGATCTATGATTAACCAACTCCATTTGGGGCACGCGTACGTGCTTGCTTTTTCCAAATTTGTGTAAAAAGTAGGTAAGAAAGATGCTAAACTAACGTTTATAAATTACTAAATTCTCAAGTGAAGTGTTATTTTTTAAACAAACTAGTCAGATTGCTAAGGACTTAATAGTGTGATTAAATACACTAATCTCTAATCTCACATTTTTCAGATTTATTATACTATATTATTTAGGAATTTTACAATTTTGTAATGTCTTTTTAATGCATGTGCATTAGCTGAAATGCAAGTTTATATATGCAGATAAAAAAATGCAAGTCCAACAAGAAAGTAATTATAAGTTTATAACATGGTTTTTGTGTATAATTTTAGCCCACCCAATTGTAATTTTCTTCTTCGAGTTTTTCCCGTGGAATTACATAATTGGGCTAAGTTTTGGGTTATTTCTCTTGAAATGAAATAATTGGGCTAAACTTAGTTTTGCATGAAGCCTTATTTTAGATTCACTTCAGAATTTTTTTCCTAAAAATTTAGGAAATTCAAAAAAGTATTTGATTATAAGGAGTTGATGACCCCGAATTAGATGGACTTGATTCGAAGTTGTATACTATTATTAGGTCTAATAAAAGAAATTAATCTCACATATTATCGTAAATCATAGTTCGAATTTCAGCTAGAAGAAGTATTTACACAATACTTTGAACAAGATTGGTTTCTAGAAATAATCAAGTTGTATATATTGTCTCAGCCTAATTGCTTAGATTTATGTGTCTGAACTCTGAAGAGCTTATGAATAAATAGGGTATTAAGGAAAAAGAGAAAGGAAAGGGGAGACAAAACAAAGCCTATGGAACAAAAATGCCCAAAATTTGTACACTATTTTTATCTACCCTTGATGGGGATGGTGGCTTCAAGACTACTGTGCATGAAAGATGTACAAGGATACTCTATAGTTTCTGTAAACCCAAAAAAGAAAAAAGAAAAAAATCAAACTTGATACATCATCCCTACCTCCAGAGATGATGCATGAGGTACACTAACTACATAAGAGGGTGACCTACTATTCCTCCTTAAGAACTCATACCCACAATTAATCACCAACTTCTTCATCAAGCTTGACCCTGCTTTTGCTCTCATATAAGACTGCCCTATAATGTAGGCTACCCCAGATTCCCTTGCTTCCATTAGCTCCTGCAATTCTTCTCTCACACCATCATCAATCTTTGGACTCTCTGGTACAATAAACCTCACCCTCTTTCTCGGTTGGATCACTTTTGGTGATTTTATCTCTGTGAGCTCTGATGACGATCCGGTTGCATCTGCGTGATTGATATTATTGTTACCATCAAATGTATCTTCTTCACTCACCAAAATGGGATGGGAAGAATATGTTCCAACAACTGTCATTTTGTTATCATCCTCTTCCTGTGCAGCCTTCAATTCTTCGCCTTCAGTTCGTATAAACTCGGCTATGCTGCACACCAGGTCATTCTCAAACTCAATGTCATCCTTGTGGACATCGCGGTATCCATATCGCACTATGCACCGGTAGAGTCTGAAATTTCTTGGGCCTATTCGACCCACTAGGAAGCGTTCCTCAGGTCTAACATGAGGAACTGGGACATGTTTGATGCAGAGAAACACTAGGACTTGGTGGAAGGCTGGAAGGTTGGTTACAAAGTGGGAGAAGATTGCAGGGATGCCAGATACAAGCTCGGTGTGTATGAGGCCGATCCCTCGCACTCGAACAATGCCTATGCTGGGGCCTAGGCTGAGTAGCCAGTTGATGGAGACCTTGTTTTGGACATCAAATTCATATTTTTTTAGGGTGCCATAGTGCCAAACATACATAACAGTTAGGAATATAAGTCCCAAAGCAATTGGCACCCATGCTCCTTCTAGGAACTTGACAAGAGAAGCTGAGAAGAAGAGAGCTTCAATGGTGCCAAACACAAAAACAAATCCAAGTGCGAGGAAAACATTCTGATGCCAACACAGTACAATTACCAGAGACATCAAACACGTGGTGACCAGCATCACTGAGATAACTGCCAAACCTGTTGTGCATAACAATGCATTATGTCAGATTCTTGCCAGAATAAAGCAGATACTTAAACTTCAAGAATTGTCTGAGGTGATAATATGAGGCTTTGTTAACTTCCATAGAATATTACTTTTGGACTTTCTATGAGAATTTTCAAGATACAATAAAATATTAAAATGTGAGATTAAACAAACGCTTCCTATGATTACATTTTCTAGAATTGCATCAATTTAATTCAGCAGACTATTAATCATATTGCAAGATGCAAGTCTTAGTAACACATGAGAGTCAATAATAGTAATACCTGATGCATTGCCCAAGCGCTTTGTGTCTCGGAAACCAATTGTGACAGCCAAGCACAAGATCATCAATAGCCAGTTGATCTCGGGGATATATATTTGCCCGTGAATTTTTGATGACGTGTGTATTACTTTGACTTTAGGGAAGCAACTTAGAGCACTGCACTGCTTGATGATTGAGAAAGTTCCAGTGATGATGGCTTGGCTTCCAACAACTGCAGCAAGTATGGCTATCACTAGAACAGGCCATCTCAATTTCTCTGTAAGGCATAAGAGTGAAAAATTACTGATTAGCTGAGAAGTTATTCATCATATTGATTATACCTCTTCCTCATGAAGAACAAGTTTGGCAACCTACCTGGCACAGATACATAAAAACCAAAATGATACACTTCTCTAACTTCATGATGTTGAGACAGATAAGCAGCTTGGCCCATGTATGCAAGAATTAAAGAAGGATAAACCATAGCTGTGAAAGCAATCTGCAGGTATTTGAACACTAGTAAGATAAAGTAAGCATTTTCCGTAAGCTCTTTAACGAAAGAAACTAAAATACAGGCTTTACATCCAACCTCATTATTTGAGGACATTAGCTTTGTTATTTAATAATAGCCATCTATAAGCAAAGAATGTCTAGTCAATAAAATTTAGAAACTATTTTTCTCACCCCAACAATTAGAAAAATTACAATGAAATCATGAATCTAGGAAGAAATACTGCCTTTACTTCCAACTTCTTCAGTTGACATAAATAAATTTAGAAAACGTGATTTGTATTGCCCAATATACATTGGGATTCAGGAACGTCAATTCACAACATTCCACCTTCCTAAGGTTCCTAATAGCTCTGAGAATTTTAAGAACAAACTGCACACAACAAAAGATGCATGAAGAGAGTACCAAGCTAAACCACTGTATATAAAACATCAACCATCATCGAAGGGATTCTAGTACCAATTGCTACCATTCACATGTTAGGTCACCAAGATACAAGTAACAAACCAAGTTTTATAGAATCAGCCATGCAAAGAGATGTTATCAAGGCTGGTTACTTACAATTTTTGGACTGATCCGCTATAAAGAACAAACCCAACCAGAGTGAACTTTTAAATTGTCAAGTTTCACAATGAAGCATTATGTGCTAATGTGTCTCTAAAATCTAGTAGAATATCTATATCAACCGAAACATTATTACAATATATAATACCTTGATTGATAATTGTGAAAAGTGCCCAAGATCAGCAAACATGGCTTCTGATCCTGTGAAATTGAAGGTATGCATTAGAAGACCGTGTTAAAATTGGCATAAAAATCAAAGTTGATTCATCAAGCAAACATACAAACCTGTTATACACAGCAAAATTCCACCAAGGGACAACCAACCTCCTTTTTGGGTTTTTCTTAAGAAGTGAAAAACATAATAAGGAGAGAGCGCTTTATACACATGAGGGTTCCAGTGAAATATATTATATACTCCGATGGCACTGATGCAGAAAAGCCATGTCATTACTATAGGAGCAAACAAGAAGCCAACCTTGTGTGTGCCATAATGTTGAAGAGCAAACAAGCCTATCAGTATGATGCAGGCAGCTGGAACTTCTACATCTGCAAAGTATCAACTTTAAAGGGTAAGAAATATAAGAGAGGCATGCGCTGCTTGTCTCGGACAGAAACGCGAGATACCGATATCAAACTTTTAAATGCAGATAAGCGCGCACGGCGCAATATGATAGTGAAATAATTTCTTTTCCTTCCTTTCTCGTATGATCAAAACTAAATAACTGGTCCCTATTAACACTCTATTTAAAATCACCCTCCCGCCCAGAAAACCAAAATAAGAAAAACAAGGCTGGAATTATAAACTGACCAAATTCTATGAAAATTTATTGGAGGTATGTCAGTAAGGAAAGACGAATCTAACCAGCGATCATCAGTTTCTCGAATGACCTATGCAGAATGAAATTTGCTTAGTTTCCACAAATACTAATAAAATTATCAGAGATTTTCATGAAGCTTCTTGTAACATTAACCTAAGCAACATCACCGGCCATGCCGGAAATTATCTGCTTATAATCCACCCAAATTATGAAACTGATCGTCAAACTATATCCAATATGCACAGGCAAAATTGTTCTCTCCGCAAAGGATTACAGAGATGCCACATTTCCCAGATTGCTAGAGGTGTCTAAATGTGATTATCTATCTGGTTTATAACTTCCAGTACTACAGAGTACAAGCTATGCCCCTCAAATTCGCCAGCAGTATCTTTAATGTAATAAGGAACACCAGAAAGCTGAGAAAACGTGGGCATACACAACACAAGAAAGGATTTAAGATGTAGCTCAAAGAAAATGACTGGGAAGTAGGAGTTCCAACTTTCAAGCACGAATAGGGAATCAAGGAAACTGGAGTATAACTTAGTTAACTCAAGATTAAACCCTTATGATCAGTAGGCAAGAAAACAACTCATAATAAAATAGAGAGGAAGTCTTGATGAACCTACATCTGTGGTGTTCCTTGGACATGGAAAGCTCAAAGCCCGAAACCGCAGAGAAAACTGCAATTAATTATTCAAAAAACTCAGTGACTTAGGGATTCAGAAAAAGAAATCCTATTTCAAACTAAACGACCACAAACATATTCATCACAATCACCAGAAAGAGCAGGCGTGAGGACTCCATCACCAATCATCATACAAGTTCCAATCAAAGCCAGAACCAGCAAAATCCTCTGCAAAACCTTGTGCTTCTCCAAGGTAGACTTGAGTCTGGAGGCAAAGCTCCTCTCTGGGGCCAAACCAACACCATCCTTCTTGTACTCAGAAAGCTCCTCATCTGCCACCTGGCAATTGGGCATTGCGTTGACCCGAGCATACCGACACAGCAAGGAATACAGCGCAAATGTGCCCCCTTCGCCATTATCATCAGCTTTGAGCACGATGAAGACGTATTTGATCAAAGGGACCAACGTGAAAGTCCAGAACACTAACGATAAAACACCATATATCTCGTCGTTGGTCTCCGTGTGTCCAATATCTTCAGCAAATGTGCTCCTGTACACGTACAGTGGTGAAGTGCTTAAATCTCCATAGACTACTCCGAGACTCTGGTATGCCAGAATCAGAGCCGTCTTCCATGACTCTTTCTACATCAAAAACCCAACATTCTCATTCAAAACTAACACCCCAGGAGTAATAAAAATGGAAACATTTCAGATTTAAGCATATGCCCAACTCACCTTAGCAGCAGAGTTTTGAGGAATTCCAGTTTCCAGATCCATGGCTTATGGTCTTAGATATCTATAAGAAGCATTGTTACTGAAATCAAAAAAGGGTGTGATGAAAGGAAAACCCAATTGCAGAAGAAAGGAGCCCTTCCCACTCAGTTGGGGACTACACAGGAAAATCACTAAGATATATAAATATATGAGTGCTTAAGGAAAAATCAAATAATTTTATTATTGTTCTTCCTCTAGGAAGCAGCTTTCCAGATCCATGATGGGGTTTTAAACAAATTGAAGGAACCCATTATTATTATTCTAAGTAAAAATAAAAAAATAAAAAAAAAAGGAGTTCAATTCAACGAGGACCGAATTGTGAAAAGTGAAAACGCCAGCCCCAGCCCCAGCCCCTGGAAGATACAGACGAAATAGCACTAACTAGTATATTTTAATAAAGGGTATGTATGTATGCATGTATGTATGTATGAGTAAGAGTAAGAAATTGTATAGAGGGTTGAAGAACCATTAATGGCGATTGGGGAGTGAAGGGTGAGAAACACGAAAAGGCAGACGACTAATGAGATAAAAGGAAGGTTTAGAATGGAAATATTGGAAGAGTTTGAAAAAAAGAGGAATAATTTGCGTGAGTGTGATGTATAGACTATAGAGAGAGAAAGCGAAATTAGAACGAAGAGAAGAGAAGAGGTGTGCGTGGTTGGTGGGTAGAGTTTGATAGGATTGGCGTCGTATTGAGAAGAGAAATAACTTGTCCACTGCACAATGAAAATGGATCGGATGTACATTGTAGAATATCTTCATTCATGTATTTAATTTATTGACGTCAAGAAATTTATTTTTATTGAATGAATGATCAAGATGTGCACTGTAACTGCACAATAATCACAGTACACTTTAACTGATCCGGGTCCATTGCACAATATAATGGAACAAGAATTCTGCTCTCTCAATTCCAGCCGGCGAATTTGAGGTGTGCGCAAGTGCAAAGCATGTGATGTGAGTGAAAACACACACAGAAAACAGAACAAATTAAAGCTAGAATTATTAATTGTTACTATTTTCCATTCGAAAAAAAGTTTGTTAATATTGGTTTGGTTTCATCTATAATTAACCACCGTAAACTCTTTTAGAACAATACGTGAGTATCAAGTAATGTTTTTCCTATTATTGATCAAAAATAGAAATAATGAGAAAGAAGGACTACTGTAATTTTATGAGTGGTTGTAGTTCATTGGTTAATTTGATCCAATTAATCTAGTTGTATTATATTATTCACACAAGTCACAAACCTTACCACTAATTAAACAGCATTAGAGAGAGAGAGAGAAAGAGACCAGAATTCAGAAAAAAGACTATATCTTGAGTGTTGAAATTTTGTCACTTTCTAAAAGGTGGAAATTAACATTTAATGAAGAGGTAATAGTTTTGTTAAGTAAATAAAAAAGGACAAATGGTAATTAATAATAGTTATAATGACAATGATGAAATGAGCAATAACTAATTAATAAGTAGGTTTGATGATTATTGTGTTGTTGAATGAGGTGGATGGTGTTGACCTAATAAAAATTTGTGGGTTTTGATAGGTTATCAGCACTAGCATTTTAGGACCATTCTTATCTTTGCTTTCTCTTTCTATAAGCACACCTCTCTATCTATCTTTTTGTGCATATTGCCTTAGTGGAAATGGAATCTCACAATTGGAGAAAGCATCATTAATGTCCTCACTCTCTCTCTCTCTCTCTATTTGCTTGGGAAAAGTCTATAGTAATAGTAATAAATATCTAATAAGGGCTTATTTTCTTTGTCTATAATTATTCTTAACTACTCCTTAGAAAAGAAAAATGTATATATTTTATATTTGAATTTATCTAAGAGCACATGCTAAGTTTTTAAAATTTATAGAAATTCAACTAAAAAATGTTTTTTTGTGTTTAAAATCACTAACCAATCAAATGTAGGACACATGTTAAATAAGTCCTTTTATATTTTTATAATCTAATAGAAAATTGACATGTTTATTACATTAAGAGCTATTGCGTTTAATTTGACACATTGTATTATGGTTGCATTCTTTTTTAATCAATAAAAAATTTTCAGTAAATTACACTCTCATTTAAATTTTTGAGAGATTCTTATATTACACTTTCACTATGTTTTGAAAAATTATATTTCTTTTTATTTTTTATGAAATATTTTTTATTATTAAGAGATAAAAATACCTACAATTTCATCTATTTCGATCAAAATATATACTATTATGTTTATTATTTATATAATTAAATATATATTTAACTAAATAATATTATTTTGAAAAATTAATAATGCTATTAAGAATATTTTAATAAAAATTAATGGAATTGTAGGATTTTTTTTTTCAGTTTTTTGACAAAAAAAAAGAGTGTATATGGTAAAACTTTCATACACCGCAAGGAGTCTTTCAATTCAAACAAACCTAAATTATTACAAACCATGGTTAATTAAAAATTAGAATAAATACATTTTGTTTCTTATAAAAATTTACAAACCAATTTAAAGTCCTCGTGATATTAAATTATCAACCAGTCAACCCAATTTTTGGTCTAACTAGCTATACATATAGTTTTGGCCAAAAAAAACTATAGTCTACAAATAACATTTATTAAAAAGAAATAAAAACGTGAATGTGAGTTTTATAAATTTTGAACAAATTGTGTAGAGCATAAATAAGATGAAGTGTGAGTATAAATTTATATTGTTTGTGGTTAATATATTTTATAAATTCTTGAATAATAAAGACATAGATATTAGAGTGTTCGAGACCACCGTATGATATATATACATGACAAACTTGAAACCTAGAGTTATCTATAAATTTATCATGAAGCTTCTAATACACATACATCATTATAATATTTATACCAAAATAATATTAAATGGTTTTTTAATTGCTTGCACTATACACCGAAAAAAAGTTTTTTGCGGCGGTTTCATATGGCTTTAGTGGCGGTTAATTAGATGGAGTCGAAATGAACTAATTTCTGATGAACCTCACAATTAAGGAAGTAGCTAGGTATCTAGATTCAAAAGATAAAAAGGGAAAAATAAGAACATTCCAAGTGGTTTCCTTCTATAACCTTACAAAGCTCATGGGGAAATTTGGTTTTGACTCGAGAAATGGAAACATACCAACAATTAATCAATCAGAATTTCAATATAGTTGTCAATTTTATTTTTTCAAACAAAAATAATGACATCAAGATTTTAGGTTAATGTTTTCTTTTAAAAGTATTAAGTCAAATCTTGTTATAAAAAAGTTAAATGATATTTATAATTGTTTTTTTTTTTTGCATTTGATTATTACTTATAATTGTTCAGATAACATCAACCCATTAATATAAAGAAAAAATAATTTATAAACAACGTTGAATTAGAAAAATAAAATAAAAGCACAACTGATTCTATTAATAAAATAACTTTAGAATAAAAAATTCACTGATCTTAGAGTTACGAACAAAATATTTACTATTACAATTTTTTAAGTATCGAAGAAATTGCATGTGTTTTGCATTATATATATCATAGGCTTTTCTATCAATTTTATAAAAGATTGAAAACTTTTCAATAAAAATGCTAAGATTTGAATCAATTTAATTTAATTTTTAAAAATAATCAGTATGTTAGAGCACATTTGGTTGGAGAGAAGTTATTTTGATAAGAAATGAAATTGGAATTGGAATTAGAGAGATGGAAATGGTATATGATTTTTTTTTAAAAAAAAACATGTTTGGTATGTAAGAAATTAGAGTTAGATTATACAAAAGGTAAAAGTAGAAATAATAAATTTATCCTCAAGAAAAGCTACACTTGTTAAGTTACACACTTGAAAATTAGTCCCATAAGAACAAATGGTCATTGTTATTTTTTTGTCAAAAACAAAATTAATTTTATACATCAACTTTCCTATTCAATACATAACTTTTTCCTTTTCCTCACGCAACTAATCTTTTCTCTATAAAGCAAATTATACTCCTTATCTCAAATTTTTTTTCTTTCCAAACAAGGAAGAACAAGAAAATAAATCTTCCTACCATCACAATTGCATGCTAGGAGACGTCCTCTCAATTTGAATTGATTTAATTTTCTCTCACTTTCTCTTAATTTATATGTTGATTTTGTTTTCTCTTATTTCACCGACTAGATTTGACGTTGTGTGTAGACTCAGAAAAAGACCAACTTTTGCAAAAGTAAAAATGTCGGCCATTATATATTAATGTGTTGAATTTTGATGTTTAAATTTGCTTTAACAACCTCTTTTGTCTTGGTTGTATAAGCAATATAATGATCAGACATTCAAACCTCACAAAAGTTTTTTCTAAAAAGTATTAATATATCTAAAAATTTACTAGTTTTATAAATTAGTTTGATTTACATTGATTGATGTATTTTTTATATATATCTAATTTAATAAAAATTTTAATTTATTATTATAATTTAAAAATAAGCAATTTAATTATAATATTTTGTGAAATAGTATAATTTTATATTTCTAGCTATTATTTAGGTAAAAAAATTTGTATTTTTACTATAAGATTCTCCAATATAAAGTTGACAGTGACAAACAATATTTTTATGACCAATCAAGATATAGAGAGTATAAAATATCACATCTTATGTGACTAATTAATCATAAAAAAAAAAGTATAAATAAATCTTATAATTGAAAGAATCTTATGACAAAAATATAAGTAACTTAATGTAAGTTTTTTCCTTTAAATATTACATTCTTCAAATTTAGAATTAAAGGGTTAACTGTGAGGCAAATTTTATAGCCGATTGTTTAACAAAATTTGCATGCTCTTTAAATGGAGTTCAAGTATGACTTGAAAACTATCCTCTTGTTATTGTTTGATTGTAATCTTTGGTTGCTTTGAATGATAGTATTATTTTTATAAAAAGAAATTAAAGGTGATTTATTTTTATTTATTAACTTAATTAATTAATAACAAAGAGTTGATGACCAACGTCATAATAGTAATTTCCAGTAGTTTTCACGAATTTTAGGTTCCGTTAATTTGTTACTTTTTTATAAGGCGTAATCTTGACAATAATTCAATATTTTTTATATCTAATATGTTTTATTTTTTGTAATATAATGATATTATGTTTTTTATTTTTATTTTCTTATTTATTTTTATTCTATTCTCACTTTTAATATAAAAATAAAATAATTATTTTATCTATTTTTATTCTATTCTCATCATATTCTTATTCTCATTTCTATTCTATAGAATATTTTTATAATTCAACGAGACTCAGTAATGTTCATATATATAATATATTCAATTCCATACAATCTTTTTTTTTACCAAACAATTCCATGATTTCTTATAATGTTCCATTTTTGGTAACATTTCACATGCATGATATCCACGTGGAGTTAAATTATAGTAACACGTGGTTGAATAACTATTGAAAGTATATATATATATATATATATATATATATATATATTAAGGTGATTCTTTTTATAAAAAAGTATTTTAGTTTTTTTAATGATAAAAGTATCTTTTGCTAAATAAATCAGAAAATTTTAAAAAGCTTTATACATAAAAATCTCAACAAGTAATATTTCTACTATATTTATATTACCTTTATAAATATGAGCTAGTTGTGTGAAGAAACACCAAAATTTAAATATGAGTTGTGTGAAGCTAATATGTCGCACTGTTATTAATATTGAACAATGTTTTACACATCATTGAAAAAACAAAAAAGAGAGATCTAAATGTACGTGAATAGAAATTTTCTCTATTTTTTATAAATAGAATAAATATTAGGGTAATATAGATTATAAATTAAAAAAAAAGTATAAAAAGAAGTTTTCTCATTTTATATTTTAGAATTTATAATATATATTGCCTTAATATTTTTCTATAAAAAATATAAAACGACATATACTATAATAATACATATCAAGACATTAGTTCCATGTATATACTTTAACCCTCACAAGGAACAAGTTAATTATATGCACAATTAATACTATATATATATATATCACACACACGTAATATATATATATATATATATATATATATATATATATATATATATATATTTCTCTTGAAAAGCAGATGAGATTAAGTAGTTGAGATTATGAGAGTCTTAATTAGCTAGGAATTGAGTAATGAGGGATATTGACAATTTGCATGGATGAGAATTGAGGATGTCATTTTCATACTTTCTTTTTGTCCTCACAATATTATTAAATTAATCGATATTGCGTATACAAATTAATTAATTAAGAGAAGTGATCGATATTCGACTTTAATATTGTAATTAGTTGAGTTTCTGCCTCTGGTTGTTACTAAAAGGGTATACCTAATACTAGGCATGCAAATTAAGCAAAGAAAATGACACCCTCATATACTAGCTTAATTATAAGCTAGCTAACTACACAATCATATATCAAATCATCTTTATATATATATACTTGACGTATATTGATAACTTTTGTTTTTTGATAAAACAACTTATAATATATATATATATATATATATGTATGATGATCAATAGAATATTAATTAAAAGATAGACCCACTTAAATTAATTAATATTTATATAATTAATAATTAAACCTCATGAATGCCATTGAGTGCTTGGATTAGGTAAAGCATGTATAAAACTATAGTGATTAATTAACTTAGCTGGCAAGTGGCAAACCTCATCATCCAACAAACCTAAATCACATACAGTGATGTGACATAGATGATAAGACACTACAAGAAAAACATTAATTAGAGACGGACAAATCCGTCTCTAATACAAGCAAATTCCGTCTCTAATTTCGTTAGATTCGGAATTAGAGACGGATGTGTGTTCGTGGCAAAAAAATGCGTGGCTAATCAACAGAGACGGATTGGAGACGGATTATTTTTTAGATTAGTCACGGAAAATTCTGTCTCCATTATGAATCATTCCGTCTCTAAGCCTAATCCATAGTGACATTATTAGGGACGAATTAGAGACGGATTAGTTTTCTGGCCATCTCTAATCCGTCTCTAATTAGAGACAGAATATTCTGTCTCTAATTGGAGACAGAATATTAGAACAATTTTTTGTTCATCCGTCTCTAGTCCATCTCTAAAAAGGCAATTTTTAGTATATTTTAGAGACGCATTGGAGATGGTTTTTAGGTCATCCGTCTCTAAATTCTACAAAATGGATTTATTCTTTCCTATACCAAATGGTCCAATTTTTAGATATAATTACAATTTTTATATATTATGGATTGTAATACATTAGAAAGCACAATTTCAATATAAAAAAAGTCACAAGATTCATATAAGTCATACAAAATACTCATAAAAAGTTTCAACAATACCACAAGTTTGCAAATATATATAGTAGTCAAGAAGCTACTAATTTGACTACTTCAAAAATTTTTAGAAAGCTCATTAATCTCATAAGATAACTATTCCTAATCTTCTTTTGATTTGGTTCCTGCAGCACGGCTAACTTGTAGTTGATAAAATAATTCACCAATCAACCGCTCATGCTCAGCAAATTTATCCTTATAAGATGTTATGATTTGAGACTGCTCCTCAACTTTTTGTTTCAAAACATCAGTTATAACTTGATTTTCTTCAGCTTGCTTAGCTAAGCATCTTTCTATCTCAGCTTGGAATTGAGGATGAAGCCATGTCTCAGTCGCACTAGACATCTCAATTGATGAGCTACCAACTTCAAGCGCCTCTGAGCCTACTCCAAAAACATGTCCTTTTCTATTCTTTCCATCTACCACTTCTAACCATATGGCATTTTCTTCATCTTTAGAAATCTCATTAATACCATTGGCCGATGCTTGAGAAGATCTAAGTGACTTAAGCTTATTATATTCATCCTGCAAATAATATAGAAAAATAGTTTCTTAGTGACTTAATTTTCAACAAAGTTAAAAAGCATAACACAATCATAGATTAGAGCAATAACAGTTTGAAGCATATCCAATATAGAACCCTTCAACTTTCAATCTGTAAGTTGTATTTCAAGGGGGAATATGATATATGGTGTTTACCAAGTTTACTCACCTAACCACATGAAAATATACAAAATACCTTACTTTCCACTAAATGTATGATTATATAGACCACTAAATGTATATTTTTTTATATATATATATGTAATGTTTATGTATAAATGTCACCAATAATACATTAAAAAAAATTGGTCTTTTACTCTTTGGTTTCCTCAAAATAGCAACTCTGGATCTCTATTCGCGCAACCTTTGAATCTCATATCTCCATAATAATACTAAACAATAATGTTAGAGAGAAAAGTTCTTCCTTCACACAAATAATTAAACTAAACCCCCCTCACTTAACATTATTCAAAGTTTGTTGGAACCATTGAACAGCCCACAACAAAAATTAACAAATTCTTTTGGATTCTCTACCAAATTTATCAACACGAATGCTTTCTAATACCCCACGTGGGCAGCTTCCCTGTGGATATGATTCATTATGAGCCAAAAATGCAATATTTAGAAATAATATATACTAATAAGTGATGAGTGATGATAAATGATATAGACACATGCAGACATGCTTGAAATTCTTCAAAATGAAAAACATTCACAAGCATAAATGTTACTATTAGTCTATATACAACAGTGCAAGATTATTATCTAAATAAGTTCTCTTCAACTACTATTAGTCTATATACAACAGTGCAAGGGCTTATACTTACATAAGCATCGGCTGCCCTCTGATCAACAAACTCACCATTATCCTTTCTTTTGTGAGTGCGCTCAAATAGTTCGAAGAATGTTGGCTCCTTTCCTAATTCCTTCTTCTGTTATTGGTACTTAAGAATCAATTATTGATAAAAAAATGATAAAAATTAAATAACCATGTATTCGTTAGAAAAAGAAAGTTTTATACCAGCCTCCTTTTATGCTCTGATACGGGAATAGAGCCACAACTATGTAATGTCCCGCCCTTCGCAGATGCTCGATTTTGCTTTGCCTTTTCTTGCTTTCTTTTGTAAGAGTCTGTACCCCATTCAGCCAATAATTGTTCATACACGTTCTCAGGAATCCACAAAGGTCGCTTTTTCTCAGCACGTAGTTTGCACATTAACCCACGAAGTCGATCTTTAGCCTTTTCCTCCCAGTTTTTCTTTATTTGTTTTTCATATTCTGGTAGCCATTTGTAACTTTTCTGTAAAAATTAAGAAATTAAAATAAGTAAACTCTTATATATATAAAAAATTAAGTAAACTTAAGTACAAAGAAGTGAAACAAACCGCCCATTCTCCAAACCACATGTTTAGGATTTCAGGGGGTATAGTCGCCCCATTATAGCATGGTCTGTCAAATTTTCCATGAATCACTGATGTGATCTCTCTAACGACGTCGATTTCCGGGTCAAAGCTGCAAGTTTCCACAAGTGGTTAATAAAAAGTACACAAATAGAAATCTAATTAATGCCAACATAAAGAGAAATCTTGTTTTATATTCGTGCTCCTGTTTTATATTGGAATTTAGTGTGACATGTTGTAAGTTTCCATTCCCACCCATGGACAATCTTGTTTCAAGTCATTAGAGTTTTGTTGTGTTCTTTAACATCATAGACATGTTGTAAGTTTTTTTTTCAGTTTTGTTGTTTTATAGGATAATATTCATTAACCCTACCTATGCTAAGTTTAGCTTTCATAGCTGGTCCCAAGCCTAGATAAAAAAAGGAGAGTTGCGTTAGGTAATCGAACATCTACCAGAAAACTTTGTCGAATCTTTATGAATATGAATTAATGATATGAATGTGTTAAAATAAAAGTAGTAAATTATTCTATATCATGTATCGAGCTATAAGACATTCAGAAACAGTCAGAATACAAACAGCAAATAAATTAAAGGACTACCAAATTGTGTAAGTTTACAAGTGAGAATCTTAAGGAATTGAGAGTGAATATAGTAAATATGCAGACATGAAATACAAAAATTCAAGGTGGTACTCCATCATCATAACTATCTCCCACACAACCACAGTAATCACAAAAATAACCAATTGTTGAATCACAAGAAACTCAATGCATACTAGCTAATAACAAATTATATTCGTTTGATCCATATAGCCGACCTCACCTAGTGGGAAAATTGTTTGTTGTATAGGATAATAGTCATTGGTGAGAAAGTATAAAAAGTCCCCTCTTCTATGTTTTATGCTATTTTAATTTTCAGTTCCTTTTGCACCAAAAGTCCTGTAGTTAGTGCACTGGACATGAATCAGAATCACTTATTATGGTGGGGCTGTGAAATAGCTACTGCACATATGCTTAATTTGAAACCTAAGTAGCACCTTTGAACCGAAAGAAGTGAGAGTACTAATTTGTGGGAAGATAAGTTATCCTCAATAGGAGAAAAACTAGAGAAGAAAGAATGTGTTGATAGCTCAAGCATGCAGCAAGGCTGGTCATTCTCTCTGCATATTGAAAAAGAGAGATTTCCCTTAAGATACCCTCGCCTAAGGTGTCAAGGTTAGGCCATAAACAATATCCTATATCTCACAACAAATGCAAGGGTGAAGTAATGACTTAAAGGTTTGGGCATTTCTCAAGACCCAAAAACCGCAAACCCAACAAGTTGGCACAAAAATCTGTTCTGGATGAAAGCTGAGAACCTTAAATTTATACAACAACAATCAAAACCTTTTTCCACTAGGTGGTATCGGCTATATGGATTAAGTGACATGTTATGTATATACTTATTTCTATAGTTTGGTTATATTAGGAGAATATTCTCTTAAGTGTTGACTCGGTTGAGGAAAACCCAGTGCTATCCAAGAACTCTAAACAGTCTGTTGCACTGATTAGTTGCTCTTCCACTATAGTTGTCATGGTCCAAAACTCAGACATAAAGAATTTCAGTTTACTGGGTCACTTGGAGGGTGAAACTGTTTGTTCATGATTTACTTCCTCTGAGTAGTTTTTTTTTAATGAAAAAGGAATTTTATTGTAGAAAAAGAGAAGTTACAAGAGATTACATGAAAAGTGAACCAGAATGTCCTCTAGACCTCTACAAATTAAAGCTAATAAACAAAAGAAAAGAAACATGACTCTGACTTAACAAACCCTTCCAATTTCTATGGAGATCCATAAGGGATTCTCTAAACAAAAAGGTGGTTCTTTCCGAAAGAAGGTGAGGTGGAAGGAGTTTATCATTAAATACGCATTCTGCTCTAGCCAAAGACAATCCAACATTATCAGCATTGCACAATGCCAAAGTACTTTACTTTTCTTTTCTCTCCCTAAACCCACAAACTTGATAGCTATTAAAGTGCCAAGGTCAGCTGGAAACTTGATGCTGCTTGCAAAGGACTGGAAACTAGAGTTTGAATGTCTGAGTGCAATCATGCAAATGTGAACATTAAACCTGCCATCTGTTATTTTAGGCTACTGGAGTAACTTAGTTGATGCTTGAAAAATAATTTTCTCATGTTTTTTGGGCTATATTTAATTCGCTTACATATGGACTCACACTCACTCTAATGCTAACATCACAAATGTGACTGTGAGCTTGCTTTTTACAGTTCAAAATATAATGCTTTAAACAAACATAAACCAAACTAACCAAGGCGATCACATCACGCTGCCGCCACAGGATTAACAACTCAGGTAGTATTTAAATTAAAGTTGAGTACTTCTCTTAACTATTGAATTCAACCAACCAAATAATACCCCAAAATTACAGGTGAATTTGGAACACATTATGCTTATTTGTCTAAAATCAAATATGACTTCAATCACACTTACAATGACAGGCTCAGATTTTTGTGTGTACGGTCCATCCTTCTGTGAAACTTGCCTAAAATATAACATATCGTTGATTATTGGTAGTGTCCTCATTAATAATCGTCAAACACAATTCAGATGAGGTAATGGTCCTAATATTTGATGAAGAATCTTAAAGAGTCCTTACATATGGGAGTATCTATGGTACAAGAGCACTAATTCCACTGTACATGAACCATGGTTGACACTTGACACTGAACCTAAAAGCCCTAAACAAACCAAATCCAACTATGGAGAAGAGGAACACAACTCACCTCCGAGAATAGGAAACAAAGCAGAGAGAACAGAGCAGAGGTGGAGGAGTGGCGAGTAACTGTAGCGATGGCGGTGGTTGTCAGAAGCTAAGGGATGAAGCCGCTGCCGCTGCCGCGAAGGAAGAGAGTGACGAAGAGACGACTGATGATAGTGACGAGGAGATAAGTCTGAGAAGAATCAATTTTTTTTTTTTGATGGGGAGAAGAATCAAATTAGAATTAGGGTTTTTTTTTTGTTATTTTTGGGATGGAATAGAGATCAGGCCCAAAAAAAAAGAGATGAAATAGAGAAGAATAAGTTAGAGATGGAATAAATTCATCTCTAAATTCTGTCTTTAATAAACAAAAATTATATTTTTTTTAAAAAAATTTTAGAGACGGAACAACCACGGGATTGACACGGAATAGCCACGAATGTTGATCCGTCTCTTGTAGTGAGAATTTGTGTTTTTTAATTATCATTTTTTGGGTTCAATATATCTGAAGGAACGAAAATGAAGCGTCTTTTATTGGGAGAGTCTTTCGCTGTAATGGGTCCTATAGTACCCAATAGATTAATCATCAAGCTTGTATTGATAGATATTCTAATCAGAGAAAAAAAAAACCTAATTAAATAAGATACTATATTATGATAAATTAAATTAAATCACCCCTAGCTAAAATATATATAAAAAAACTATAAAATTTGTAAGTTATAGTTTATTTTAACATATTCAATTACTCTCCATAAACATATTCAATTACTCGAGTGCCTGTCACATGCGAGCCATTGAAATTCCATTTTCTGAATATTGCATGAATTGTGATTATTGAGGTCCGCTGAATTAACTATATCTTAATAATTTCATAATTTGTATACTTTATGGAGGTGATTCGTTATACATGATATATGTAATTAATTAATTATAATACACCAATAATTCAATTAAATTAAATAACCTTATTATAATTAACAATATCAGAGAAGCATGTGAATATTGCATGTACAATAAATGATCCTTCTTGTGTATATTAAGCACTTAGCTTAAATATTATTACTTGGTAATTAAAATTCCAAATATGTAAATAAAACCCTAATTTAATTTAATATAATCCTAGCTAATTAACGTAACTTTATTGCATACATATCAATTAATTATCTTATTTAATTTAAAATTTTTTAATCACTTTGTTTGTTTTTTATTTTGTTGAACTGGAAAAGACAATAGACTTAATAACTTTCTTATTGATTAGTTGGAAGGTAATTTGATTTTGTATATTTCAAAATTGTGTACATAATTAACTATGTATATATATATATATATATAATCACCTTTTATCTATTTGTGAAAAGAAGCAAAGATTACCAAATCCAACTTATATTTTTTAAATTTTTTTAAAAGGAATCAATAGTTAAATTGATACCACATGATCACTTTTTTAAAGGATCAAAGTACATGAAGCTTTAATTTTTATATAACACTAATATTTAAAATCCCAAAACACTTTTGGAACACAGACCTTAATTTGTAGATGAACCTCTTGCTGGCATCCAATTAATTAGGTGCATGAAACTTGTGTCTAGCTAGTTTCTTTTTAAGAGGCGACTTTGAGAAAAGACTTTATTAATAAATTCTTCATTAAGAAAATTAGCTAGAGAAAGAAAAGATAGATAGCTCTATATTAATTAATTAATTAAAGAGGTTTGTGATATTCAGGAGTAATAATATATTATTAAATAATTAAATTAATAAAATCATGCATTAATGGGAAATTTTTCAAAAGGGGCCGGGGTGCGAGGAAGAGTGTGATCACACAAACACGTAAATAAAGGTTGTGTGAAAGTGAAGTTTTGGCTTTTAAATTCCAAGTCTCACGCCATGAGGATTAAATATGAAGGTAGAGTCAACAAGTTATATATTATATATATAGCTTTAGGGTTTATATATGCTTAATTAATTAATTCAGAATTTAATTATATTAATGCCATATATATCATATTGTGTGGTCATTGTTCCTTATACTTATAGTATATACTAACAAGATATTGGAAAGCTCAATCTTTGGTTTCCTAGTGTTGTTTTTTGCAGACCAAGCCGACCTATATTTATTAATAATCATAATTAATATATTAGCTGTTGGGCTTTATATATATATATATAGAGAGAGAGAGACATTTTTAATTCCCACATGCTTTTGGAGGAAGATAATTCCTTTTTTACATATATATAAAAAATAAATAAAAGAAATAAAATGTTTAATATATATATATATATATATATATATATATTTAGACTTTAGATTCATTTGACAAAATATTCAGCTGCCTTAATTAGTTAGGATTTAAAAAATATATGATCAATACATGCCATTAGGTAGACGTACTGGACTTTTATGAATCTAATAGAGATTTGAAGTTTGAACTTAAAAGTTCACAAATATTCTTATAAAAAGTAAAATTCATTGTGAATAAGATAGATCTGAATGTATGTGTGTATATATATATAGCTTTTGGAAAGAACTATATATGGCCAAAATTAACACATTTGTAAAGATAAAGACATATTAGATTTTTCTTATTATAAATATATGTAGTTTTCAATTGACATATGCCTATACGTACAGATCAATTACATATATAAGTTTTGTATATATTTTATTAACTCAATCATTCATACAGCGATTGAAGATTAATATAGTCATCAAGTCAAATTTTCAGAATCCAATTCAAAATTAAAATGTTAAGTGATTAGACTATATATAAACATCTCACTCTCATTGAATATATATATTTACACACACACATGATCATATGAGTGTTTAATTTCATGAAGTAATATCTATATATATATATATATATATATATATATATATATATATAATGACTTTGCAGGTTTTTAATTATTGACATCTAAATTACATATTTTATAATCTAAAATATAAAGTAGAGATGATAAGAAATTGCAAGTTATAGCATAGTAATAAGAAGAAATTGAATAACTTCTTAATTATTATTATTATTTTGCCCTGACTTCTTAATTATTATTTAAGTCATTAATTTTTCCAAATATAATAACTATGATTTTATAATACATTTTAAAAATTAAAAGAAAGTTAACATACGCGAAGTATTTAATATATATTTTTATATTTAAAAAATTACATATGTATTTACTTGTGGATATATAGTACAATTTTAAATAAGTGACTACAAATATTTTTTTAAAATTCACTAAAAATATTTTATTTGCTTGCATGCGCCTTTGATCATGATCAGAATTCAGAAGTAAAGATTAAATAAATTTTGTATTAAAGCGATCAAGAATCAAGCGATCAACGTTGAAATTGGAAAAGGAAAGGAATCATTGAGAGAATATTCTATGGACTTGTTTCGTAGGTGAAATGAGTAAAAGAATAAGAATGATCGAATGAGAATGTTTGAGGAAATAAAAATAGGAAAAAACTTATGTGTTGTTATTTACATCCTTTTGATAAGGTTAACCAATTAAAAAAAGACATGTGTCATGTAAACAACAGCATATAAGTTTTGTTCATACAAATATAATGTCAATGTGATGTGAATTGAATTAAAGTGGGTAAAATGGCTTACATTAAAAGTAAAAATAGAATAAAAATGAGTAAAAAATAAAGACAAAAATATAATTTCATCATATTACATAAAGTAAGATTTATTTGATAAAAAGAATTTTTTCACCTGCCAAAGGCAGCCAATTTTAATGACTTTGAGCATACACATACATACGAAATTTAGAATTAATATTATTATAGTCAGATAAAAAATACTGTGCTTACAAAATATTAATTAATTTAAATAAATATTTTCAAAATTAGTACCAACCATTTGAAACAAATTAATTAAGTATATTCAATATATATAAGCTTTAAGGTGTTCAACGTATTGGATTGGATGGGTTGAAACGTTTTTTTCGATCAATTCGATTTGGATTGTCAATCCGGTGGAAATGCTTCATCCAATTCAATCCAACATAGATTTGATGGTTTGAATTAGATCAGTTGATCGGTTTTCTATGTAACAAATGAAAAATTAAATTTATTCTTCAATCTTCATTAATATAGAGTATATTTATAGTCTCATATCTAAACACAATCCAAACAAAATAAAGAGTACAAACTAAATACTAATATTTTTACAAATCCAATACTAAAATTCAACTATAATAAAATTTATTGCTTTACAATCCAAAAAATTTGTAAAAGTGATGCTTCCAATTCGATCCATATTAACCGCAAATATACAACAAAAATATATTACAAGCATATATAAACCAATTAACTAGAAAAAAGAAGATACCAAAACAAATAAAATATTATATATATATATATATAATTAAAATATTAATAAATAGATTATATAAATTAGATTGAATCGGTTGTCACATATAATCATCCATAATCAAATTCAATTAGATCAATTTTACTCATCACCTATCCAATTGAAAGTCGATTTTCATTCAATTTTGTTAGATAGAATTGAATTGGATTAATTGCAATTAGATAGAATTGGATTTTAACACCTAATAGCTCTATAGTTTTGTGCCATTCGATATATATAGAGTGAAATTAATAATATAGTGACTTCTTTGTTGAATTTTTTAAAACTGAAATATACAATATAGTAAGTAGGAACAATTTTTTAATACATTAAAGTATTAATAATGTCTATTTAATATCTTAAATTTGTTGTTTTACATATATACAGTAGAATTTGAATTGTGATATTACTATAGATGAAGCCGCCATCTGTGTTTGGGACACGTGGTAAGAAGATCCACCAAAGATGGGTCCACCTTTTATCTATTTATCTTTTTCCTTTAATTATTAATATTAATATCGTTATCACAAAAAAACATATGGCTTGACAAAAATAATTAGGACGTTTAGGTCGAATGAATGAGAGAATGGAAATTATGGAGAGAATAAAAATGTTATGTTTATGTGATGTGATGTAAATAGAATACATTAAAAGTAGAAATGGAATAAAAGTAGATAAAAAATAAAGACAAAAATATAATTTTATCACATTACAAAAACTTAGGTGTATTTGGTAAAAAAAATGTATGTGGGAGATGGTATTCTCTTGTTTTTTCCATATAACAAACATGGCCTTAAGAATTCCCGTAAAAGCTTTTGTCTTATCTATGATCTATGATTGTGGTTTCAAAATTTTAAAATGTTCAAAATTTTGTTTAGTAGACATCTTTTTTTAGAGAGGTTTTTTTAAACCCAAAGTTAGTTAAGTAGTTACGTTGCGACTCGATAAAATTGTTTGTGATTTAGGTCTATGTAGTAATTTTTTGGATTAGGTCTCTACTGATCTCTCAAACATACTATTGGCAGTTTGGCACTTTACCTGATAGTATTTGGAAGTGTCTTTCCTTTATATTTTTACTTAAAAAACACATACAATTTGTTTAGAGAATATATTAGGTGTTTGAAAATTTTTCTTATCTATAATTGTAGTATCATTAGAACGAGTCTAATTACTAATTCTTTAGGTAATATAAGACTCATTATTGAGAGTAAATTTTTTAACAGATAATGCTCAATCCATTTTATTCTTCTAAAGATCAAACTTGAGAGACAACAACACTTAAAAATATATAATTTTTTTTACCATGAGGTATGTGTATTTGAACATTGATGATGCAAATTAAACTATCATTTCTTTAACTTTCACTTTGACTTCATTTCTTCTTTTGGTAATATAATTAATATACCACATTGGTCTTCTTTAATTTCCTTGTAACCCCCTCCACCTTAACTTATTCATTTTGACCTTCTCTTAATTAATTTTTATTTTTCTAATTCCTCCTAAATAATTAAATAATTGTTTTACAAGTTTATTAATACATATCTTACTCCGTGAATATCAATATATTATCATTGAATAAGACGAATATTCATTCTCAATTTCTCATGTAATAAAGGATGATGCCAAGCTAAGTTAATATTAAAAATAAATGTCAAACCTATTTTCTGTTGTCCTTTTATCTTTTTATGGTGTTTCTTGCTATTTTGTTTATTGTTTTAAATTTTGTTCATTATCGATCTTTATTAATTCATACAAATTTTCTTTCATGATCGGCATAATGGTATACATGTGTGTGTGTATATATATATATATCACAATAACAATAGTAGTATAAAACTTGTGCACAATTTTTTTTCTATATAAAACATATATATATATAATTAAATTAACAGAATAATTCAGATGAGACTAAACCGTATAAATTAGTTTTCATATAACTTTAATTTGAAATTTTTTTAAGTTAAAATTTTTTTGGGGTTTTGGTCTTTTGGATACTAAAATAATGACGAATTTTAAAAAAATTTCAAAGTGTTTTGACTTCATCTAATTAAGTTTCAACTATTTAAATATATATGACTGATGATGATTTGCATGAAAGAAGAACTTTGCACCAATTACTAAAGATAAATGACAAAATTGAAATAAAATATGAAATTGAAATCTAGTAAAAAAATGAAGGTAAAAAAAGTTAATTTTATAAACCAAATATTATATATGGACTCCATGAAGGGAAATTAAATTAATTTTTCCATTTCGGCAAATGCGAGAAATTTACGATAAAGTCTGTTTTTGTGTTACTAGATAAAACCGAAACTAATTTAGTAATTTTAGTTAGAGACGAAAATACAATAAATCCAAATAATTAAATTCCTTAATTATTACTCACGAACAGACAATCATACACAACATATATATCTAAGCTATATTATTTGCCGGGACCTGAATGATTAATCTTCTTCAATATAATATCTATAGTTTTGGACCCTTCATTTATGTCACAAAATAGCTATATTTTTTAATTAAAAATATAAGAAAAATATATAATGAGAAGTAGTGGGAGAGAAAAAAAAAATATGATGGGTAGTTACTAAAAAAGTAAGCAAGTAAATAACTTTTCATCATTTATCAAAAAAGTAAGATGTGACACTAAAAAAATAATTTTTTTAATTTTACAAGCGTAACCTTTCAATAAATAATTACTTTTTGATAAATAACTACAAAAAGACTTTTCTTTACAAATTGTATTGATATCACAAAAGAAAAGTATGACCAAAAAAACTTTTTAAAGTATAACTTCTCAATAAATTAATAATTTTATATCTATATTTATATAATAATAATAATTTTATATTATATTTCAAAAAATAAAAAATAAAAAATATGTCAGCCTTTATATATATATATATATATATGTAAGTTAACGAACATGTAAATCTTGACTCCATTCATGATTCATTATTTACTATTAAACAAACCAGCTTGTCTAATATTTTTTTTGTTACACTCAATCAAAATTTGAACACTACATATATATAATGAATTATTCATGAACATTAATGACAATAATAATGATGATATAACTAACTATAAGTTTATTTAATATATGAATTTAATTTATTCTTCATATCCGATTTTGTCACTCATTCATGCCAGACAAACAGACCAAATGCTCAGTGAGCCATATATCTTATCCTCACTACTGTTTCTCTCTCTCTTTTTTTTTAAATATTTTTGCCAAACTTTATTTATTTAATTTTTATGTTGGAGTTTTGTGTCTTGATGAGAACAGCACAAACTCCAAAAAGTTCTCAAATTAATTTGACTTATAATAAAAAAGAAATCAGTCAAGTTAATCATGAAAAAATATATATATACCATACATATATATCATTAATTAAAAATCTTGAAGAAATTATATATATCATTCAATTTGTTATTTAATTTATGGCAGCTTGGTATGTTGATAAACGTAATTATCACATCATTTTCACAAGCTGGCATTAAACTTTTTTGTCAATTATATTGTGAGAAACAGTCATGAAGCTGCGTTTATATCCTTATAAGTACCGATCAATATTATATTGCATCATTGCTTCCATATTTGTTTTTGAGAATTAATTTCATAAATTTCCATTTCCATTAAGCACATTAAAAATGATGACCACATGAGACAGAGTTTGAGATATTTAATTTTTATATATAATTTAATTAATTAATGTTTTGAGTAACCTACCCTTTTGGATTTACTACATCTACTACACTGTGAATTGTAGCTGTATGTGCTGTGCATGTGTTGTCATTGGTAGTTGAAAATTCCTCCCACTACTCCTTTATGTGTTACATAAAGGAACAAAGAAAAAGCAGCCCTTTCTTTTATATCCATTTCGTTTTATTGAATGAAGAATAAAAAAATAGATGGGTAAAGTAAATTTGATATTTTAATATTTTGCGTTTGGTTAAATATATTTTTAATGATTGATGTGATTAATAATACATTTAAACTTTTATTTTCAAATAATAACCTTGTAATTTTTATTAATAATGTTAGAATAGATAACGGTTAGAGTTTATATGTGTGTCACGTCATATTTCACTCTTTTGTTTATGTAATGTAATACGTGACAAAAAAAATTGACTGGACCATCACGTTCAAAATGTTTTATGAGATGTAAAATAGACAAAATAATTTAGTGGAGGGTGGAAAAAAAAAGACGTATCATACATAAACCTAGTCAAATTGTTTTGCCACGTGTAACACTACATAAGCCCTAACTGTTATCTATTTTAACGGTGTTAGTGAAAAGAGAAAAATTGCTTAAAAAATAAAAGTTTAATGACATAATTAATCGTAATCAAACTGAATGTTCATAGGATATTAAATGTACTTTATATCAAAAGATATATATTCTTTGTGAAAGAAAAAAAAAAACACTTTCTTGTTAGTGAGGGTGGGGAAATTGAGGAGGACGTTTCTGATAGTGAAGCAGATATGATAAAAGATTGTTGTTTGTGATAACAAACTTTATACATGCTTTCAGCTATGGATATTCTCAAACCATAAAGCACTCCTTTCCTTTGGGTTCAGATTTACATTTTATTTAGAATCAATGGGATAATGAAGCCACAAATTTATTTTAATATTCAAAAATCAAGAATATGAAATAAATGAAAATATAAGAAGAATATCTAACTTACTTTATACTGAAAAAAGAAAACCGAAGAAAAAAAAAGTGAAGAATATTCTTCTTAAAAATATTATTACAATAAAATTTATGGGTAAATGTATAAACAACAAATGGATATTATGGTCCATCGACCCAGAAAAGTGAGGGCTGGCTGAGGCAGAGCTTTCAGTGGCTTGGACTTTGGACCATCAATATGAAATAAAAGTAGCAGAAATTTATGAAGAATTATTTATGGGAGCAAAAATTAAAATAAAATAAATAATTACTGAAGCATCTCAGAATATGATACCATTTTAAGTTGGCTCTACCGCTCAGGCAATCCACACAAAAGGGTTTTAAAGATAAATTACAATTCAGAACCAACTTAAACAATGAAGTTTCATCCATAATTGATAGCAGCAGAAAAAAAATACCAATAACAAAGTCCATATTCAAAAATAAAATTTTACGTACACTAATTCTAACAACGAAAAGAAAAAAAATAGACCACATCAGTCTATATGAAACTCAATCATTAACATACATACATGTCTATGTATAAATGATTCGGTTATTAATTTTTCTTTTTTAAATTTAAGTCTACCTAAGAATTTTCTATTTTTGTGGTAGAATGACATTGGATTTCAGATACCAGAAAGAACAATCTCAGACCATATATGTCATCCCCACTTGAATGATATTGGTGTGAGGTACTCTCATGTTAGCAGTACCTCCTCTGCAGTTGTTTCTCAAGAATGCATAGAAGTAATTTATGGTCAACTTCTTGAGGAAGAAAGAGTTCTTCTTTGCCCTCACATCAGCATGTCCAAGCAAATAGGTGCATCCAGATTCCATTGCTTCTCTAAGAGCTGAAAGCTCATATTCAAGACCAGGGTCGTCTTCTCCCTCTGACGGCATGTAGCTAGAAGGTAATGATGCTGATGCTGATGCTGATGGTGCTGAAGTTTCTTCTGAGTTCTGATTCCGCATCAATGGAATACTAAGCTCATCATCCTCAGCCCCGTTACCTCCAGGAGGATCAGAACCCCGAAATCTCACTGAGGGAGTATCTGTGTCCTCAGTTATGTTGCTCTCCAACTCCAAAGCAGTTTCTTGAGCTTCCCTTCTCAAGAATTTCTCAAGGCTTTCTATAAGAAGTTGCTCAAATGCATGGTGGTCTTCCTTCCTCACATCTTTGTAGCCATACCGGGCAACACAGCGAAACATATGGTAATCCTTGGGGCAAATTCTTCGAAATAGGAATCTTTCCTCTTGAGGAACCACTGGGATTGGGACATACTTGATGCAAACAAAGACTATAGTAGAGTGAATCGCAGGGAGGCTCAACAGGAACTGAGCAAAAAGGGAGGGAATGCCTTGGACAAGCTCATTGTATAGCAAGCCTATTCCTGGGACTCTTGCAGTTCCAAGATTGGAGCCAAGGTCAAGCATCAAGTCCAAGGAGATCTTCTCCCTCACTTCGCTTTGGTACTTCAATACACTCCCGTAGTTCCACGTGTACATCACTGAGAGGAAAACAGCAGAAAAAGCAAGAGGAAGCCAGCCACCCTCCACGATTTTCGATAGGACAGATGACATGTAAACAAGCTCCACTGATCCAAATACAAGTGGGAAACAACATGCCAAAAACAAATTGGTCTGCCAGATTAGAAGCATCACAAGGGTCACCAAGGTGGTGCTAACCATCATGACTCCTACTTCAGCAATGCCTACGATGGTGGTAGATGTCACATTAGTAGATATAAGATATACCATGAAAACTAAGTAACTAGGCTTGTGTGCTGTATGATTTCAGTATCATTTGGTCCCTTCTAGCAATCTCTGGGTTCAAGGTCAATATTATATGAAAGGCAGCTGGTAATATTGTAGATATCATGCTCAAGCTCAATATTAGACATCTGGATTTTTTCAAGTTTTCAAGAATGAATACATGCGTTTTAGTGCAGAAAAGGGAGATAAAAAGTAAGGGTTTAATCTAAAAAAGAGAGAAGTAATTGCAAGTTAATCAATACTCGAAGCATACATTGTATGAGTAATTCTGTGACATAATGCTTGACATGCTACCAAATTATAAATCATGGACAAGATAGAAAATAGATGACAGATTTAGAAAAAGGAAAACAGATTACCATATGCATTTGCAATATCAGTAGTGCTCCGGAAGACGGAGACGACAACTATGCACATCATCATAAGAAAATAGTTCATTACAGGAATGTAAATTTGACCCATTTGTTTTTTTGAGGTGTGAATTATCTTTAGCCTTGGGAAGCAGCCCAAAGCCATAGATTGCTTTACACATGAGAATGTAGCAGATATCATTGCTTGGCTGGCAATCATAGCAGCAAGTGTGGCTATCACAAACACCGGCCAGAAGAGACTCCCTGTTTCACACAAACCACAAATAGATGGTACCAAAATGATTATGATACAGAACTTATATCTCTTAAATTGGAGTTTTAAGTACATTCATTATATAGGCAGATCACCTGGCACAGAGGCATAGAATATTGTTGAATAAGAACTTGGGTACTTCATCAAATAAGCAGCTTGGCCCATATAAGCAAGGAGGAGGCAGGGAAATACCACACAAGTAAAAGCAATCTGTATAAACAATTAAATGAAAGACTTAAAGAAAGCAAATTCAATATGTTATTAAAGGCTTAGTAAAGCAAAATTATGGGTTTACAACAAACCTGTATTGCTCGTACAGAAAAATGACCCAGATCAGCAAACATGGCTTCAGCACCTATAGAGGAATATACAAGCAAATTCAACTTATGTATTGTCTAGCATGTCTTGTTTAGAACTACATAGTACAGCATGTTGAAAGAACTCAACTCAGGTAATTGGCAAACTTGAAAACTAGTAAATTATCCGTAAGGAAAAAAAACTTCAATATCGTATCCTGGGAATGATAAAATGTATAAATTAAGTCATATATCAATAAGTACTAATTCTATGATATTAACCACCGAGAAAAAGATATACCTGTAATACACAGAACACAGCCACCAAGTGCTGACCATGCACGTGAGGTATTCCTCTTGAAGAAATAATAGATATAAGCTGGATTGAATGCTCTCAGAACAGTAATATCATATTTAAGTATATTGTATAGTCCAATAGAACCCAGAGAAAAGAACCATAGAGCAAGAGCAGGGGCAAACAAGAAAGCCACTTTACTGGTACCAAATCGTTGTATGCTGAACAAAACGATCAGGACTACAATTGAAATAATGACCACCGCATCTGCCAGAAAGATTCACAGAAAAAGTCTAAGCTATTTTGTGCGCAATGTTAAAACTGTCCATTGCCTACATAGTTCCATAAGATAGCTAAGAGTCAGCATTTTTCAGGAGACCTAAACCTCAATAACAGGGAATTTGACTTCATGAGGAAAAAAAAAAAAATTAATACTGTCCATTGCCCATAGTTCCACGAAATAGCTAAAAGCAAGGCAGCTAGCATTCTTGGGAAAACTTGAACCTCAATAATTGATAGTTCAAAGAAAAGGAAAAAAGCTGCCACAAGAATTTCCATAGATTAGAAGCACGTGAATGAAGTTTTCAGGTATTACC
Source organism: Senna tora (assembly GCA_014851425.1). Classification (NCBI taxonomy): domain Eukaryota; kingdom Viridiplantae; phylum Streptophyta; class Magnoliopsida; order Fabales; family Fabaceae; genus Senna; species Senna tora. The sequence goes on from CM026270.1 coordinate 11,105,333, forward strand.
CATCTATCAAATGGAAAGTGACTTGGGATCTATTCACAAATCCCCATCCCTATTTTTTGAGTTCTCTCTATGATTTCATTATTTATTCACTGGTTTTTTCATTTTTAAATAAAGGTAAATTCTTTAAAAAGAAAAAAAGGAAGGAAAATGTACCCACTTGTACCAATTCCACTTATTTCATCTTGTAGACCACTTATAGCAGACATCACTGCAATAAAGAAGCATCATGATTAAGTTATAGCGCAAACAGATTATTCTGAACATTAGTTCAATGAAAAATAAAAACACAAATTCCATAAATGAGATTACAAGGAAGGGTACAAGTAAAAAGGCCAATTCAATCAATTCAACCAAATATAGTCCCAAATCACGAGTGACCAAAGCTGCAACCCCACTTAGAGGAAACCATGTTTGCAACTTATGTACCTGATATTGCAGGGGTTAGAATACCATCTCCAATAATCATGGAAGTTCCCAGCAGAACCAACAGCAACAAAAGGGTTTTCAAAGATGACCTCCTTTCCAAAGTCTCCTTTATACTTAGAGCCCTTTCCAGTTCTGGAGTGGGCAGTTTGAGCTTATAACTTGAGATATGTTCATCAGCTTGTTGACGATTTGGAAGCAGATTCACATTTGCATACCTGCATATGAGTGAGTATAGTGCAAATGTTCCTCCTACAGGCATATCCATTAATGAATTAAAAACTATGACATACAATGTGTTAATTAACCAAAGTAAAAAATGCATAGCGGAAATGTGAATCTATTACCTTCTCCATTATCGTTTGCCTTGAGGACTATAAATACATACTTTGCTAATGGGATAACTGCTATTGTGTACATTACTAATGACAACGCTCCCAATACATCAATCTCCGATTCAATTGGAACCTTGCTGAAGACATCAGCAAAGACATATAGAGGGCTTGTTCCCATGTCACCATATACCACACCAAGAGTCTGAAATGCCATTGCAATAGTGGGCCAAAGGGGAAGGTCCTGATTCACATAAGTACTACAAGTTAAAAAGAGAAAAATGGCTTTCTATGTGATCTATTAAAAAAATCATGTACCAAAAGAAGTGGTGAAGACATCTCATGAGTCATGACTTCTCTTACCTTAGTCAATACCTTGGTAAGAATAACAGTAAAACATTAAACCAGCAAACTCAACAACAACTATACAAAACAAACAGGCATCCCTAAATTGCTAAAGGATGACGTTATGGATAAATTAAATTACCTTGGAGTGATGGCCGTGACTACCAGCAATTTCCATAGCTTCTACATCAAAGGAATCAAGTCTCTTGGGTTTCTTGACAAGCCTCCTTCTGACTGAACCATATCCCTCTGTACCTTCGTTTTCATTGCGCTTTGACCATGGAAGCGCCTCCCAGTAGACTTCACTACCATCAACCCATCTGGAACCGCTGCTTCCCCCACTATTGCTACTACCCAACAACCTCACACTGCTCTCTTCGATCCTATCAGTTTCCATTCTTCCACAACGCAAAAGCAAGTGCTAGATGCTACTACACTACTGTTAGCTTCTGAAAGGATGAAACGTTACCATCAGCAGATTTCTTTCGTGTTTGGGAGAAAACTTCATGCTTCTGCGAAACCCTTCTCTTCCAAGTTCCAATCTTCAGAAACGTGAAGAGAGCTTAATCAGATGTTACAGCTGAAACTTGAAACTTGAAACTTGAAAACGTTTCGAGAGCTAGAAAAGTCATTAGCCTTAGCCCATTACGACGATGACGACACAATCATTGAATGAGAAAACGGGGCAGTGTTGTCACTGGTCAGTAATAGCCCCACTGCGCTGCCCAATAATAAAAAATTGGGAAATGAAAATAAAAAAGAAAAACTAGATTAAACAAAATTATCTTTTTGTTCTCATTGGCCACCCGCTCCATTTGATTTATGAAAAAGAAAAACGATCATAATTATTGTTGTAATAAAATTAAGGATAATGCTTTGGACAGTTTTCACTCATCAGTCTTAATTATTAAATTTGTTAGGAGATCTATATTATTTTAAATTAAAAAAATATTTTAGCACATATAAACTCATCCTAGTTTATCCTAAAATTAATTACATTTAAAGAATGAGTATTAAAAATGAATTGTAACCATTAACAATAAAGAAATTTAGTAATATCGTACTATTGAATTTCAATGCATCCTTTTAATTATGTAGTATCATTTGTTAATATTAATTAAAAATTTACATTAATTAAGACTCATTTTAAATGGATTAGAAATCAACTAATTAAAAAGATGTACTGAAATTTAGTACTACTGTATTACTATACACGAGAATATGCCAGGGTATCCTTTATTTGTCTTATATGTCCCTACTCCCTACTAAATGTCCATTATGACCCCTATAAGGCATGGATTGGAGATGACTCTGTAAGTCTTTTCCATATAAGAGGCATGAAAATGAGCACTTGAGCAGCATATGTTTGGACTTGGGCCGTCGCAACTAATTTTTTAGAAGTGGATCTGATAACAGTAGCCCAAAATCACTAAGGCCCACGGTCCACAACTCAGATATTTATTTACAAAAGCAAAAGGGGGAGTGGGACCCCCACACCCTAAATATAAGTTATATATCTTGATGTGGCCTAGGGTTGTTACTTGTTAGACTTGAATTCTGTTCTGATTTCCAGAATACTTGAGGTCTTCTTTCAGGTGATCTCTCCTTTCACTCTGTAAGGCCCACTCCCTTTCTTTCTTGAGCTAAAATTTTCCAGGAAAGTTGCGGTCTTTTTTTCTTTTTTTAATCTTTCTCGTGCTTTAAGGGTTTGTATGTGAAGTTTGTATCTTTGTTCATTGATTGCTGGAAGGTGTTGCAGCATTTGTTTGTCTTTCCCTTTTGTAAAGTAATCGGTGGGTTGATCTTGTTTTGTGATCTTCTTACAGGTTGATACTGGCTTGGGAATGTCTCGGGTTTATGTTGGGAATTTGGACCCTCGAGTCACTGAGAGGGACCTCGAAGATGAATTTCGTATCTACGGTGTTCTTCGGAGGTTTTTTATTCATTTCCTTTGTTTTCCTTCTCCACTCTCCCTACTAAATTTCGCCTCTTTATTACGTTTTCTTTTGGCATGGTTGATTATATGTGAGATATGACATCTGTGTGCTTGTGAAAGTCACTTGTTATTTGGCATTCTGAATTTGAGATTGGTAGTTGAATCTTGAAACCCCCTTTTTTCTTTATTTTTTAATCTTTCGTACATGGAAAAGGGAATGGTTATCTCCTTATCTCAGTAGTCAGGATCACAGTTTCTTGTTGCCAAAAGCAAATATTTGTTTCTGGTATATCTTGTATCTGATGAGTTAATTGATTCTTCATTTTGTATGCTGATCTTTTTTACGAGAGCTATTTTTCTTGTTTGACGCCATTCCAATTCTTACTATCAGAGGTTTTAGTAATAAAGGCACATCAAGTAATTGATAAACTCTGATAAATATGTTTAATGCAGCGTCTGGGTTGCTCGAAGGCCACCAGGATATGCTTTTCTGGAATTTGATGACAGGAGGGATGCACTTGATGCAATTCATGCTTTGGATGGTCTGTAGTTATACTTGGTTGATTTCTTGTTGAATTCATGTTGCTATCTCTGTATACTGTACTTGTTAAGCCTCTCCCCTCCTCCCCTACCCTTTTCTGAAAAATCTTGATTCCAGACTTGCTTGAATAATTGAATGCTATGCAGGCAAAAATGGTTGGCGTGTAGAGCTTTCTCATAATTCCAAGGGTGGTGGAGGACGTGGTGGACGTGGTCGAGGAGGTGAGGACATGAAATGTTATGAGTGTGGTGAGCCTGGTCATTTTGCTAGGGAGTGCCGCATGCGCATTGGTTCACGAGGCCTAGGAAGTGGACGGCGACGAAGCCCTAGTCCTTATCGTCGGCGTAGAAGTCCAAGTTATGGCCGCAGGTGGGTTGTATGCTTTGGATGCATGACTTGAAAAAATATGCATTTCAAACTATCTGTACTCTTCAGTTCTTAATTCTCTTATGTTCATGGGTACTTTGGTGGACCTTGTATTATTCATTCATTGCAGTATGTCTTAAATTAATGAATTTGATTTCCTTCATATCTTCAGGAGTTATAGCCCTATTGGAAGAAGATCTCCTAGACACCGTAGCATAACACCTCCTCGACGTGGTCGCAGTTACAGCAGGTCCCCTCCATACCGTCACTCTCGTCGTGACTCTCCTTATGCCAATGGGTAGGTTTAGCTTATTAAATGCAATTGTTGTAAAATGATTTGAATTTTCACTGCTTGGATAACTACATTTATGTAAAATAATATGATTTCTTTTTGCAGAGATTAAGGGCAGAATGTGAGTGGAGCAAATGTTGGACGACCTTCAAGAATGGCCTCTCTGCTGTAGTGTAGTTCCCTGTAGGATTGGTTGAGCGAACAATGCATGTTAGTTATGTTGATAGCTTGACAATGGTAGTTCTTAGATATTTGGATTTTGATGGCACCCGCAAAGTGTTTTAGCTGCCAAAAGGATGCTTTGGGTACGTAAGCATCTGTCTCTCTTCGGCTTGCTGAAACTTAAAGGTCTCTTCCTACTTTATGTTATTTGCACCTTATTAGTTTTACTAATCTATACTTATATACTATGGTACATTTGACGTATTTGCATTTATGGATCCTAAAGGTTTTTTTTTTCTCTCTTGTTTTCCTTTTGATGTGAGGTGTGATTATCGGCAAACCGACACTTACTCCATCTTTTTGTCTGCTTCTCTGCGCCACAATCATCTCATCTCGTTCCTTCTGCATACAAGTGACTAAAGATCAATATCTGCAATTAGTTGTGTGCACCGTATTTTTTCTGTTCTTCGGGGAAGCTTCTGGTTGTTAATCTTTTTGTTAGGTGTTCATTAAGGATTACTACAGCTGCATCCTCTATATGAATTGGAGCAGTGTAAAGGTGGAAGGATATAAAATAGTAATTGACCTACTGTATCTTCATCATTTGAGTCAAATTGGCCTTGTATGGTTAGTTGCTGCGATTCATGTGTCTGCTTCTCAAAACCAGAACAAATTCTTGGTTGCTTCTCTCTAGTTGAATTGTTGGCTGCTTCTTCAAAACGTCTGCTTATCCATTAGAACCATCTACTCATGACGCCAAAATTCAACGACTTGGTTCTGTGGGATTTTTTTTTTAAATACTCACCCTCGGCATATAATCTGTAGTTGCCTAGCCATGGATATGCAAATTCATAGGATCAAGAGGATATATTCTGTTTGTCTAATTTCTTTCATTCTCTACCTTAAGTTGGCATGGCATGTGCATTGCCACCCTATTCAGCTGGCTAGTGACTGCATACTTACTCATGATATTTTGAGAATCCGCCATCTTCAGCAGTTGTAACGTTTTCTGCGACGCACTAGTGATCCTCGTCTGCATTTAACCTTGCCAAGTGTCCTCCGGTCCTTTTATTTGCTTCTAATGATTGTCAGCTTCGATGCCGTTCTATGAAGATTTATTTTGCAGACTTTAGTTTGTCTTAGGAAGGGGTGTGGTCATTCTTTTTGCTTCTACTTTGATTATACCTGGTACTGAGCTGAGTGATGTCTAAAGAGAATTTACATCAAATGATGGCATTTTCTGAATTTGCTTTCCAAAGGAGTAATGGATGCTGTGTTATTGTCATGTAGTGTGACTAACTAGATGATTCCATGCTTGATCCAAGGAAGGAGTGGGTTGGGGAAAATTAAGATTTCTATTGTTGGTTTATTAAAATTGGATAATTGGAAAAGTTTAACTCGGTTAAAATTGGATGATTTGACTACCTAATGGTTTTTTTTTTTTTTTAAATGTTTGGGTTTGAAATTGTCTTTAAAGTTAAGACTAGATGTATTGGAGATTATAGAATTTGAAATTTTATGTTTATCGATCAATGTAAAAGACTATGGCTTGAATTTACATTTTTATGAGAATGGATAATTGTGAAGTGATGAAGTATAAAGAGAGAAATGAAGAAAAAGAACTTGAGAGAAACTAAATTAAGGATGTACTTTCTATTCTTCATTTTGGTAGAAATCATCGGTATTTAGAAGGTTACTAGATTCTCTAACTTCTCTTTTCCCTTTCTACACTTTACCACTATCCCCACTTTAGAAAATTCATTTTTAAGATTCGTTTTTTTTTTTGGGATACATAACCAAACTAAGTACAAAGCCAAAACTTATAAACAGCACCAACCACTACTGCCAAAGGACTTACTATGCAGTCTATGCTGACTTAAAAACCTATCTAGATTCCACCCCGCTTGCATTTTAAAAAACTGAACATGACTGAACCTACTTAATAAAACCTTAATGCATGTCTTCACCTAACACCTGTATAAGAACATTGGACATATAACCTTTAACCATAAGATTGTTCCAGCTATCAACTAAACTACAATTATTTTGATTAAACCTTTGTTCCAACACTTTTTGAAGACACTTACGAACTAAGATAAGAATACCCTGCTGCTTTGTCAAATTATTATGGACTCCATAACAGCCTTCAATCATCTTTCTTCCTTCCAAGAAGATAATTGCTACAATCCTGTGAATTGTGCCCATGTCTTCTCTTAATTTTCTTACCATTAATAACTATAGACCAACCTCTCTGAGGGATTTCCTCCACCTGATCAAGGATCTTTTGCTGCAACCTCTGAGATGCATTATTATCTGATCTTCCATGAAGCTTAAAAGCAACTTTGATTACCTCCCACTGAGCATAGATCATGTTTATAGTTCTGGAATTATAGTCTTGCCTTCCATAGCCTTCAAGTTCTTGCATCTCCAGATTACCTGCAAAACAACACACATAAATCTAAAAGTTTCTTCATCATAGATAAGTGAATCCCAAACCAAATTGCTCTAGCAAAATTGCATGATATAAAGATATGCTCTCTCGTTTCTGTCCCTTCACCACAAATTGCACATTCTGTAGAAACTGGAACATGATGCCTCTGAAGATTTTCATAATTGGGAAGATTATTGGTGAGACTAATCTCCATATGAACATACATGATAATTCTTTGAGGAAGCTGCAATTTCCATATAAACTTCCAAAACGCCTCCTGCCTATTGTTAATATTGCTCAAACCACCTCTTGAAGCAATTTTATCCATAACTAGCATTCTATAACCTTCCTTGACACTGTAGTCCCCTGACTTAGCTCCACTCCAAACTATCTTATCTTGAATACCTGTTATCGAAGCATGGGCCACCAAAGGTGGTTGCTGGTATTAATTGATTTTCTATCACCAACTCTCCATTTCAGGTTTCCAAGAATAATTTGCTTGGCTTTTAGAATCTTTCCACATCCAGGAACTAGAGGACTGATATTAAGTGCTCAATTATTATTTTATATCAATAACATCATCATTCATCCAATTTGATTACTGGTTGAATTTAAGATTAAATTTAGGTGAAATTTTTTATATGTTTGTTATGAGGGACTCTTGTACAATTAAGACACATGACAACAAATTTTTACAGGATTAATCATAGGTGAAAGGAGAATGTAAAAGATTATATTCTACATAACCAATCATAAAAAAAATAAATAAAATCTATAATCTAAAGAATTATATAGTATTTTTTTTAAAAAAAAAAATTTATTAGATCGTGACATGACAAAATTTTCGGTTCTTAGAAAGTCCGCGTTTCTAAACACTTTCTGAAGTGCCTGCCGTAACTAATAATGCGTTGAGAAGTCAAAGTCTTCCACTTTAATTGTTCCTCCAAAAAAAAGAAACCCAGAGACAAGAGATAGCAGTTTGTATTGATCTCCATTCTCCTCCATCTAATAAGCTTCACCTGTTAGAATCAGGACGGTAGTGAGAGAGATAATATGGAGAGTGAAAGCAAACATGACATGCAGAAGCTTAAGGAGAAGCTGGAGGTCTCTGATATTCTCAAGGAAGCTGTTATAATCTTCTTCACAAACGTCAACTTCATTATCTTCACTCTCCTCATTTCCCTTCCTTTCTTTTCTCTCATGGTTTACTTTGAAACTTGTCTCCAACAAACCCTGATTGAAACCTCAGAAATTCTCAATCTACCCACTATTTCCTTCACTTATTATGGCTCAATCGTTGACTTTCAGATGAGAGATTTCACCATTAACTATTGCCTCAAGTTGATTCTTCTTGGATTTATTTACTTGGTACCCCTCCATCTCCTAGAGCTATGTTCTGCAATTATTACTATAAATTTGGCATCAGAACTACGTTCAGAAGACACCAAAATGAGTCTCAAGGAGATGTTTCAAATACCCATTTCCATATCAATCTTGAGAGGAACATTACTCACTTCCATCTACGTCCTCTTGTTCTCCACTAGTTATCTCTTTGGATTACTATGGATAGTTATTAACTACCAAGTTTTCTTTAAGAATTTGAGTTATTACTTGATTTTTGCAGTAATTTGCAGCCTGGCTTTTTCGAAGCTGTTAAGAGTGTACTTGGAATGGAGTGCTATGTGGAATATGAGTATTGTAATCTCAGTACTGGAAGGCGTTTATGGTATTGAAGCATTGGTGCTTTCAGCTTATTTCAGCAGAGGATGTCAGAGGAGAGGACTACTTTTGATGCTTATTTTCTTTGCTTGGGGACACTTTTTGAGGCTCTTTTGTTTATACATTGGAGGCTATAAAGAAAGAAATGGTGTTGCTGCACAAGTTGGTTTATTCTGCTTGGCTAATCTGCTGAAATGGGTGGTCTGTATGATCTACTTCTATGATTGTAAGGAGAGGAGCTTAGAGAAGAAAGTGGATGAAGAATTAGGTCAAGATGTTACAGTTGTTCATGAATGAAAACTGGTAGCTTTGAACAGAAAGAAATAAGGGAGTTTATAGGAGTTCAGAACTATGATTATTCAACATAGTTCACCCTAAAAGTCATTTTCATTGAATGTATAATAGAGCACCTGTATCCTCTTTATTATCTTAATAATCAGTTCCACTTACATTAGATTGGATCCCATGTTTATGGTTTGATAGATCAGGCAAGCAATACAAAACATATTTCAAGATTGATGTTAACGTCAGCACTTTAAAACGTGTATTGGAGTTCAAATCAACCTTGCAAATTGAGAGTTGAGACCAAGCAAACATTAGGGACTAAATTGAAAAAAAAAATGTTAAACTTGAGGGATCAGAATGAGGTTTTTTTTTTAATTATTTTAAAAAAAACGAAGAAACAAGAACAATAAACCAAGCCATAATTGACTATAACAATCATCTTTCCTTCCACATGTGCAAAAACAATCTATCAAAATTGATTGATCATGTGAAACAGCAAATTTTGTTTGATTAGCAGAATGCATTTCAGTGCAGATAGAAAGCAACGTTAAAACATTTTCTAAACACCTAACTAATATTCCATCTTATAAATTTGGTCCAACAAGAAAGTTAACTGACATCTGAATCCATGAGCTATTGCCTATAACTCCATTTTCCGAATACAAGAATCATCCTTCATGTAAAAGTAAACCTCTAACTTATTGTTCATTGATAGATGGAACACTCCAACATCCATAGCCTGCCTTCTACAACAGTCACACATGGTCCATCATCAAGCTCTTGAAAATTTTTCTCACTTTGCTTTAGATTCAATCACTTTCTTAGCAAAAGATGGCAAGCAGAAAGATGCTGTATGAATCTGGAATTGAATACAAGGACATACATAAGCTTAAATAACTAAGAAATAGTAGTCAGAAAGGATATAGGGGAAGAAGAATAGAAGATGGGCAGGGGAAAGCTGAAACACACCTCAGAGTTGTAGAACTTGAGTGGTCTTACTGACTTCTGAGTGTCATTTTCATCTATAGGATTCACAGGATGCTTGAAATCAACAGGAGGTCCCTCAGTTGAGCAAAGCATAAAACCGATCACGCCGCTGTAATGAAACAGTAAGTGTGACATCAACATCAGTGGTCATACTCGCTCTCACTATCCCCACCCAGACAGCACATCAATTATATAACAAAATAATGTCATGTACAAGTACAACCAAACCCCTGCACTTGGGGGAGATAGCAAGAAAAAGGGATTTTTTCCATGGCATAATGATTGATGCCATTGCAATTTTAAGTGACCATTTTCTTCTGGGAGAATTAGTATACCAATTATAGTTAAGGTGTTTCATGCAGACCACAAACCCTAAACCCTAAAACTAAATTTATGTAATTTTTTTTTTAAAAAAAACCTGGGGTATGTAGGAACTGTAGTCCAAGCATAGTTAACAGAGCCTTTGAATATCTGGCGACAATTTGCAACTATGTCCTCGATGATATGCATATGAAGCCATATACTCTCTGCTTGAGTACATACAACTCCTCCAGGACGAAGAGCTTTTGCAACTGACTGAAAAAATGGCTTTTCAAAAAGCTCTTGAGCAGGGCCTGAAAAATACGAAATTTAAGTAGACTTTTAGGGAAACAATCTGAATTACCACACATGAGGAGACCAATAGTAAGGCATTACAGGTATAGCACACACCTATTGGGTCAGATGAGTCCACTATAACTGCATCATAGGTTCCTTCTGGAACTTCCTTCAAAAATGCAACTCCTAGACCATTGAGAGACAAGCAATCTTGAGATGACAATTGAAAGGGAAATCAGGCTTTTAGAAGACCAAAATGGAAAAGTTGACCATACCATCACCAATATGAAGTGTCACACGTGGATCCTCATACCCTACTGCTACTTCAGGGAAAAACTCCTTGGAGACCTGCAAAGAACAAAGATATAATTTTGATATGATGTGGCACATATGCCTACAAGGACTTTGAGGATAAAATCCTTATCCATTTTAGGCCAAGTGAAAAGGCCAGGATAGTAATAACCAATGTTACTTAAAAAGTAAGTGGAATTGGAAGTAACATAGGAGTAGAATTATAAGTGCTATTACTTACATCAACTACCATCTTGTCAATTTCACAAATGTCTATCTTCTCAATTGAAGAATGGCGTGATACTTCTCGCAGGACCCCACCATCTCCTCCACCAATAACCAAAACCTAACAAAAAAACATAATAGTAAGAAAATGAAAACAAAATCAATACAGTGACTTTACTGTAGGGAGAACAGGTTTATCCTCCTAAGTGTTTCTGTTTGTTATCACCTAACATTTCTTTCCCAAAACCCGAAATTGGTTCAAGTAAGTCATATTCTAAATGTCTTATCACAATACATTGGCATGATCCATCCTATTATGTACAACAATTTCCATCCTCCAACCTTCTCAGTAAAAGCCAAAGGAAACTAAAGAACAAAGATTACAAAATAAACCTTATGTTGCTATGCTAAAGAAAAACAAATGTTGCAGCAAAAAGTAGAATGAATTAGGACACATCAACAATCTGAGTAATTCCAACAAATTCTTTCCTAGAGGGCTAGAAGTACAACAGACCTTCTTGGGATTTGGAATAGAGCAAAGAGGAAGATGAGTGATCATCTCTTGGTAGGCACATTCATCCCTTTCGGTGAGCTGAATTACTCCATCCAAAACGAGAACCTTACCATATGTTGATGACTACATAGAGAAAAATGTTTATCTGTGAATATAAAAGGAACATGAACAAGGAATAAACATATAATGACAAACTTTTCTGGACCATGCTGTACCTGGAAGACCATAACATTCTGATAATCAGACTTCCCTTGGAACAAGACCTTTTCAACCTTCAAGGAGTGTGCCTCCCCTGCAAAATTACAAAGACGGGATTCAAAAGCTTTAAATGTCTATCATTGCCATAAATTAAAACCTATTTGTTACCTAACGAAAACTGCATCTTCAATCAAAAACAGATCAACATGTCAATATATATCCATGAATACCAAAGGAACCTACAGAAACCTCGTAGCCTAAATAAATATAAGTCCATGTATTTTATGAAATTTCACCGGAAAATTCAATTCCTTTTAGTAGTAAGCATAATAATTACAAGCTCCAGGAAATTTTTACTGAAAACACAATATAATTTCTACCTCCAGTGCTTAGCGCCATAATACCAAAATTTACAGTCAGATGTCAGACATGGCACGACAATACAATTACCAAGCAGTCAACTCTTCACAGAAAGGAAGAATACATCTATAGCCAAAAAAGGACCATGACAAGAAAAGGTTGGAGCAAAAATGCAAAGCATTCAATAAACTACGCCTTAGGACTCTTTTCTAAATGGTGCCTCTCCCCATTTTAGGGAGAAAAAAGGAATTGAAATCATAGGTTCCAAAATATACAGATAAGGAAGATGCCAAAAGAGGGCTATGATTACAAAATTGACTGAAATCAAGCAAAGCACATTAGCCATGATCCAGAAAACAGGCACAAAATCATTCAAATCACTAAAACCACGTATATGTACTGATGTACATAAGCACAAACCCCAAAATAGCTGAAACACATAAATTAAAACGGGTAAGGTTTCCTATAAATCACATAAAAAAAGAGAGAAGAAATTAACACTTCACTTTGTCGGGAACCAAACACATTGAAAAGGAGCAACCTTGAAAGCATCCCATAAAAGGGTTTTGAAGAGGAAACTAACCAGGCCACATTGGGCTAATTTCGGAGAACCACCCAGGAATCACAGCTGAAATACCATTAGGGTCCTTGTTAGCCTCCGTCTCCATAGAGACGACAGAAGCAGAAACCCCATTTTCTTCATCTTCTCTCGGCCTCTTCACAGGCAAATCGGTAGACACAGCAACGCCATCTGAGGCCATAACCTGGTCGCTCTGCCGAACTCGCTGCCTCTGCACTGAAGCCCTTCGTAGCCACTTGCTTGTGACTTGTGAGAACTCAAATAGTAGTACGGTAGGGAAACCACACACTATGATATGGTCTTCTTCTTGGATTTATATAGAGCTGGAAAATAGAATAATATAAAGTATGTGGGGCACATCGCAAATTAAAAGAATCTGCTTTTGAAAGGAGGCGTTTGGAAAGTTTAGAAATTAGAGGATGGAGCGTGGGATAAAGTAAATGGAGTGTCCAAACAATGCCCTATTGGTTTGCATGTTACGTGTTGTTTCGCTAAGTACAAGGGGAAATGATAGGGCTTTCAATTGGAGTTTCTTTGGGATTAGGGTATGGCAGCGGCGGGATAGTGAGTTTTAGAGTTTCACAAAAGGAGGGGAGGACCATCATGAATGTCATATGGGTTGCCGTAACAAATTTTTTATTTTTTGGGTAACAAATTAATTTAAGCCGTGAATTAAATTTCAATTTATTTATCTTTATCATAATAATTTCAAATTCTTTCAATTATTGATCATAAAAAATATCCCAACCCTAATTTTCTAGTCCATGAATTATTGTTTAGTATACTATTTAGACTTTAAATTTTAAAAATATATTATTTGATCTCTAAATTTGCACATCTATTAATTATTTAGTCTCAGAAATATTAATCATTATTTAATTGGATGACATGATCTTTCAACACTAATGTCTCGTCGTTAACTTGATAACTATGCTGCTGTATCATGATGTCACATCTTTTTGAAAAACAAAATTTAAAAAATCAATTTGTTTAAAAAGTCGATCTTTATATTTTTTGAAACGATAATCAAATTAGAGATTGTAACTAATCTCAATTTATTAAGGATAATTTATTAATATAAGATAAAGATATGATTTTCACGGTATTCAAATCACTAAGAATAGGGAAAATAAACATAATATTACAATCTACTCTGAAAATAATGTGTCATATTCCTTAGGTTTGTTTTGAACAAAATGATTAAATTTGTTGTTGCAGAAAAAAAGAAGGGAGGAATAATGAAATGAGTAAAGATAATAAAGTGATTGATTCCATTTATAATGCAATATTCTTTTCCGTCTAGCCAATCAGTGAGAGACACTTTGACCTCTCTTCTTCCCCAAAATCATGTTTGATTTCCCTCCCTCAAATTGCAATACAATTCCATTTATTGGTAACTATTAAGACTAGATAATAATGCATTTAAAAAGATAACAATAAAGAAGAAGAAGGAGAAATTCCTTTTAATCCTAAAAGAAAACAAAAGGTAACTCATTATCATTATTATTTTAAAATCATAAGCTCTTGAAAAATATGTTGACATGGCATATTAAATTAATATTGATTAATTATTGTCTTGTTAGTGGCAAATATGTAGTAATTCTTTCTAAATTACTACCATGTCACACCATACAAAGTTATGATTAAGTTTTAGAAAATGTCAAAAGATATAGTAATTAAGTTTAAAAAAATTAAACATAATACCAATGACAAATAGATATAACTATAAACCTTTCTTGAGTTTTGTCTTAATATGTGGTCAGTGTACTTGTTGAACATGAGGTGTGAGTGAAATATAATATATTGAATTTTGCAGATGAATGTGCTTCATGTCCGATGGCTTTGGCCCCTTCCTTCGAAATTGAATCTTATGCTGCACATCATAGAAAAGTAAAGAGAGAGAGTGACACAGCTGGACAGCATAAAATCCATTCTCCACTCTTTCATCATACTCTTGAGTTTCGACTGAAAGGATGGGTTTTTTTAAGCCCAAGGAATGGGTTTTAATTAAAAGGGTGGAACTACAAACAGAGCAAAACGGCGCAGTTTCATCTTACTGCAGAGTGCACTTGAGATTTATATAGTAGAGGATCTGATTTCCTAAATCAGTGCTTTTTAGCTTACTATGTCGAAATTATTTTAATCTTTTTTCTTTTACTGTTGTTGTGTTGTGTTATGCAATTCAAACCATTTTGTTGTTTTCGCTATTTCCTTTCAGATTTTGGTTTGTAATCTAACTATGCTAATTTTTTTATTTTTTCATTTTAAAAAAGTTATATTAATCGTGGTGTTCAAAATCGAAGAAAATCAACGCATTTAAATCAAACCGATTATCGAACTTAACACAAACTGAACTAAACCGATCAATGTTCGGTTTAGTATGCTGAAAAACTGAATCAAATTACAAACACTTATATGTATGAACTAATTTTTAGTCAAGACCGACCAAACCACCCACAGTCGCGTAGGAAGAATTTTGTGTGAACTGCAATATAGAGGATAAGTTATATGTGTGAGTGTGAGATATGGAATAAAAAACACTGCATGTTTGGTGACTCTTGCTGAGTTGTACTTATCCTTAGACCATAGCAATACAACTACTATACAAGTCTTTTTTTTTTTTGGCCAAACTACTATACAAGTCTTTTGAGACAACTACTAAACCCTAAACCCAACAAATTATTTGTTTAAATTGGAAAGTTCAAAGCCTTGGGGGTAAGCTGTTGTTAATGGATAAGCTCTGGTTAATGGGCTAGGTCGCTTTCAAATTCCAATAGCCTCATTCATTAATTGAGCCCTCTATCCGATTTGTTGGGCTGGGCTCCTTTCATTTTTTTTTTCTTAATTACTTATTCATCCAAAATTAAATTTTAGGGCAAAAGTACCTTTCCTAACCCCAACGTTTGGAGGTCCTATCAGTTTCGCCCCTAACGTTTTTTCGCTATCAATTGTACCCCTAACGTTTTACGTTTCTGCCAATGTCACCCTTTTCACTAACACCGTCAAATATTTAACATTTTTTGCTGTCGTGGCATCCTATGTGGCAAAACGTTTCTTTTTTCTGTCAATTGTAACCCTAACGTTTTACATTTCTGCCAATGTCACCCTTTTTACAAACACCATCAAATATTTAATAATTTTTGCTTACGTGGCATCCTATGTGACAAAAATATCTGACTTGGTATATTTTTTTTCCACATCAGATTTCCTACTCATCTTTTCCCCATCAAAGTTGTGTCGTTTGACCTCGGCCTATTCCTTCTAAAATATAACTCAAACGCACGCGCTATTTTGCTCATAAAAACATCGGAGACGTTATCCATATCTATAAAATTTTGCCTTTGTCAACTAAAATCCTGAGGTGTTAGTTGTTATATCTAGTTGGATAACGAGACCATTAAATATTGATGTGTCTCCATTATTTTTGAATATGCAAGTGTTTTAAATTTTTGAGTTAGCTCACAAGTCGGCAAATAAATTTATCATTGTATTCTACATATATCTTAGTTTTAAGGAGATGTTCAGTAATACGGTAGTATTAAATTTCAGTACATCCCTCTAATCAGTTAGTCCTTAATCAATTCAAGATAGGTCCTTGTTAATGTGGGTTTCTTTTAATTTTAACACTATGGGAGTGTTTGGTATGGTGCCATCGTGAGGGTGTCATCTAATATAATATGTTATCTTGGATGACTTCGTTTGTTATGGTATCATGTGATGACATAGTGTCATCACATGACACAAAAAATGGTGTCATCTCATGACACCAAGAGGGCGTTTGGTATGGTGATATTTCAGATAACATTGTATCTTACATATCATGATATAAAATAGTATAATCTCAGATACCATGGTATATTTAATACTCTTGTTTGGATGGTGTTTCACATCATAGTGATATAAAATGCAAGTGCTTAGTATAAAATGGTGTTATCTAAAATACCATGTTATTTAGTTTTGTGTCTTCCAAATTGACTTTTATAAATTTCAGTAAATTAACTATTATATTTGTTAGATGACACTACAAATATTGTGTCATGTGCTTTAAGTGGAATAATTTTCTTTTACTTTACTAATTTTATTCCTATTATATTATATATATTTTAACATAAATTATTAATACACCATATTTTCTCGCGCTTATTTAAATTATTCTGTTGCGTATTTAAATAATTGTTATTTTTAGTCATATTAAACTATATGACTATTTACCAATAGTTGGTTGGTTGGAATGGTAGGTACTCCATTCTCCTTAAGTAAGGTTTTGAGACTTGTATATGAAAAAACCTCTACTGGGATAGCTCTACTCAGTTATGGAACCTCCGTTAGCTCGAACAGGATTGCCCGAAACAAAAAAAAAAACTATATGATTATTTAAAATATTTGTTTTTTTAAATTTAAAGTTATTATGAAATTTTTAAAATTATCATACATTAAATATGATAGGTAACTTACTTAAATTTATAAGGATAAATTTGAAAGATATAAAAATAAAGGCCATGGTATCTTAAATGACACCATTTTATACCAAGTACTTGCATCTTATATCATTATGAAGTGAAACACCATACCAAATAAGAGTATAATGGCATGTTTGGTAGGGAGTGAGTATATGTTATGTGAGGTGAGGTTTTGATATGTTTGGTAGGTGGTGATGTGAGTGGAAATGGAAAGAAACTTCTTTCATGAGAGGTGAGTAAGGTTGCTTGTATATGATTAGGTGAGGTTTAAAGATCAAAATACCCTTAAAACATTATGATTTTTAAAAAAGTAAGGGCAAAAAAGTATTTTATACTTTTATCTTCTATTTCTCTATCTTCTTCCAACCATACCAAACAATATTACTTTTACATTCCACTTCAATTTCTCTGCATATCAAACATACTTTTTATCACTTACTTCCACTTTCACTTTTCACTAAAATACTCACCGGATACCAAAAACTACCTAAGAGATAACATAGTACCAAAAATAACACTATTTTATATCATGATATATAAAATATTATATTATCTGAGATAATATCATACCAAATATTCCTACATAATTCTATATGATTGGAGAAATATATCATATTCATAACGTAGTAGTCAACTTAATTTTATCCGATCCCTTAGTTTAGACCAAAACTAACATGAGCTTGCGAATATCTTGGGGTCAGAATTGATATTATAGTGTAATACTTTACGAGGAAATCCTATTCAATCTGGAGCGCCATTTACTATTCATCGTGTGATTATGATTCAAATTAATATATTTAATATAATTTCCTAAAAACGTTATTCTAGTTTTTAAAATACCACCACACACACACGATTCCAAACAAACAGATCACCACATCCCCACTCAATCTTGCCTCCCTAAGAAAAAACGTTATTTTATTGTTATATCTTATTCTTTGAGAGATTTACTATAATGTTACATTATTTTTGTTAATTTATTATTTATCTATCAAATTTATTTTTATTTCCATTTTAAAGTAATAGAATTACTTATTTGTTTTTATATTATACACACATATATATATATATTATTTTAGAATTGAATATTTATAATTAAAGCTATATATATATATAGATATTAAAAACAAATTTATTAGTAGCAAAATGTTAAGCCCTTATATTTCAGGCCAAAAAATGCCTTATATTTTACAAATTTATAATTAAATTTTATAATTTTGTAAAACATAATTTAGTTCTCCTCGTTTAACTTTCATAAATTTTTAAATTTTCTTGATATAACTCAAAACTCATCATATATCTTATCATTTTCAATATTAAAGATTGATTCTTTTTATATGGTAATTAATTAACATAATGTATAATTAAAATTAAAATATTGTTTCAAATCAATAAAATTTGACAAAAAAAATTAAGAACGTAAACTAAATCTATTATTTTAATTATAAATATTGAATTTATAAAGAGGTGAGCATGTGAATATCAAATTTAATCTTTTTTTAGTGAAAATATCAAAGTCAATGCGTGAACGTGAATGGGCTCAAAAATAGTAATCTTATATAGTTGTATTTCACGCAATTCTCATTTGTCCGTCTCCTAGATGATGGCATAACAGTCTTTCAAATCATACTTTTCTTAAATAGTTCTTTACGGTTTGATTGGGAGTTTTGAAAGGAGCAATTTATGATAGTTATTAATAGATAGAGACGGAGTGAAATGGTTTAAACAAATCATTTCATTGATTGAGAGTTTTAAAAAAATAAAGAGGGTGGTGAATAATATTACCCTTATAATAAATGAACAAAAATATAAAAAATAGAGTTAATAATGAAAATAAATATTATAAACTATGCAAATCATCCTAAACTCCCAATTTGAAGGAGTCTGAAAATTGATGTGTTGAATGGTTTGGAAGGATTTTCAAACTATTATATACATTTTATGCGGTTTATATACTACAATTAGGGATGTTTGGCGGGTGGTTTGAGCAATTTTTTATGAAAATTTAGTGCACCTATCGGTTTAAGTTGATAGCATGAAACCAAACCAAACCATAAACGAGTATTTTTGAGCGGTTCGATTTTGCGGTTTATGACTTTTATATCATCAAACTTACATATTTAAGTTTATTAATAAAGATTATAATTTTATTCAATATAAATAATAAAAAAAAGTATAGTAATATTTCATTTACTTACAATATACAATTAACTTAGTTCTAAAATTAAATTTTTAGATTGACTAAATTTAATTTAACCTTCTAAAAATAAATTTTAAACTTTATTATTTAAAAAATTTAACATAATAGGTGCATATATATATACATGTATGTGTATACAGTTTGGTTCGATTTTTTGACATATCAAATCAAACCAAACTAAATATTAATTAATTTAATTCAATTTATACTAATTCAATTTAATTTAGTTCATGTACGTCAATTTTATTCAGTTATAAAAACCCATTATATATACCACCAATCCACAATGTATGGTAAGAAATCATACTCCTCGAACTTCACAAAAATGGAACGGTATTTGAATCCACACTTTTCACGCCCTTTTCTTTTCTGGTATGAATTCGGATCAAAACGTAGGTTGTGTGCAAGTCTAACTCAATCAAAATTCGACAAACTCACCTCGTAATTCACACCACATCTATCATTCATTAAATAAATCATCCATACAAGTTTTTATGTATGATGTAACAGATAACAAACAAGATAATCTCAAACTTTGCTACCTAGCTGACTCAATAATTGATTGAACAAGATTTCTAACTAGTATATATACATATAAACTGCATAAAATGTATAAATAAAATACGTAATTGATTCTCAATAGTATGGTAGCTGCCTACCAAATGGATATACGGCGGTGCATTTAGCTAGTATATTTACAAATAGATAAAGATATATGTGATTCCTACTCTACGGCATGTGAGAATTGAGATCTACCCTTTATTGTTATCTCTCTCTTTTATGTATATCAAATGCATATTTGTCAATTTTATCCAAAAAAAAAAAGCATATTTGTCAATAGAAATGATCCAGTCTTCATATCCCTAAATACATGTTTGGTATGTTATTGAGAAAGGGAAAGAGAATTAATTTTTATTATGTTTGATATGTTATTTTGAAAAGGGAAATAGAATGATGATTTTCTTTAGATAGAAAACGAAAGTACAAGGAGGGAAGTTGTTAATGGGATAGAGAATTGATTATGAAATTATTATTTATCTCTGTCAATTCTACAATTTGTCATCACGTGGGGGTAAACATGTTTTATTATAATTTTATTTTTCACTTTTATATCTTCTTTCCACAATATCAAACAACTTTATTTTTTATTTTTACTTCTATTTTATTGCATATCAAACACACTTTTTATTATTTACTTCTCCTTTCCCTTTTTTTCCACCAAAACACTTACCTCTTACCAAACACCATGAGCGATCTATTCTAAACAATTTTTATGATCAGTTAAAAAAATTGAGTACTTAGAGCCAGATCAGGTTTGACTAGCCTTTTATATTTTAAATAATTATACATTAGATTAATTTTATGATTCACTTAAATTCAAATTATATTAATTATTTTATTTTCTTAATTAATTTATCTAATTACTTTAATTTATATTGTATCAATATATTTTGTTATTTTGAATTTTAAATGAACAAATTTCTTGTTTTTTATAGGAAAACAAATTTCTTACTATAAGATATTTTGTAATTATTTTAATAATTTAAAATATTATTTTTCAAAAATAAAACAACGGACAACCTCAACTTAGCTCTAAGTCGTAATAGGATTAAATTGGGGTGACATAATTTTCAATTCAATTAAGTTTTAATAAAATATAATTAAAACGAATTAGGATTTAATCAAGTCAAACTAGCCTGTCATGCATGTATGGGCATGGTGATGGTGGGATGGTCCAATACCTTACGGTTACGGATATGAAAACGTTATGTGATCTCCTTTGGCAGCGACGTTTATAATTATGACATTAGGATTTAGGTGTCACAATTCAAATAAGATTCGTGTCATACTTCACTATTTATTTATTTATTCATTAGACAATTGCTCTTATGCTATTGGCTTATCTTACTATATCTAAAAGAAAAAAGCTATTTTTTAATCTATTCTTTAGATTAAAATTCAATTTCATCCTATGTATTTTTTTTGTTTACTTTCTTTTTTCTTTATATTTTCAAAATGTCTCACACCATCCTGATTTTTAATAAAATATTGAACCTCTATAATATATATATATATATATATTTATTTATTGATGGCAAGCCTGCTGCCTGCATGACATATTTTTCAAAATATATAAAGACATGTTTTATCACAAGATGTGCAAATAAATCAAATTATTCTGTTGGAGATTTAAACAGTGTACATATTAAAATAAAAAATTGAAAACATTTTAAAATAGGAAAAATAAAATTAAGAAAAAAAACATGTTAAACACAATTAAATTTTAACTCAAACATAAACAACATTAAGAACAAACAATTTTTTTTTCTGTTTCTATTGAATTAGGTATGCTGTATAAATTTTTAAAATTTTTATTTTATTTATATAATGGAAAACTTGTATTTATCTAATTAGTGATATGCACCAGCAAAGTCTAAGATCACCCCCAAAGGCGGCCAATGGGTATACGGCGTTGTGCCATCATCGCCTTCACAATATAATTCAAAGGCAGAAATCGTAATTGGAAGGTAAGTAAAAGCCAAAGCTACCGACTCGCGTTAGTTGGTGTGCGCGTTACACATATCGGCTTACCCATCACAATCACGCCATGCGTTTCTTCTTTTGTTGGATCCGAGTTTTATTATTGGGTCAAAAGTTATAACTGTTAGTCAAAAATTAAAATACAATTTTTCTTTTACTTAATTTGACTTAGCACAATGTCACACGATGTATTACATTGAGTATTTATTATTAGGTTAAAAGTTACAACTGTTAATTGTACCAAGAAATACACAATTGTGGAGTCATAAATATTCATCCTAATAAATATTCGAACTTGCATGCGTTACGTTATAAAGAGAATTAATCTTTCTTTACTTGGCCGATTTTGTTGATAGCGTGACTCATTTTAACGTAGGATCATAATTCCGGTGGATATTCAGACTCATTTTAAGGAAGAATCATAGAATATTGGAGTGTAATGGCAAAGAGATAAGGTTTTGAAGTCATTTTTGGCAATAGTATTAATCCCATTAGTCCATTACCAAATAAAAAAAAGTCCAGCATTAAAGTCTAATCCCACACTATTATATATAATAGCTATATGCTGGTAATGTATGAACGACTGAAAGAGTAGACCATGATGGCTTCTTCGATGAGGATTTCAAGGCTCATCTCTCGCTCTTTCTCTTCTTCTTCCTCCTCTTTGTTTTCTCGAGGAGGTACTTGTTCTTTTATCATTTCCATGATCGTTCTTGTCTTGTTACTCAACTTAACTACGTGATCTCTTTCACCGTTTGGTTGCTGATAAGATGTTTAAATCAAATTTGAAATCATCTTTTTCTTGCTCTTTTGTTTTTGTTCTTAATTTTTCTGAGATTTCGATTGGTTTTTGATCCTTCTTCTAGGTTAGACTTCGATTTCTTGGGAGATCGTATTAGATCATTGTCAGTTTATTGAGAGAGAGAGAGAGAGAGAATAATGGGAAAGTCAAGAAAATGATATGGCGATATGGGGATTGTGGGTGGATATTAAAGAGTAGAAAGCTTTACATACCAGTGGGAATTAATTGCAGCAAAAGGGTGGTATCCCCTTCTGATATTTATTGCTTATATTTGGTCCCCCCATAAACTACTACTATATTTTTTCTTTTATTCTTTATCATTCCCCAATTGTTCGACGATTCCAATGTTTCTGGAGAAGACAAGGGGTTTTCACTTTTCGCTGCTCCTTAGAGCACATGTTATTTTCAGGTGTAGGTATCTGAGAATTACTTTCAGTAAGGTACAAATGACATTAAATGTAGAGCACATGATCTGATATACAGTGCTGTACTCTTTTATTGATGTTTAGTGGGTTGTTGTTTTGGCTTTAAACTGCTTTTAGTGCCATTCATTAACCCTATTTCTGACGCATCTTCAGGTGGGAATGGCTACCTCAGTAGAGGGCTGGTCAGTAAGTACAGTACTACTGCTGCTGCTGCAATTGAAGAACCAATTAAGCCAAAAGTTCAAGTAGAATATACGCAGCTCTTAATCGATGGGAAATTCGTGGATTCTGCCTCTGGTGAGTTTTTCATCAATTTTGTTTTGTCCTTTCCATGAAACTCGGATTTACATTTTTCATTTTGACTTTGAAAGAAGAAAGAGATTTTGAAGTTTTTTAAGGTATCTTATTGTTGGGATTCTTTTGGTATCAGGCAAAACTTTTCCAACGTTGGACCCTAGGACAGGGGAAGTAATTGCACATGTTGCTGAGGGTGACCATGAAGATGTAGATCGAGCTGTTGTAGCTGCACGCAAGGCATTTGATGAAGGGCCTTGGCCAAGGATGACAGCCTATGTATTTACTCTCTAGTCCTTACTCTCTATTCTAATTTCACTTTGTACTAAAGTTCTCTAGAGTTATACAAAGCTGTGGAATTAATCTGAAGTTCTAAACTTTGGTTCCAAATTTACAGGAAAGGCAGAAGATACTATTGCGTGCTGCTGACCTGATTGAGAAGCATAATGATGAGCTTGCAACACTTGAGACTTGGGATAATGGGAAGCCATATGCACAAGCTGCTCAAATTGAAGTTCCTATGCTGGTTCGTCTAATTCGATATTATGCTGGTATGAGAGACTAAGAACATACACTATAGCTTGACTTTTCTGATTGATTCTATGAAACTTGCAAATTTTCTAATGCTTATGTTATGTGTCTAAATTCTTCAGGGTGGACAGATAAGATTCATGGTCTCACAGTTCCAGCTGATGGACCACATCATGTGCAAACATTGCATGAACCAATTGGTGTTGCTGGTCAGATCATTCCATGGAATTTCCCTCTTCTCATGTTTGCCTGGAAGATTGGGCCTGCATTAGCCTGTGGCAACACTGTTGTAATGAAAACAGCTGAACAAACGCCATTATCTGCTTTATATGCAGCAAAGTTATTCCATGAGGTGGGTTTAGGAAAAAAACTTTTAGTTTACAACATGACTTTTACTTTCCCTGCTTAACTTGCTTCAGATATTTGACTACTGAAATATTATCATACATCCCATCATTGATGGCAAACTTAATTTCATCTTATTTCCCCTGCATGCACACGAACTAGACCTGTGGATGCAAATTTCCTTAAAAAACTTGATATTTTGAACACTGATTTCAATGGTTAATGTAGTTTGAGCACTTGAGCTAATTTAACTTGCTTCACAAAATTTCTTTCTCTTGCCTGCATTTTTCAAAATTAATCTAGTCTGTGGATGCAAATTTCCTTAAAACTTAATATTTTGAAAAGCTGATTTCAATGGTTAATGTAGTTTGAGCACTTGAGCTAATTTATTTGTTTGAAAGAAATGAATCTACTATAGATATCTTCTATCTTCATTCTGATTTATGTTCATTGTGGCAGGCTGGGCTTCCCCCTGGTGTTTTAAATGTAGTTTCTGGCTTTGGTCCAACTGCTGGTGCTGCCATTGCTAGTCACATGGATATTGATAAGGTACTAAGATACTTAGTTTGTAATTTTTGTTCAATTTTTTTTAAGTTAGTAAGTAACTTGGACATTGATGAGATAACTACTAATATTTAAGTTTGTACAAGTATTCTTTTGTAACATGTATGCTTTATGACTCATCCACTCCTATCTTAAGGCATTAGCTGTTTACTCTGTTTTGGAAGTCAAGGTTTGCAAAATCCTTTATAAAGGTTAAGTGGGGTATAGTAATGATTTTGATAGCAGCATAATTGAATTTATTGCTCAAAATAAGGTGATTGTTGTTAGACTAGTTACTTAGGAAAATGACGATTTTTCAAGGCAATAGCATTGTTAATAATTTTTTTAATTTGACATCAATATTTTAGTTTGTAAGTCTTGTAAAGAAGTTTCATATTGTAAGACCTCGTGATTTCCTTGTAGCCTTAGCTTTTGATAATCTCTTGCAGCTTGCTTTTACTGGTTCAACTAGCACCGGAAAAGTTGTGCTTGAACTGGCGGCAAAAAGTAATCTCAAGCCTGTTACTTTGGAGCTTGGTGGGAAATCCCCCTTCATTGTATGCGAAGATGCTGATATTGATCAAGCTGTAGAGCTAGCACATTTTGCATTGTTCTTCAATCAGGTTTCTATGAACTTAAAGTTGCTCCTTTATTTGTATGTATAATTGTCATTGTCCATTTTTAAACAATCATTTCTTTCTTAGAAATCATACTTCATATTTTAATGATGAGTGAGGACCATTCTTTTGACATTCAGGGACAATGCTGCTGTGCTGGGTCTCGTACATTTGTACATGAAAGCGTATACGATGAGTTTATTGAAAAAGCAAAGGCACGTGCTTTGAAACGTTCTGTTGGTGATCCATTCAAAGGGGGAATAGAGCAAGGTCCTCAGGTAAAGTGCATACAACGAATCCTTATGAGGTTGTGTTAACTCTAATTTCAAAGTTCAGAAATATTGCCAATTCCCCATGATTGTGCTTCACTAATCAACACTGATTTGATGACTGAAAATATATTAGTATTACTTGAAGTTGCTTCACAAAATCAGAATGCATAAGAGAATGATATTAATTTGATATTTCCTTCTGTCTTAATGTATGACAACCATATCATATCATATCATATATACTGACAGTTTCATGTATGATCCTAACAATCAGATTGATTCAGAACAATTTGAGAAGATTCTGAAGTATATTAGATCTGGTGTTGAAGGTGGAGCCACCCTTGAAACTGGAGGAGAGAGACATGGAGACAAAGGCTTCTATATCAAGCCTACTGTCTTCACAAATGTTGAGGTATATCTTTTAGTTGCATTGTCATCTTATCAAGTTACTTAAATCAAAATATGATTTTTTTTTTTTGGCCTGAATCAAAATATGATTTTGAGTATTAATAAATGTAAAAACTTTCAGGATAACATGCTGATAGCAAAGGATGAGATATTTGGTCCAGTGCAGTCCATATTGAAATTCAGGTGAGTACAATAATTCCTCTTTTGCAGACTATATACATTTAGAGTAAATTAATATGTTGATTTTCAAAATATGTCACTTTTCTTAATCCGGTCCTCCATGATGACTTATTTGACAAAAAACAGTGGCATCATTGGAGCATCAAGAAATTAACTAAAGTTTTATAATTTCAGGGACATCGATGAGGTGATTCGAAGAGCAAACAGCACGCGGTATGGCCTTGCAGCTGGGGTCTTCACGAAGAGTTTAGCCACTGCGAACCTTCTGACTCGAGCCTTGCGAGTAGGGACAGTATGGGTAAACTGCTTTGATACGTTTGATGCTGCAATTCCTTTTGGAGGGTACAAAATGAGTGGACAAGGCAGAGAAAAAGGAATTTATAGTCTTAGAAACTACTTGCAAGTGAAGGCAGTCGTTAGTCCCTTGGAGAAACCAGCATGGCTTTGAACATGAGTATTGAGTAGCTTCTTCCCCTTCTCGTTCTCTTGTCAAAGGTCAATAAATAGGCTGCAACAACTCTTATTTCCCTTGCATCCAATTATAATTGATAATGATGAAATTCTTGTTTGCTCCCATGGTACTTGAATGAAATTATGAATTGCGTAGTAGCTTTTTTATTCTGAATTGTTCTCTTTTTCTTCATCTCCTGGATTATTTGTTCTGCGTTGTATTTCAAAAAGCGTTTTAATATTTGTAAAATTTCAGTTTTTGGTTATACTTTTTAAATGACAAAATTTTGATCCACATAGATATTCTGTCTTTTTTCTAAAGTGGTGGTGAATAAATACTTCCTTCTTTTTAAGTAAGGTCTTAGGGTTGAGTCTTATGTATGAAAAAATTCTTGAATCTTCGCTAGTTCGAACCAAATTAGTTAAAGACTAATGAACTTATAGATATTGTTGTTTTGACAAAAAATTATTTTGGAGTAAAATATTAAGGGTCTGTTTGGCATGACATAATTGACACAACAAGTAAATGGTATGGTTTTCTAGAACTCCAATTGTTTGGTAAGATTTTTAGGATATGTAATCGGATTGCAATGAAATTATAGTTTACAAGTTACAACACCTAATGCACTTAGGATTACATCTATGTAAATTTTGTTTGCTTAGGTAATGTAAGATAAATATCCAAATTCTCCCTCCCATTTTTCATACATGTATCTACTACCATCATCATCCACCGTCACCGTCCCATCGTCACCTGCCACTCTCACAACCTCTTTTATTTTACTTTAAATCTTCTCGAAATTTTGTTGTATACCAAACTTTTTTTATTTATAGAATTGCATCCCTTCCCTTCCCTTTATGGCTTTATATCACTTTCTTTTACACCTCTCTCAACATACTAAATATAACCTAAGTTGGCATATTTCCTGATGTTATCTTCAATCTAGTTATTTTTGGCTTGGTTCAATGCATGAAACTTGAGTTTTTTTTACGCCAAGAAAATTTGAGAGAGGTTTGGCTTCTCTGTTTACAAGTCAAACTGGAACACTAAACATTTATTAGCCGAACACGGAAAATTTGCACTTTTAAACTATTGACTATTGAGTGGGCCCAAGGTGGATGACCAAACTCGTTTTACGACTTCCATTAAACACAAGAAAACCAAAGTGGAAAATCATACTCATCATATTCACACTTGTTCCAAACCACTTTATTTCCTGATTTTTGTTTTCTTTAACCTCTGTAGGTAATCAACTAGTTCTGAAGTCATATTTTAGAAATAAACCGTTAGGTAGTTTTTTTTCTTTAAAAAGGCTAATGAAAAAAATGGTGCATTAATTGAAAAGTCATCGGTGAATTAAATTTTTTGAGAAGAACAGAGTAATAATAATAGTATATGACAGGGGAGACAATGCAATTGATTATTAAGGAATTTAATAGAAAATTAGATAATCCATTGCTCATTATTAGAAGCTTACATAAGGATATGTGGGTTTGAAGAATGTAAATTTCAATACTACTCTTAGGTCAATTATAATAAATGAAAGATATAATAATAAATGTCACTTTTACGTTCACCACGCCACAAATTTACAAAGTAAAGGGCAATATGATCTTTTCTTTCAAAATTCTTACCCACCTGCTTCCTTTTTCCTCTCATTGAGAGAGAACCAAAAAACCAGCTGAAGTGGAAAGATTGAATTCATTTTCCTCTCAAAAAAGTCTAACCAAAACAAAAACAAGAAATCTAAAGTTCTACTTCCCTCCCTTGAGGCACAACCAAATGTACTGGTGGGCCCAGTCAAATGAAAGGCTATATGAAACCAAATCCATATTGAATCCCTTAATACAAAGGGTTGAGAAAATGCATATAGTGGACTGAGTTAGATTCAGATTCTGAAAATGAATTTTAACTTATACAAACGTGACTTGGGATTTACAACATCCTTTCATTTTTTAAGAAATTTGACAGTAAAATAAAAAAAGAGAAATAGTAAATAAAATTCATCAATATCAAAATCTCTCAACCCACATCATCGTACCTTTTAAATATTCAAACACTCATGTGATACTTAAGCCATTCCATCCTATTCCACCTTGATGCTACTCTCAAATTATTCTTCTAATAGAGCCTTGTTTCTTAACTAACGAGTAGTTAGTTAGTTGGAGTGACATGTGCTCTATTTCCTTCAACCAAAATCTCAAGTTCAAGTGTTGCATATGAACCCCAATTTATTCAAATCAAATCAAGTTAGAACCTAATATACTTTTGGATACAAGAAAAAAACTACTACATGTTTTAATCTACAATATGTGATCTACTAGTAAACAACAATAATCAAAATCTTTTACTATTTCATAGAGTTAATTATATGGATCAAACGAATAAAACAATGCTAATGTATTCTGTCTTTTTCACGTATTGGTAAACAGCTAGAGAATTATCTATTTATTTGCTTATTTTCCAAAATTAGCTAACATGGCAGAGGCATTGATGCCTGTGGACTGCTGCAGCCACATGGCATGTCCCTCAATTCATTGTGGTCTTATAAATATTGTCTGTTTTATGTGGTTTGTGTTGCCAACAAGAGGCCCCGAAACTTAAACTGAAACACTTGACTTTTCCAACGTTGATAAGACAAGAAACATGTACTAGTTTTCACAGAGAACCAAACAAGCTAGCTAGAAACTAAAAATACAATAAAAAGGACAGGTTAATACATGAGGCTCCCACATCAGGTGGGATTTGGGCACGAATGTAGTTTTACCCCTATAAGCATAAAGTCTATTTTTAAGATTTGAACTTATGATCTACAAGTTGCATGAAACTAAAAATACAAATAATCCTTCGAAAAAAAACTCCTATATATGCTCAAAATTTAGCTCAAGTTTTAATCTTATTCATCAATATGAATTGGGAAAGATAAAGAGAAGCACTTTCTATTGAATTATGACCTTTTACAGTATTAGTGGTTTTTCTTCTTCAGCCAAAGAATTAAACATACAATATAAATATATTTTTCTTTAGTAAAAAAAAGGTTAAATAATGAAAATAAAGTAAAATATGTGTGTATTAGTGGCCATGTGACTTGCAGGTCACAAGTTACATATATCTGACCTTCCCTAGATTCCACCTGATAAGAGTCTCGTGCACTGAGCCGCCTTGCATGTGTGTATCAGTGGCATTCTGTAGGCATGACTTTGAACCTGGGTTTGTCATTACAGTAAGAGTAAAACATGAGTTTCCTTCTAGCCCAATCCATGGCTGCCATCTGTTGCTGTGATAGCTTAGTGAACTGTGGTCCATTCACTGGATCTAAGCTTGAAGGGATAGTCTTTGAACATGAATTAGAAGAAAGTGATGTGTCTACCATGCAACCACTCAATTCCATTTCTGTAAAAGAAACAGTAAACGGTGCGTATTTGTAATTGACTCCATATTTTCCTCCATGTGTTGCCCATTCTGATCCATCCCATATTGTGGCATATACTGACATTGGTTTTGATGGGTATATAGAACCATATGCATTGCTGTGCATGAACTCCCTCACTGGAATATTGTCCACTAAGAACCTGAAACAATATTGACTAAATTATCATTTTCGTCCATAAAAATACAATTTGTATCAATTTAATCCTTGAGCGATGTAATTAGTTTCAATTTAGTTTTAAAAAAATGCAATTTGTTATATATTATTAAATGTGGCTTACTTACACTGTGTGATAGTTGTTCCACAGGATGCTGTAGTAATGATGCTGCTGTGTTGGGTCAAACCAGAGATAGAACTTCTCTTCCCTTCCAGTGCTCACACTTCCATTAGCATACACATTGGTCTGAATAACCCAATCATTTCTCTTGTCATGCCCTAGAAGTTCAATGTCTATCTCATCATGATTGTGAGGGAACTTATCTGCATTAGACAACTGACACATCCCCATGTTAAATTTTCTTTTTCAGTTGATTGACCTTAAAAACATCAAACTCTTCTTTAAAAATTATTTTCTGTTTTAAAAAAATAAAAACTAAAAAAATCTGTTCAACAAGTTTTTTTTTAAAGAACAAATAAGCGAGAACAAGTTAAACTTGTTTTAAAAAAAAAAACATAAAATAACTTTGAGAGAGTTTGTATGTTCTCAAAACAAACTTAATCAAACAAGTTTTTTTTAAACAATTGTCAAACAAGCCCTAAGAAATGGGACTTACATAGAAGGCTACTACAACACCAGAGGAAAGACCAGCAGGTAACTTAATGGCAGCACTGAAGAATCCATAGTAGTATCTGCCTTGAGAGACCAAACCAGAGCCTGAAAATCAAAATCACTCAAAAGGGTATGAGAAGAAGCTTATAAAGATTCAAACTTGATTAATTTCCATCTTCAAGTTCATGTTCACACATATATAGATTAACCTGATGTTTTGTCAAGAGCCAGAGTGGCCATGGACCCATTATTGAGGATTCGGATATTTGAGGCCCCAAAAGCCTTAGAAAATCCACGATCAAATGTCACACGAGGAAAAGAGTTTGTCAAAGGAGTGACACTTGGAGTTGTGTAACGCTTGTTGCGTGAAGAAACCCCAATGGCTAAGCACAAGATTAAGAGAGCAGAAAGTAGGAGATGATGATGTTGCCAATATGCCATTTTTAGTGTATAGAATAAAGATGAAGAGGAAATAAATGGAAGATTTGGGTGTTATTTATATGTATTAAGGGAGGTTTAGAGTGAGAGAGAAGTTGGTAATTCGTTATCTTTTTGCTTAGTTGTTTAATAGCTGGCTTTACATATATGCCTTTTGTTAGGGTACTCTTTTGATGTGTGTGTTTTGGATCTGAAGGGCAATGATGAAGAGAGTCATGTGGGGTGATTCGTTTGAGGATTGGTCTTGTGGGGTAGCCCTAAAGTTATAGGCTGATTGGCATGTCTCGTTTTCTCATATTAGCTGTGGTCCGTTGTATTCCAAAGGGTCTATTAGTTCCAACTTAATTACGTACAATTAGGTTAAAGACGCGTAGGCTTTGATTGAGATTGGTACTCCAACTTGCTCAAGAAGACAAACTTTGGGAAGGATGGAGACTAATATTAGATTGGATACTGTAAAGCTTGGTTTCCCATCTCTATCTACTTTTGAGGAATTAATTAGTGGTTGAAAGCTTGCCTAATAATCTAATATGGAAATCCTTGGATGCCTCTATCTCTGAACAGAGTCCGTTAGTAGGTAAATGATAAGTTAATTAAGTAGATTAATAAAGAGAATCGAAAAAGGGGATCCATCTGAACTACACTATACACAAGCTTTAATTAGGGGTTTGAGTTTATTATTAATTAGGAGGTAATTAAAAATGGCTCAACTTTGGTGATGACGAGGAAATGTAATACCTTTTCGTGAGAAAGTACCAAATCTGCCAGGAGTGACTTAGCTGGCAATTGGCATGCAGTCATAAACATAAACAAAAGAAAAATCATAAACAGAATCAGATGCATTTTGCTTTATTAATTAGGATTTAGTAGAAGTTGCATGCAACGCATTAACATATAAAAACGACATGAATGTCAAGTGAAGGTCGTCGTATCCAAATTATTCATACTTTTAAAAAAATGATATTGACTTGAATAGTGAATTATACGAGATTATGATATAATATAAATGTTATAACACCAACAGAAAATCTTAATTTATACGGGATTATGATATAATATAAATTTTGGATAATCCACAATTCAAACTTTCTATAAAGAAAAATCACTGAGATTGAATGCTAAAAGAGTTGGTCCAGATGGTAAATGACTTGATATCGTTTAAATAAGATTTTAAATTTGAAATATTTTTTGTTCGGAGATTCTCTTACCATAGGTAATGCAAAACACGTTGAGTCTAAATTATTTGGGACAATGCCTCAGAAATTATATGAAAAAAAAAAAGAATTTTAAAGGTAAATCCCACAGTGGAGCCCACACATATGAGATTTATCCTGTAGGGAATCTGAATTTCCAACTTGCATGGGTGGAAATGCAATGCAAGTTGGGGTAGGTTGGAAGTGTAATTTGGGTGATAATGGAATAGGAATAGGAATATGAATAGGGGGTCCCCATACGGCGTTTGGATTGAAAGGACATCACTGAGATTTGATGTCTTTGTTTGCATGTGTTTCTCACTCTATTGTATCAAACGTTGCTCTCATTCTCACTTTCAGATGTTTCTCTAAACACTTCACACTCACTTATTGTCTTCATTTTCATCCTTCCTATAGACAATATATAATCAAGTTTCTAATGATAATGTTAATAAAAACTGACATCATTTACGAATTTATCTCATTTTACTGGCGTAATATCATTGGGGTACGTAATCATGTAGATCAGGCATATTCTAAATTCATTATTGCTGGAAAAGAAGGATTGGGTCAAAATAATATTCAATGCTGGAACTAGATGAGGAAATAGTTTCATGAACTTCTGGACAAATATACAGGCCCATTTCTAAGTTTGGGTGTTGATGATGGGCCATAATTCAATTTGTGTGAATTCGCAAAATGAAGTTGGCCCAAAATAAAATTTTCCACAATTGTTTGATTGGGCCCAATAGACCATGTACCTTTTAAAGTATGAGATGGAATCTTCTAAATTACAAATTTAAGAAGTGTATGAAGTAAGCTGGTTTTTTTTTTTTAAATTTTTGTAATACCTATTTAGATTTTGTAATAATTTTTGTTTTATATTTTTATCAATTTTTATTTAGTTTTTCAATTTTTTAATATTTTATTGATGAAGTTCTTTATTATTATTTAAATGTATGCTTAGAAAAAGACAAATGTGTGAAGAGGTGGAGTTATTGCGATGACGCAATCAATGTATGTAAGTAATTGGAGACCTTTGACTATATATTAATGGGATTTGTTGTAATGCTAAATTGGGCAATTGGCCATAAGTGAGTGCCATGGGCCACAGGCAATTTGTTTAAACAGGGGCGAATTTGTAATAAACACACAGACAAATTAACGGTTGAGATTGCGGGTGAAATAAGCAAATCGGTCCATAGAAAAAGAGTAGGCATTGTGCACGCGCACATATACATATCCCGTCCCGTGGTGAAAAGGGCGGGATAATTGAGCACAAGTAACGCACAGTACACCAAAACAGGACAAAACGCCACACCTCTCTCGGTGACGGTGTCAAACAACGTGACTCCTTCTCCTTCTCCTTCTTCACTTCTTCTACCCCCAAATTTAGTACTACTCACTCTTCACTCCTTTTCTCCGGCCTCACACACCAATACTTCGATTCAATGCATGGATGCTAACAAGAAGCTTCCACTTCAACTCGACTGGAATCAGCTCTTGCCCTCTCGAGCCGACGACGAGCCTCCTCCCATGCTCATTGTCAAACCTCCCTCCGATTCTCTCTCCCACCCCCGAAAACCCTCTCGCTTCGGCTCCGATCACCCTGCTTTTCCCGCCGATGACCTAGGACGCTTCAATGATCGCGAACTTAGTGACATGCTTAAGAGGAAAAAAGCCACCCTCGATACCACCTCTCGGAGATTGCCTGACAAAGGCGAAAAACTTCGTGACGTTATCAAGCGCTATGAAGACGAGTTGGCTCGCAGGGAAATGCAACATCTTGACAAGGTCTGCTCTGGTTCTTGTTTTATTGTTTTAGTGTGAGTGTATTGTTTATCTTGTGTACGGAGCTTTGGTGATGGGTTTGGAAATGCAAACAGAGTTGTGGGTATCCCGTTTTGATGCAATGTTGGTGTTGTGGAATTCTGACATGGTGAGAAATTGGCTGCATAGCGGTATAAGTATTTTGCTTAACTGCTGTGCTGTATCTTGGCTGTGGATGACTAAGAAGCAACTTTCTGTCCTAACACATTGATGATGGCCTGGACAATGCAATTTCCTTAATTAACGGGGAGGCTTTGCAGCACCAACTCTGATATTCAATTCAATGCTTTGTTCATTATGTTTATTTCTTACTCACAAATGCCGTGAGAAGAAAAGGAGGAATTTGTTAAATGTAGGAGTACTTGTATTTTTTGCTATAATTGCAACTGATTGGTTTGTGGTTGGTTTAGCCACATGATTCTTCTTTCACTTGTAGGCCAAGCAGCAGTGTACCTGGCATTGTATATCTTCTGAGATAACCTTCCCTAATAAACTCTCTTTTAATTATTATGGATCTCGTACTATGCCTGTCAGCTTTATTTTCCTCTTCAGTGAATATTTGATTCCATTTTTTCTTTTTCTATGAGCTAATAGCTCAAATGGTTTTGATTGAGGTGAGCTTGATCTGCTTGGTTTGGATTCCTTCCCATTCCCATTCCTTGCTACTTAGGTCGTGGATCATCAACCAGATATCCCCAAATCACTTACCTCTTTGCTGTGTATTATCATAACTATTCTAAAAGCTTCATTCATGTTCTTAATCACTAAAATCATAATACAGGTACCGGGATTTAACTTTGTTTTGACTAGCCTCAGGGTCTAATGAATGTTGTGACAGATCTTATTTGTAACTAAATCCTACTTTGGCCTAATTACTTTGTTATTATTCTTTGCATAAATACTGCATTCAGGCTTGACTATATATATATATATATATATATTATTTAATGAATGCATCCATCTTCATTGTGTTAATTAATGAATGGCAATATTAACTCTGTATTAAACTTAGTAGCTTTTGAAGCAATTTAATCTCCAATTTGTTATGGTTAGACATTCTGAATATTAAGTTTTATCATCTTGTGTTATTACATGATTAAGGTGACCTATCAAAGTCTCTGGTGCAAATTTATAAACTCTAGAGATGCAAAGACTTTCACATAGGAAATGAGTGTGTTAGGATATTGCTTTAATCCCTTTTTAGAATGTTTATTGTAATCTATCTTACATTATTATATATTATTCAATGTTTAATTTTTTAAATATTTATAAAATTTCATGGGCAGCAGTACTAATTTCTGTAGTCCTTTAGTTGTGCAGGATTTTTTTCTCAGTATTGTTAATTAGATTTGATTTATTTTTCCTTTGCATGACAGGAAGTTGATGACAGTGAGAAGCCCAGACCAGATACAAGCTCAAGTACTGTTGGTGAGGTTCTGGTTTTGATTTGCGTAGAATCATGTGGCAAGGCCTATAATTGGTATTAATTGCTGGCATGCCTAGTTAGTTGCAGGTGTAAGGTTTTTAGGTTTTAATTTGAAGATTACATGTTTTGATTAAACAAACCCGTAAGCCAAGAAATTGATGGGATGAAAGTCAGGCTTGTTTCCAATAGGGAATCTGATGATTTGATGACTTCTGGAAAGGGGCTAAAAGGTGTTAAAATTGATCTATAAGTGTCTTTAAGTGTTGATGCCATTGTGGCACAGTGATGAAATCTGGGTATGTGTGTATTGGGCTGTGGATTCTGTTGAAAGATACGTTTTAAAAGGAAATGAAAATTGTCTTGGGTATGGTCTACCCCTTGTATCTTACTCACTCTTTCTTGATAAAAGAGGGGGAGAAGTCATTATCAGGTTATGATTGTAAGCATTGGACATCTGATATTTGTCTCATGATACGTATGTTAAGCAGGCTTCTGCACAAGATCAAATTACATGTTTTCAGGATACCTACCTGAAGAAATTGAATGTGTTTTGTAGGTGTGTCTAATGACTTGAGGAAAGAGAATAGGTCATCTCAATCACAGCCAACATCTTCATTTGCATCTATTTTTAATGAGAAAATGGAAAATGTAAGGGCATTTGCATCATTCAAAATTATTTTTTTTCCCTCTCTTATCTCTGATATTGTTCTTTCTTTCTTTACTTATCTAACTCTGATTTGTTAAGCAGACTAATTGTCAGGTAACCAATGCATTTAGTAAAGAGTTATCACTTTTAAAGAATTGCGACAACCATAAAGTGAGGCACAATGGAGACTTGTCACAGAAGAAAAGAAGTAGAGATCAATTATCTTTAGGACAAACACAATTACCATTTCAATGCCATAACAATATTTCCAGACGTGAAACTCTTAATGATGATAAAAGGTGCAGAGACGGTTCAACATTTTCTCCGCCGAACATTGGGAAAAGAATAGTAGGCTGCTTTCCCAAATTGTAAGTGAAAATGAACAGCTTATGGTTTTTCAAAACCTTTAAAATGGTACAAGATTGTGTGATTTTGCCTTTGAAATATGCACCTCATCTCATCTTTCCGGAATTGTTAGTTCACTTGATATGCAATTTTTACTTGTCACAACTGATGTACAACATTTCTGTCTATATGGTGATTACAAGTTAGTTTCATTTATGGGTATTCTTTAGTACACAAGGTTGTGTAGTATAAAAGAAAGAGTTGTCCCACTCCCATCTTCTCCCCATAAATCCCTCACTTGCTCCCAATGCAATCTGAACCTAGTATGTCTAACATATGCAATGCTCAAGTTTTGAGTTGTTCTCTTGGGCTCTAAGGTCGCATATTGGTTCTATTGATTGTAAGCATTCAAGTTTTGTATTTGTTGAATATATGGGCCTATATTGGTTGATTAGAGATTAGAGGAGTTACAAATGTTAACCTAATTAGCTATTTAAGCTCTAAAAGGTTTGATATGTGAATAAGAAAGAAGAGCTTACATATGATATTGTGGTGCTGTCCATTGTTGTTGAGCTTGGATTAGACCAGCTGATTCAATTGGTAACCTAGTGCACTAGTGCTTCACTGCTTCGTGACATTAATTACACTACAACTATAGTTGGACTGGTCCAACTTTCAAGTTTTCCTTCATCCTGTATGGACCAACTAAATAAAGTAGTTAAGGTGAGAGACTTAGTCGAGTCCCGATTGAGCATTTAATTGTGCTCATGAAAGCTTCATTTATGTGGGACTTGGAGATATGATAATTTTTAAATCAATGAAGAAGGAAACACATGTTTGTAATGCATTGCAGTAGCCTAGAGTGCCATTATTCTTTGGCTAAAATGCAAAGACACCCTTAACTTTAATAGTTGACAAAAGACCTTCTCAAACTTTCAATTTTTTGTATCATGCCCCCGCTCTATTAACTTTTTGTCTAAGTACTTGTCCAAGTCAAACAAAATTGAAATAGTATATTGCACAAAATTGAGAGTCCGGGGGAGATCTTTTGTCAAAATTTTGAACTTGAAGGGGGTAAATTGCACACATGTAAGTACTTATTGGCAAAAGTGTTAACGAAAAGGGTCTTTTGTCGACGTTTAAATTTGAGAAGGATAAATTGCACGATCTACTAAGTTGAGTGGGGTTCTTTGCATTTTGGCCTTTCTCGGCGTATTATATGATTAATTGATCACAATATTTTAAACTAAAAGAAATCTTTTGATATTGAAGATATTTATTTTGGTATCTTATATTCATTTAAGATCAAATGTATTTATAGGAAAAGAAAGAATTTCATTGAATAAAGAGAAGAGGACAAGAGGTCCTCTATGAAAAGGAAATTGCGAAGAAAAGAAAAAACAAGACTAAATCATCAGAGCCTTCTAATCGCTTTGGAGATCTTTAATGGATATACATCTAACAAACCATTAGGTGAAACCCCCAAAGAAGACAACAAGGTGATTCTATCCCAAAAGGAGACCATAAAGTTGTGAGTATTACGTGTTGCCATAGTGCTTTATATTCTTTATTCCTCCCAAAGCCCACAAACTTGATAGATAGAAAGGTACCAAGATCAGTTGACAAACCCAATTCACTTCCAAATTGCCAAAAAGCTTATTCTAGATAAATCTAGCTTCTCATCAATGTAGGAAAAAAAGACTACATGCCACAGAACTCCGAAAACACATCAAACAAACATCAAGAGACAATGCATTTGTGGCTTGGTGGTTGGAGCATTTTGCTTCCAATTACCAAGTCACTAGTTTGAATTGGCAGGGAATAGAACATCAAGAGACAAAGCCTTATTGGGACGCCGGGTTTGAAGCTAATCATTTATATTAACTATTAAGTACCTTTGTCCAAACAAAGGCCTTTACCTTAGAAGAATGATGAGTCCCACCTCGGGGAGGCTAACTTCATGGAAGAACCTTATAAGGCCTTGAGCTTTCTAACTCCAACAGCTAGCTTTTGGGGTGTGGTTCTCCCAACAGCCTATAGGTTGCCCCTTTCGTGTTGGTCGACTCTCAATGAAAGCACCAATTGATATGAGCACAAGTCTTTGGGAGAACCACACTCCAAAAGCTAGCTGTTGGAGTTGGAATGCCGAATGCCTTATAAGGTCCTTCCTCCCCGAGGTAGGACTCGTATAAGAAGAATTTTGATTTTCCAAAAGATTAGAACGAGAATTTGGGCTTCTAGTCAAATAATTTTAAAAAGGAAGAGCATGTATATAAGCATGAAGAATCCAAATTCTTCTAACAAGAATGGATGAAGCACGAAAATGAGCAAGAATTTCTAGCAATGACACAATGTCGTCAGCAAGTCTATCATTAAGGTTCCTAAAAAATGAAAATTTCAAGAAATTTGTTCACCCTAATGCTTGAAAGACTCAGAAATTGGGCCATTATGTAAAGATGATAAACAATAAAGACGAGGAAAAAGCTCAAGTAAAGAAGATTTACCAATCCAATGATCTTTTGTCAACTTATAATATTTTAAAGTATGCAATATATGCACACACACGCAAGTGCTCAGGCACACGCATGCGCACACACTCACACACACATGCAATTTAAGTCATTGGGTCAACGCAAGTGCTCGGGCACACGCACACTCACACACACAAAAATTAAAATATATTTATAATTAAAAATAATTGGTTCAACCGGTTTAATTAGTGACCTGACGGCAAATGCGTTGACCCAACGAGTTAATCCCTTCATCAAGTCATGGTCCTGTTTGGTTTCAATAACTATGCTTCTGTCTAGTATAAAGGAGTTATTTTGCATTTAATTTAATTTTATTTTATTTATAAATGTTATATCTTTGTTTATTCGTATATTTATTTATTTCTTAATGTTGAAGGGCTAAGTGAAGATATGCTGTCATTTATAATTTTTTGTACTTATTTAAGTACATCTATGATTTATCACTATCACATGTTAATTATCTTTTAATCTTTTTTTGTTATTATTGTCCCTCAATTGTGTTGTGGCTATGTTCAAATATCATCATCATTTCGAAGATAAAGTAATTGATACATGTTCCCCTTTTGCACCTTTTTTACTTGAACTGAAGATGAGAAAAGATATAGTTGTGATTTTTTGCTTTAACTGAATTTTCTGAATGAACGTATTCATTATGTTAACTTATATTCCTTTTTGTCCCAATTTGGTAGGAAGGGTGTTTTTCAGGCAATTCAATCTGATGGCGC
The DNA here is from genome assembly GCA_014851425.1 of Senna tora. Lineage (NCBI taxonomy): Eukaryota > Viridiplantae > Streptophyta > Magnoliopsida > Fabales > Fabaceae > Senna > Senna tora. The sequence goes on from CM026270.1 coordinate 11,145,319, forward strand.
AAGGTCCAGAATGGTATGTCTATGATATTTTCTTAGTCTATTAATATTTTGCTGTTATCTTATAAACTTTGGTAGTAATAATTCTTGATTTAAGCCACAATTTGATTGCTAGTTATATTATTGATATAACATGATTCAAACAGGCTCAGCCCATTGTTCTTGATGATGAGGACGGACTTAGTGTTTTGCAGGAAACAGATCAAGAAGACAAACTTGATGAATGGTTGAGGAGTTCCATTACTTTAGTGTGTTTAATCTAATTTTCATCTATTTGAATATGCCTATGAAATCATAGCTCATTTATATCCTGTGTTTTTTTCAGCCTGAAAGAAGCTAAGATTTATTATCCATCAAGGTACAACAAAGGAGTATTACTAGAAGAACATTGTTCTTTACCCTTAATTTTCTAGATCAATTTTATGTTTTCCTGACCTTTCTACTTTAAATGGCTCAGTGATGATCCAGAATCTGTTGAAATTTGTTACATGGATATAGATTGCCTTTCCCCTGGAGGCTATTTAACATCAACAATAATGAACTTTTATATAAGGTAAGTTTTACCTAGGCCTTTCCCCCACTTTTCTTTGTGGTGAAGGATCATTTCAACTCAAAGGCTTACGATGTTCAGTGAAGTCCTATGAATAATTTTACTTTTATTATAGTCTACAGTGTGCTTTGTCTCATAGAAGCTCTTTGGGACTAAAATGTTGATAAAATATAGGCTCACCATACCTTGTTCCAGAACTAGGGTAGCAATGATCTAACTCTTGACCGCCTGGTCAGAGAGGTTATTGTATTATGTCAAAAACTACTTCAACTCAAAAAGTTTAAGCTGTTGAGTGATAAGTTTAAGCTAGTTCCCTTGCCCACTTTTGCTTGAAATGTTGTGAGGCTGATGCATATTAGATATATTTGATTCTTTTGTGCTTTTGGTCCTACTATTGAGATAAAAGTAAATAATTGTCTCTTTCTCTCTTTCTTTTTATTTATTTATTTATTTTTTATTATGTACCAAACTACCAATAACTTGGAATGAAAATATTTCTATTCCTTTCTCTTTCACTCCTCTCTCAAATTTCCTTCTATCCTATCAAGCACATCCTTATTGTGGCCCTTATTGTGGATTGTGCTTATCTGTTCTTCCTAGAATTTTAAAAGATAATATAATTGATACTCTACTTTATTTAAATACCCTAAAAAAGTGGGGCAAATTACAATAACTTCATTTGTCTTAAATTTATTCTAATAAAATTTCCCTCATTACAGAATTTTAATATGACTAATTCCCCTCAATTTACTTCTCAAGGGAGTTCTTTGTTGTTTACTCCTTTTTGAGGAAATCTTTGTAATATATTTCAAAACCTCATGGGAGGTATGTGTATTTCACTTTGTGAGCAATTTATTTTATAGCTATTTAAAATATATTTTCTTCTATGTTTAATATTCTGATATAATTGCATTTATACGCCCAAAGGGTTTGACACTTGGGGTGGTGTGCTATTTCTTGGCTGAATGCCTGTGATTTGTGTTTTTTACTTTCGCTGCTACAACTGATTAACTGTTATTATATATATAAGTTTTTATGCGAGTCACCTCTTTATTTGTGCTTTCCGGCTTTGCCTTGTTGGAAGCTTGAATCTTACTGTTTAACAGCAATTGTCCTTTTGACATTTTTTAAGCTCTGAACTTATGACTTATTTTCATTTGGCTAGATACCTACGGCAGCAAGCATCTTTGACAAACATATCAATAACGGACTATCATTTTTTTAATACATATTTCTACAAGAAGCTTAAAGAGGCTGTTTCCTACAAGGTGGATTTTTTTTTTCCCTCTGCATACATGTGTATTGATCTATTTCAAGATTTGTAAGCCCTTTGCTGCTTAACTGGTTTGATTCTTGCTGATGAGTTATTGGTACTTTTGCTTACTTTCTTTGAAAAAACTTGTTTCAAATTTGTCTTTTGGTTGCTAAACTTTTTTGTTAAATTTTGAGACAAGAGCCACAGAGGTAACTCAACACCATAAGATGTAAATTGCTGATCCAATAACTGCTTCCTGTTTACCAGAAAGATAGTAAATCATACATGTAATTATCAATTAATTGTTTTATAGCAGGTTTCTTTTTTCTTTTTTTGGCTTTTTGTTTGGTATTTGTTTAGGACCAAGTGCTTTCTTCCTTACCAAATGAAATTTTGGCCAATGTTGAGTGTTTGAGGAAAAAAAAGTGAGAAAAATGGAGAGTGAATAATAGGTTGTTATGAAAAAGAAGTGGAGTGAAAAAAAATAGGAGTTTTATTATTTAGAATTAACAGATTTTTATGCTTATTTATTTTATTAATTTATATAACAGACAAACTAATAGATACTGTCATACTGGTGTTTTTGGAAATTTTGGGACATACATTGAAGGTGGATAATGTAAGGACTAAGGAATAAGGATTAGTAGCAAAGATAATTGTCTTTTATTTAGAATATGCTCTAACACAAATTCCATTGCACTATATAGAAAAGTGACAGAGAGACATTTGTGAAGTTCAGAAGGTGGTGGAAGGGCGTAAATATTTTTCAGAAGGCTTATGTTCTAATTCCAATACATGAGGAGTAAGTTTTGTTAATAGTCTTGAAGTTCTGTTTGTAAATGATTTTTTTCTAAAGAGCTTTTACAACATATTTACAAAGCAATTTTTGAACATACTTTTACACCTATACATAGCACCAATAGCATGGTAACTTCAGAAATGCAACATTTATAAGCAATGCCTTTAGTATATATAATTATAAGTCGTCTTTTTAATTTGCTAGTGATGAATAAACACAAATGAAACACTTTATCCATACTGTGCATATACTGCCACTACTTCCACTATGCAAATGCTATTTACGAAGAATTTTCTGCTCATTTTTGGATTACTTGGATAAAATCCCGTGTTAATCTTCTGTCCCAGACATCTTTCACTTTATTGAAATTTTACTAGTCTAGCAAAACATGCTTGATTGAGATTAGTATGTCTAAGTCCTCAAAATTATAGCTAAAACAACAATCAAAGCCTTTTCTCACTAGGTGGGGTCGGCTAAGTCCTCAAAATTTATGTTAAGGAGTGCCAGAGTTTTATGGAATCAGTGCCAAAGTTAAATTTATCCTGGGATGCATTCATTATGCTTCTTTGTGATGTTCAGCTCATCATTTTTTCATGGGGAACCTCTTGTGGATGCTTAATGGAATTGACATGATCTGTTCTTATTTATTTATTTTTTAAAGTTCACTTTTCTTGTCTCGTAGCTTTTTCTTTTGCTCTTTGAGAATTTGTTTTCTATATTTATTCTCTTGAGTTTTTACATAGATAAAATATCATTTTACAGTAGAGTTGGTATGAAGAGTGAATTAAGCAATGTTGGTATATTGAATATAAAATTTTTTGTACTTGTGTTGTCCATGTTTTATAGTCTTAATGACACAATTTATAATTGGAGTTATGCTACTGTTGAGGAACTTTGCTGCATGTATACTTGGTTTCTATACAAAATATGTTTTAGTAAATAGGTGTACTGATAGTAGGGTTATTGTTAATATCTTTCCCAATCTTTGTAGTCTTTTCTGGGATAGTGACTTATTTACGATTTTTTTTTAATATATTCAGTCAGCATTGGAGCTTAGCTATAATATGTATCCCTGATAAGGAAGATGAATCGGGGCCAATCATACTACATTTAGATTCTTTGGGTCTTCACTGTAGTAGATCAGTTTTTGATAACATAAGAAGGTGAGAGAGATGAATATATCTTCTCCTTTTTTGCCTCATGTTATATTCTAATGTTCGTTTGTAAATGTTGACGACATATACCTGTTTTTGTGAGAAGTAAATATAATGAAGCCATCAGGCCAAAAAATATATATATATATAATGAAGCCATTATATTTTAGAAGCACGTACACGTTATGCATTGGTCAACTGTTTCTGTTGTAAGTATTGGGAAACATAATAAATTTATATCATTGGAGAATGATGAAACCCAAGTGACTTGGGGAGCCCTCCCTTAACAGCTAGCTTTTAAGGGGAAAGAACCAAGCCGCTTAAGAACCCCATCAAGCATTCCATTCTACCCGATATGGGACTTGGGTTGCTTGTATTACCCTAGGGGCATCTCATACTATTCCCATCCCCATTGAAAAATAAGTAGGATAAGTTATATATTATATCATATTTATCCTCGATGTTCAAGACCTAAGCTGAATGATTTCAAATCACTTAATCTTGTATCTTACATTCTTACTGAGAATACTTTTGGGCTTGGTATATAAATCATTATACTTTTCACTGAATTTTTTTTTTGTCAAATCGTTGTATCTTACAAACTGTAACTGAAATTATTTTGACACTCTAAACTTTTTCTATACATCCTATAAAAAAATTTGCATGCTTGAGGTGAGTTGTTCACTTTTTGCAAGTCCTGTTGTGACATTCTGCTTGTAAAGTAGACTTTCTTTGGAAATATGTTTAAACTTTGTGCCACTTAATAATATCAGTGCTTGTATTCTATGGAAAGTAATTTACAATTATATTGATCTTTTGTCCATTTCTCTTTTTATCATCTTCTGATCGCTGTGCTTGTAACTTGTCCTTAACGTATTGTAGATATCTGATAGAAGAATGGAAGCATTTGGCGCAAGAATCTATGTTCTCAGACATTTCGATTGCTTATGGGATATGGGAGAATCTTGATAGTAAAATTGAAGACACAAGCATCACTGTAAGTTTTTCTGTGGTACAAATTTAGAGACTTGTCTTGATACCATCTATGACAGTAATGTTTGAAGTCATATCATTATCTTAAAAGTTTTTTTCTAAAGGAAAAAAAAATCTGGCCTCCATTATAATTGAAATTTTGAGAAAAGTCTTCGAGTGATAAAATTTGAAGGAAGGACATTCCTTATAAGTATAACCTTGTTTGGCAAACAGCCAGACAACTCTACATGCAGCTTCAAGCAAAAGCCCTTTTAATCTTTTTTTAATGGTCAGAAAAGTCCTTTTAGCCTTAGACTTGTAAAATGATCACCCACTATCGATAGAAAATTTGTTAAATTGATTGACTTTGGGTCCAGCTTGCCCAAGTGAAAATTTGATGCCCGAAACCAAAGAAGCATGACTGTAATGTGGTTGCATCAGTTATTGCGATACCTTTGAAACTCCAGATATGATTAGGATCTTAATTCTTAACGAATATTTGGACACGTTGTTGCACCAGGTTCCTCAACAGAAGAACGACTATGATTGTGGTCTTTTTGTACTGTACTTCATTAAGCGTTTTATTGAAGAGGCTCCTAAAAGACTGAAGAAGAAAGATTTGGCTATGGTAAATATTATTATATATTATATTTTTGCTTTTAGATGATGAATATTACCAATTGATACTTTCCAATCTGCAGTTTGGGAAGCAGTGGTTCAAACCTGAAGAGGCATCCAATTTGAGAGCGAAAATCCGTAATTTGCTTAAAGAAGAATTTCGAAATTCATGCAACCAAAACTCTAGCAATTAGAATGTGCTTCAGACCGTTGATGATTCATGACCTAATCAATTTTTGCATGGTTCACAACAGTTGATGCAGTTTTTTTTTGGGGCGGGGTCAGCCTTCAGGTGTACAGTACAGACTATCAAGAATATACTATGGCCCAGGAAAACGTGGCTGATTAATCGATATACCTAACCATACAGATCAACTCATCCAGTTTCTGATCATTATCTCTTGGGTTTGGACTTCTTTCCAAACTTCTCAGTGCTTCAAATGTATAGAGGAACAGCACATAGCTTACTAGAGATGGTAGGTTTGTAGTGTAATCCCCTAAAGTCTATACTCAGATGTTTCATCTGATAATGCATTTTTTGCAATGCAAGTGCATAATTTCATGTGAAAGTACAGATCTTCAGACCTCAAACCCAAAAGGAAAAAAATTTGAAAGAAAATAGTACTTAACATTTGGATAGTTACCATGATCATTACTTAATACTGTGAAGAGGTATTATAGTCTGTCCTTGTTTATTGGTAATTAGAAATAAATGAATTTGATCTAAAGAGTTTTTAGCATGGTATTCACAAGTTTCTTGCAGTCCAAAACAAGGTAAATATTCATGTTTTAAGGATTAACATGTTATAAGTTTGTATGAATCAAATTGTGTAATAGTAAAATTCAGGCATTGAATAATTTCAGTATTTGTTAATTTAACACCAGAAAGCACATTTTCTGACTCCGCAAGGCACTACAAATATTGACCCAGATATGTCAAATGCTCGGCACATGTAATTTGTATTTTTTTTTTATTTTCATCCCAAAATAGGTAAATTGGGAACAAAGAAAGAACTCTACTTAATTATCTTTTACTTTTTCTGTTATTATAAAATTTAGCCCAACCAAATTGCGAAACAGTCAATACGAAACTGCAGAAGGTTTCTTTGTAGAAGACGTCTTTAACATATATATGTGGATGTCTGTTAAGTAAAGTGGCATTTAACATACGTGTCCATGAAGGCGTCAGTGATGAAGTTCAGTGAAAATCCGATGAGACTAGACTAGTTAACGAAATATTTATTTACGCGCACCATAGTTGGAGGCCAGGGGAGCACAGAGTAGTAATTATCTTCGACGTTTCTTCTTCTCGGGAGTATCATGTACTTGTGCCTTCCTTCCGAATTTCTTGAGCTGTAAATTCTCGAAGGCAGCTGAAACGATTCCAACCTATTATACGTAGTAGGGGTCAACACTCAACAATCAATCACGGACTTCACATTTAGAAAAAAAAAAAAGTTAAAATTTGTTTGCTACTAACCAGTTCAGGCTTCTTACTATAAACCCTCACTATCATGTCTTCATAAAATGCTGGCAACAAGTGACTGATGCAGTGATCCGAGATAGAGAATTTTTCTTGATTATTGTCGTAGTCCTGATTCAGTAAATTCTTGAGTACACTATTCAAGGAAAAGGATAACTATATGCAGATAGCAGGAGAGCTGAGTATAATAATACCTTGAAAAACTTTATTCTGGATCAGCATACACATGTACAAAAACAAAAAAAAACAAAAGATCATTTCTCATACTGTCAGGTTAGCAAATGTTTATGGAGTAGATGTTCAATAGTACAATAATACTAAACTTTAGTACATCTTTCCAATCAGTTGGTCCCCAATACATTCAAAGTGAGTCCTTATTAATGTGAGTTTTTATTAATATTAACAAATAAAATTACATGATTGGAGAAATATACAAAAATTCGGTAGTACAAAACTTTTATTCATGTTGACGAAGACATTTGTAAATTATAATTAACCAATTACTGTTTTTGTGAAGTACCTTTCGAGAGGGTTCTGCCGTCCACGTGTCAAATCAATTTTAACGTTGGACACAACGACATCATCTTCTTTTAAAGTGATGCCATTTGCTTCCTATTTGGAAAATTTTGGAATTAAGACACCATGAGTGTAAAGTCCCAAAAAACGAAAAACACACATATACATGTACGGAATAAAAATAAACGTATACTGTTAATATAGAATTTGAACGTACCTGGGAACAAACAATATCTTGGGGTGTGATGTCTTTGAAGTATTGAAGCTCTTCCTTCGGAACAGAAAATTCATTGCAGAACTGCAAATTGGAATAAAAATATAAGATCATATTATTTTACCGCCTTGCAAGAGTATGTAAATTTCATGGTAGGTAACTGTATCTATGCTAGAACGTTAATTTCTTCTATCAACCAATTATATAGAAATGAGTTAGTTAGAATATACCTGGTATATATCCCTTCTGCGAATACGAAGAATCAGGTCTCTGGATTCCTTCAGCTCTTTTCGAGAGGAAGTTTCAATTGTTTTAATGATCGAGTCGTCTACCTGCAATTATAGATAGTGTTAGTCCCATAAAGTGAAATGATAAACACCAAGTCCAGAAATTTGGGGATTTAAGACCTTCCAGAACTCAGATGGTTGGTGAATTGAGGATGCTAATCCAAGATATGGATTTGCTTTAACCAGTGCATCTATAACCATTAACTCTATTGCCTGACAAAGGAAAACAACGCAGAATCAGATGCGTTTTCTCTTTCAGAAGCAGACACAAATTAAGTTTCTTTTCTTTCAGTCAATTTGGCGCAACCACACTCACCTTCACTTTTGCATGTGTATAGACTGTCCGATGCAAGTCAGCACGGGTCGTAAATAACTTGTGAATTGTCAGATCTGACCAAATATCAATCAGAGATAATATACTTTCATAGATTCACAGTGATAATGACATCAAAATGTTCAGTAAGTACTAACAATCTTTGGCACGATAACATATTTCGTCACCCACAACTTGCATTGACTCCATCAAGCTGCAAGTCAATATTAAGTTAAGTGTTGAGTTATCAACGCCATTTTGATACGAATTACAACTCAAACAATGGAAAATGGTATCTGCATATATGTAAATATATATATATATATATATAGCGAATAAATACACCATCATATAAACCGGGAAACATCCACCCCAACAGAATAGCCCATTGCAGAATCAAAATAACACCTGTCAGGCTGAAAGTTGCATCCTAGGCCACAAGCACGATTATCACGTTCAATGTAGTCAAACCTGCGAATGCATAAATCATTTATAGGTTTATCGTTAACAGCAGGAGTGTCATTAACTATATAAGCACATTCAGAAAAACTGACTTACTTGTCAACATCAATTCCATTGCGACCGTTCGCAACAATATCATACAAGAACTGATTTTCCTACATACAAGAAATTTATAAAAGGGAAGCTGAGAATAAGGAAGTAAGAAATAAAAAGGAATCCCATATCCCACTCCAAGATTTCCTACTCTTTGTGACGGATATTCAGGGCTGGCAGTGATCATTTCCTGTCAAATTTGAAAATTTTCAATGGTCATCAAAAGTAGAATGGAAATAAAAAAAATAATACAATCAAAGTACGAGAGCAATGAAGACTACATCAATGTACCCCAAGAATGGTTCAATTTCAGTTTTTGAAAAACACACATATACACTAGAATAAGACAGAGATGATTAGTTCTCAAAAGAAAAAAAAGACAGACGATTTAATTGAACATTATATAGTCCAGAATTATTCTTGGGTTGTCATCCGTGGGTCACATCACAAATGAATTTGCTACATAAGATTCAAAAAAGTCTGCAATATTAAAGTTCTATATTTTGTTGTTGATGTATGTGGTTCATAGACAACATGATAGACACTACCTAGGAAAATCCTTTAGTCTAACCTTCACTTTCTTGATGACTTCAGGATCCATTTCTATATTGTGTTCATCAACGATGTAATCTATCATTTTGACTGACATTTCTTCATGAGACCTGCAAGCTTTAACACTAATGATCAATATAGGATGAATCCTACCAAGAAAAGACAGCAATTTACAAACAAACATTTAGCGCCAACATATATCAATATATACCGTAGAAAACATAATATGTTGCACAACGATAAGGACGCAGAAAAATATGAGCTATAAATCAAGAAGACAGACAGATTTATGCTGTCATCTTGAAAATTTGTTGACTTATGCCATCAGCAACAGAAGAAAGGTCTTCCACTCTTTAAACTTAATTTTTTATTGTGATATTGAAAACTGAAAACAGGATAAAGGCAGGCACTATAAAAATAAACAATAGCTTTATTTAACTAAAAACTGTTAAAATTACCATGTGGAGCCATTAAGGACCAGTGGAAGGAACCCACGCTCAAACATGTGGCTGAATGGCCCATGGCCAACATCATGCAGAAGTCCTATACACATAGATTCCTAACAGTAAAATTATGGAATACGATCAAGCAAGACAGTAATTTAGTAGAGATTCCATTACCAGCTAGTTTCACTGTCTGTACATCAAAATGCTCAATACCAAGCTCAGTCCCCTAAAAGAATGGTTAAGTTTGTTAGCAGTATAATCTCATAAGCAGAATCTACATAAGACAATTAAGATAGATTGTTACTTGGTATTTTTTAATGATATCAACGGCTTTGCCAGCCAACCAATAAACCCCGAGCGAATGCTCAAAGCGAGAGTGCACCGCCCCAGGGTAAACCGTGTAAGTTAAACCTGGAACATGTAAAACCATAAGCTAGTATTGACAAGTTACATCCATCTAAAATGGATTTAGTTGAAGTATTTGAAAAAAAAAAAGAAGGCAACTAATATTCTACTAAAAAGAAGTGATTGTTTTTCCCGATGACTAGCTGAAGAAATTCACATCCTTAGCAAACAGTAGTACTTCTAGCCGTTTACTAAACTTCCTTAAGCGATGAAAGTATTCCTATATAGTTAAATTTAATACTTGTCCAGCCACTAGTTTAACCATTAAAGTTTGACTCACCAAGTTGCTTCAAATCACGAAGTCTGCATAATAAAAAAAATGTTTTACAAACAAAATAAAATTAGAGCAGTACACTAGATATTAATGCAACAGATCAAATAGTTGATTAATTTTGGTATAGCATACTTGCCTCTGAAATTGTTCTGTGTCAACAAACTTCAGGAATATCTGCAACAGACCAGATAAGTACATATTGACAACTACTAAGTAATAATATACACCAAATGCAATGGAAATAGTAGTGAAAACAAAAAAAACTTCATCCCGTTTATACATTAAAAGAAAGAGTAAACTACTATTAATATTTGAAAACAAACCGACGGCTGCAAGGCTGTAAGATATATATTTAACAATTTGATTATGTTACAAAAATATACTTCTTCCAAATAACTAAGTATCTCTAGCTGATTGAAGTAGATCATATTTTAACTTTTTCTACTCTGTCTGCCTTCAGGTACACGATTTCCTGACATTGACGTGAACGGCTCAAATTCCAAATTCTTTTCGTATGAACTTATGTTATCGTAGTTCATCAAAATCTCGGATAGGAACTCCAGATTTTCATTCAGCGGTTAACCAGAAACTGCAAACACATACTTAAATCTACTCGTCCTCAATCCATCTCCAGAACACACAATTTCTAATCTCTAACAACGACTCCATATTACCAAGCCTACACATAAAAATATACTCGAAAAAAATCTCGAGGTCTAAACTCATGATACTAAAGAACTACACTGTAGATATTTTCAGCGAAACCGAAACATGGAAAAGTGATTACCGGCTCCAGAAAGATATTGCCATGAACATTATCACGAACGTGCTTCAGCAATTTCCTTTCCAGAGAAATTTCATCGATTGTATGAGCAGGAGTAGTCATTCTATGCTCAGTAATCATCGATGTGCAGAAGCAGAACAAAGAGAGAAACAGAGACAGAAAAATGTAGCAGAGAAGCTGAGATAGCCTATTGAAATTTATACTCTCTCTGGTAGAATATGTCTCAGGTAGGGAGAGGGAGAGGAAAAATTAGAAACTGTCGCGAGAAATGAAAACAAGAGAGAGAAAGCAGTTATATATATTGGACATGAGAAGCGTCTGGAGTGGTGGTGGTGGTGGCGAGGCGAGGCAACGAGCAGCAGATGAAATGATGCCGCCAAAAAACCGCTCATTCATCACCCAAAGAATAGGCGCGTGTACGCACGATCCAATAAGAATTCGGGGATCTAATTCTTTTTTTTATTGATTGGCCACAAAAAAAAATTCTTTTTATTGGATTTATTTATTTAGTGCGGAATATGTAGCGTCGCCCTTAAGTTTTACACACGCAAATAATAATTTTTAGTTTTCATAACTCACTAAAAAAAATAAAGATTAGAAAGAGTGAAAAGTTAAATAACATATTTACTTAATTTTAATATTTAAGATACAGTAATTGCTATCAAACTATTTTGTTAATTGGTTTTAAATTATATCATTTATTGATTTAAATTCTGTTGTTAGGATATTTTCTTGGAGGGTACTCTAGTAGTAGTAGTAGTAGGGTTGATTATTACTACTAGTGCTTCACGCACAGCTAGAGTGGGATAGGCAAGAGAAATGCTTCTGTATTTCTTGGTAGAATTACGAGAGAGATATAAAAAAAATTAGAAAAAAAAATTAAAAAGAAAATTTCTTTCACTTTATTTCTCTCATAACTCTATAAAAATGTAAAAAATTATTCTAGAGAATCCACCCTCCTCTTAATCGTCCTTCACTCTCTCTTCTAGAGGCGATGTGTCTGTCTGTCACGTAGAGGCGCTTAACCACGAAATGACTGCTGATAAAGGTGTTGCTAGTCATGATCATGAATCCTCACGTCACTGCTGTACAGTCATTTCCAATCCAATTTGAGAGTGGATTTGAATTGGGAATTATTTTGGTATAATAAAGAGTTCATTTAAGTGATAAATAATTTAATATTATTTATATAAAATCTTAATTTCAAGACCAACGAATTGTCATATCACTAGTAATAAATTTTATAAATTTATATATATTACTAAAGGAATATACATGGCTTAATTTCTTGCCATGTATCCTTTCTATACTCTTTGTTCATCCTCCACATACCCATCCTCTCACCTCCTCTAAAGCCTCTACTTGAATACTCAAAGTCACAAATCAACATAACAATTATAATTTATGACTCCCTACATTCAATTTTAATTCAAATGTGATGCCTTGAATTTGCGCATTTAATGCTTTGGCCTAAACACCCACATTTAATTCCGTTAACCCCTTTCATATATAATTAGTCAACATTTTGCAATAATCAAGGCCTCAAATTTGTTTCGGCTTAAAAAAAATAGGCCTCAAATATGTGCATTTAATATAATATAAAAATTTAGAGTGTTTCGGCTTAAAAAAAAAAAGGCCTCAAATATGTGCATTTAATATAATATAAAAATTTAGAGAATTGAAAAAATGAATTGGGTTCAAATTGTGAGTTCAATGTATAATATAAAAATTTAATAAAATGTATATCTATTTATATCTATATCTATATATCTATATAAATCTATATAGTGACATATATAACTCTCAAATCTACGACCTCGCCTCTAAGCATTTGCTTCAGATCTTTCACCCGGCATTGTTGTGATTTCCCGCCTTGACTCAGTGGAGGGAATCAAGAAGGTAAATTTATAATTTAATGTCATTAAGGCCCCTCACACACCAATTTATTCTAATATAATATATCACCCAATAACAACATTCAATACATTTAATCTTTAATCTATATAAAAGAATCTACATATAGAGCCAAAATCTTGATACATACTCTATGCATGATTTGCTCAACCTCCACCTAATCATACAATAGTTTATTTTTGAACATCTAATCCATGTGTCATAAAAGGCCATTTAAATTAGTCATAAGGAATTACAGGTATAAGCCATCATCCAACATGTCAGTCCAATCTGGCATCCTCAATGAAAAATGCTACCAAAACAATACAAGCATAATTATAAGATTGAATGAGTAGATTTGAAAACCCTGCGGAATTGGCACCCCTCTCTCAATTGGATTCAATTGTGATTAATAACAATTTTAAATGGATTCAATTGTAATTAATATATTCCTGATAAATGGTTTTAATGAGCGAATTGACACCCCTACACACGTTTTGAACTGTAACTCTGATGACCTCGCCAGATTTCAATGGTTGACAAAAATCAAGACTTTGTGTAGTATGCGTTTTAAAGTCCCAATCAATCAATTATTCTATAACAGCTCCGAAATTTAAAATTGAATACCGTGTGTATAATTAATATAAAAAGAGCTCCTGCAGCACTGCTAATGTATTGCTGTAAAAATTATTCTGAAGCATCCGCAGTAGCTAGAGGTATCGCTACATCTTTCAGTTTTCTGATTTAATGCTGTAATTCTGTAGTATTATAATTCCATGGAAAGTGCCATGTATCCAAAACATACCGTTCGGATCACCGAATGGGTCAGTGGCGTGGGCAATAGGGAGCAGAGACTGGACCTTGGGTTCGACCCTACCAAGGACTTCCATTCCTACAAAATCTTCTGGAACCAATGCTAAGTACAATGTTTTGATCAATGTACTTTGTTATGATTGTTTTTGTTTTGATCAATGTATAGTTTTTAATTAGTATATATATTTTAATTTCTAACCTTCTCTCCAATCGTTGCAGATTTTATATTTTCATGGTTAACTATTTCTAATTTTCCAGGCCTTATGGAGTTGAGAGTTCAGTGGTCGTTTTATGAATTTTATCACCCCTATGAAAACTTGAAATGGTTACCTTAAGTTTCATCGTAAGTATAAGTGTAGCTGACACTCAATATAAATGAACAATAGACGGGTTAAGCGGTGGTGGGAAATTATCATAATTTTCTTCACTTATTCTCTTGCTTCATGTATATATATTGATATATTCTATTTGAATCCGTTGTCAATTTGTCATGAACCCTCTATTCTCAAATACCTGCGTTACAAATTTTATATTTATAATCAAACTTAAAAATTAATTTTGGCTTATTTGTCAAAAAGCATCCACGATTTCCAAAAAAAAAAAACAATTGATTTGATTTTACACTAATAATTCATACAAATTAATAATTAATAATATAGCTAATTATAAAATTTCACATATATCTTGCAGACTGCAGAGTAGTGTCTTCTACATATGATATGTATTATCTTATAATATCTTTTCCATAATTCTTTTTAAAAATAATTTGACCCCAATACAATCTTTTATGATTTGAAGTAAATAATTCACAAAGTTAATAATCACATAAAATGTTATTTTAAAACAGTTAAATTATCTTAACAGTTAAATACTATCAGATTATTTTTCCTAATTATGTATTAATTAAATATATGTAAGTATGATTCCTAATTAGTCATTTATCTTTCCCAGAAGTTTTAAATTGGTCATTCTGTCCATGTCCGTCAATTTCTTAAGTTAGCTGCTGACGTGGCGAGCATATAATCTCTCCTACGTGTATTAGATAGCTGACGTGGCCTTAGACACACAAAAAACACACAAACGACGTCGTTTAAGCCAAAAGTAAAACTATGCTGAGATTGTCAATATTAAACTCTAATGAAACATAAAGGCCAATATAGAAGTTCACTGAAACATAAAGGACAAATATAGAACTTCACTGAAATATAAAAGACTAATATAGAACTTTAATGAAATATATAGGACCAATATAGAACCTTAATGAAACCTAAAGGACAAATATAAAACTTTGGGGAAACATGAAGGATCAATATAGAACTTTTGAAAGATAAATGATCATTTTAAAACTTGGTTGAAATATAGAGGACCAAAATGGACATTTGACCTAAAATAAAAGCAAGTAAATGAAAAAATTATTGGGAAAATAAATAATTAATAAATAGATACAAAGTAGAGATAAGCATGAGAAGAATAAAGAGTAGGATTTGTTCTGTGCCTACTTTTATTCTTCGGTCAAAACCCCAAATTGGTCCTTTATGTTGTCACCAAGTTTCATATTGGTCCTTTATGTTTCAAAAAGTTTAAATTGGTCCTTTATGTTTGCAAGAAGTTCCAAATTGGTCCTTCCGTTCAATTACGTCTATTTTTTCCGTTAAGTGATGACGTGGCGTGCTGAGGTGTTACACTCTGCTGACGTGGCTTAAGTTATCCTAAAATCAAGGACTAAAATGAAACAAAAAATGTTTTGCAAATGAAAAATGTAATTTCTCCTTTCTCATCATCTTCTTCTTCTTCCTCGGTGAGATGTGCAGAAAAGAAAGAAAAGAGAATCCAAAATTTTTTGTTGAGGTGGAAGCATCCATTTTGGTTTTGGGTAGCAATCGATTTCTCTCTCCTTTCCTCTCTTATTCTTCAGCAAATCCTTCTTCTTCCCTTCACTCCACCACCTCCTCTCTTCACACTTATTCCTCTGCTTCACCCTTATGCCAAACCCAACGCCACCGCCACCGCCACCGGTGAAACCCCAACTATATAACCCCAATCGCCCAATGTACCGACCTCAATCCCGATACAACCGTCGTGGACGCTCCAACCGCAACCTCTGCTGTTGTTGCTTTTGGAGCACCGTTGCACTTCTCGGCATCGCTCTTCTCGCCGCCATTTTCGACGCCGCACTCTACGTGCTGTACGCCTGTACCACCCTCATTACCCCCAATTCTCCAACATCAATCTCCGCATTGCGAAGATGAATCTCACCACTTCCACTTATTCCTCCTCCCACCTCACCACTCTGCTCAATCTCACCCTCATTTCCCAAAACCCAAACAACCACCTATGTTTTTCATTTTCGTTGCTTGCCTTTGTTTTGTGTTTCAATCGGCGCGTTTTCTCTCTCTCTCTCTCTCTCTCTCTCTCTCATTCTTTTGTTTGCAAGATGAAAAAGTGAGAAAATTGCATTTTTGTCTTGTAAAAAATTATTTTGTTTCATTTTAGTCCCTGATTTTAGTTTAACTAAGGCCACGTCAGCTAAGTGGTACACATAGGAGAGAGAATGTGACACCTCAGCTTGCCACGTCAACACTTAACGGAAAAAATAAACGGAATTGGACAGAAGGACCAATTTGGAACTTCTTGCAAACATAAAGGACCAATTTAAACTTTTTGAAACATAAAGGACCAATATGAAACTTGGGTGAAACATAAAGGACCAATTTGGAGTTTTGACCTTTATTCTTCTTATGTTTATTTCTACCTATTTATCTTTTATTTTCTCATACATATTTATTTATTTTTATATTTTCAATATCTATTTCCCCGTAATTAAAAATTAAATAAGTAGAGATAATTATTTATTTATTTTTATATTTTCTATATCCATTTCAATATATTTGTTTTTATATTTATTTATAAAAATTAAAAAGTAAATAAGTAAACATATATATTTATTGATTAAAAAAGCAATTTTTTATATCTATTTATTTCGTATGCATGCTTTTTATTCTTTCTATGTTTATCTTTACTTATTTATTATTTATTTTTTTTATATTTTCTGTATCTATTTCCTCCTTAATAAAAAGTAAATAAGTAGAGATATACATGAAAAGAATTACAAAAGTAGAATTTTTTCCATGCCTATTTTTTTTATGCCTACCTTTTATTCTTCCCATGATTATCTCTATCTACTTATTTTGTTCATACATACTTTTTATTTTTTATCTCTACCTGACTATTTTTTATTTCCCATACTTTTTATTCTTCTTGTGCAGATCTCTATTTATTTACTTTTTATTTCTCATGTATATTTATTTATTTATTTTTATATGTTCTATACTCTTTCTCAAGTAATTATATATTTTTTTCTTATATCTTCCTCACACATCATGTTTTCATTCTTCCATTTTGCTTCTCCCTCTTATTCTTCTTCCTTGTGATCACTTGCTAAAAAACACCAGTAATGGTGGCATTTATACAAATCAATTTTTTAGTAAATCGTCCTTCCATTTTGATTCATTGCCTCTTTTATAAAAGTATGAATGTATTTATTGGAGAAATGTTTTAAATTCTCTACGCCCATATTCATGAGAGTATTTTAACTATAATTTAATTCATCTTATGTAGAGGTCAGACAATCACTAAATGAGATGAAAAATTAGTGAAAATTATGGACAAGGTAAAGGTTTCAACAAGACGTCATTAAGAAAATTAATGAATGAAATATTGCTTGGTTATGAATTCGAGGGCTTCCACGTAATGTTTGGTTGTGAAATTGATTTTTGACATTTTATGATGCTTTGGCATAGTATGGCAATCACATATCTCAGTTGTTTTTAGGGTGCATCTCCAGACCCCTGTAGGCTATAGTGCAACTTAGGGATTAGGAGAAAAATACAAGGAAGGAATAAATAACCCAATAATAAACTTCAATAATTACTGCAAATGAAGAGCTTTTGCTTTTTTGAGTTTGTTTTTAGAGCTTTTGTTGACCTATTATTGTAGATTTATTGTTCATTAACATATCAAATGGTGGAAATTTGGTGAGGTGATACTTGACACATCAGCCTAATGAGTAACCATATTTTCTAATATTTTTACTATATATTATTATTTATATGCTTAAATTAATAGATGCTCATAATTTTTGAGTTTATTCATATATCCCGTGCATTGCACGGGTCGAAACACTCAATGTCATTGCATTTTTTTGGCTTGATTGTCATTACATTTGTTAAATGATTTTTGCACAGAGATTATTCTTATGTATTGTATATTGTTATTAATATTTTAAGATTAATAGCTATTCGTAAGGTTTGATTTATGATTAGTCTACGAACTTCAATCTTATGATTAAGATGCTAAATATTACTATTATTAGATATGATTTTTGAAGTGTTATGTTATTATAGGATGCAAAATGTTTAACAACAACATTAGTACCTGTAAGATTATTAACAAATAGACAATGTGTTCTATTTGTTTACGATAACACTAAAAACCCTTATATTCCAAATTATATGTGTTTACTATTTTTAGATTACGAAATGATTTAAACTAATATAAAATAATAATCTATATATATATATCCCGTGCATCGCACGGGTTCAATACTAGTTTATTAAAATTTAGAAGAAAATTTTAAAAAGTATTATGAGGTGGTGGGCACCTCTCTATTCTCCTTCAACTAAATCTAATCTTATCAATTTTTTTAATACAGACAATCGATCATTCAAATTTATTTAGATTGGTTCAATTGTAATTTTTAAATGATTTATATGAATTTTTACATAATCTAATCATATCATTTTCGAACAAGGTATACCTTATTTGAATTTTTGGTATTATGTAAATATTTAACAAGGTAAATCATTTTATATTAACAATATGTGAGTTAATTGAATATAATTTGTTGAATACAAGAATAGAATGAGGAGTGTTTTATCAGTAAATTTAAAAAAAAGTATACTATTCAAACTAAAAAGGTATACTATTCCACTAAAAAAAAAGGTATATTATTCCACTAAAAAAAGGTATACTATTCAAACAAGGTATACCTTGTTTGAATTTTTGATACTATGTAAATATTTAGCAAGCTAAATCATTTCATATTAGTAATGTAATGCAATCAAAGGGTCTGATTGAGTGGAAGGGACTCATCCATCCTTAACCAAGTGTTAGGGGTTTGATTCCTGTCTTGGGTATGGAGCAGCTTTAAATCCTTGGGCTAGCTGTCCAACCCTTCGAGGTGCCTACAATTCAGCGAGGGGATTAGTCACTGTGCTCGACGGTGAATACCCTGGTCTAGACAAAAAAAGTAATGTAAATGAGCATATAATTTAGCAATGCAATTAATTTATCTTTATAGCAATTTGATTATTATTTAAAAAGAGTTGTTATAAAATTGTTTAAATAAATGTACTCAAATTCAATATAATTGTCAGAAGTTGAAGAGTGTCATCAATATGTGTGGGTTAACTGGGTATAGTTTGCTAAATACAGAAATAGGGTGGTGGGTGTTTTATCAGTAAATTTAAAAATGTCTATTTTAAGTGTGATTTATATAAATTGCCCTTAGTGATGGCGATTTATTTGTAGTATTTTTGAACCACAAATCACTCTTAATATTGGCAATTTGTGATAGGCCACTAAAACGCTAATGCTATTGGCAATTTTATTGAACATATGCCATGTCACTTTCCCTCGAGGGACCCACGATTGACCACTAGTCATAAAGCGCCCTCAATATCGGCGTTTATAGGGTTGACTTTGTTAACTCTTAAAACGCCCTTATTAAGTACAACTTGCCACTAAATTGCCTTTATTATTGGTGTTTTTTAGGTGCTATAGAAAAAGCGGTACATCTCTGTAGATACTTTTAAAAAGAGGCCAAATCTGAAGATAAAGTTTTTTTTTTTCTGTATGTAAGAAAGCCAAAAATACATTACATAAAGTCATTTTAGTTAATTCCGATATATTTCCAATCCTCCTTCAACTGTAGCTTCCATTTTTCTTCACTTTTTGAGCAGATATTCTTGTTTGTTATGGCGTTTTTGTTAGCAAGAATGAACAAGGTAATGATAAAGATAATCCAACATTTTGTATATCAAATCTTACTTTTGACAATTTAATGAAATTATATTTTTATTTTTATTTTTTTTACCCATTTTTATTATATTTTTACTTATAATATAAAAGTAAAATAATCATTTTACTCACTTTTATTCTATTTACATCATATCACATTCCCATTTCCTCCAACATTCTCATTCCCATTCCTTCCTATATTCTAAAAAACAAACAAGCCTTTAGTACCAAAATAGGGTAAGGATTACATAGATATCAGGTTTCACTAGATAGGTCCAATTAACGTTTAACAGGATTATTGCGTCCGTTACTTCCAATTCAACATGATGGAAAAAGACTAGACCAACGTAAATGAACAAATATATGTGAAATTAAGGGATTGTAACTTGTAAGCTATGTAGGTCCAGAGATCGTTGTCGACCGGTGGTACTAGTGGAGTTGATTAACATGTTCATGTTGTGGAATTCCTATTCCCTACCTTGAATTCAAGCAGTGTGTCTAAGAATCTGTTTATACCAGTGAAAGATGTCACTTTTCCATTTTGGATGTCCAACGCAAAGGTGATGTTCACAAATAGTATAAATTCGCATTTTTTATGGTACATTGTTCAGGGAAAAATCTCGCAAAATAGAAGGTTGGCCATGGGAAAAGGGCCGATCCATCTGAAGCTCAAACATCAAAGATATCTCGTAAAGGTTACCCGGAAGCAAAATTTGAAAGCCTCAGTAAAAAGGTATGTAATCGAGTTATATTATTACGTACATAAATTAGGACTGAAACAAAAGCTGCACCTAATGGTTTCCCGATCGCATATAAGCAAAAGATATCATTCGGTGTAATTGTGTGTTATAGAGGTGTTGCGAAACCTGTCACAACAAAAACAGCACAAGTTAGGGTAGGTAGCCAGCTATTAAATGAAAGACATGTCCAGCACAATCATGACAAAGCAACCTGTATACTGATGATGATGATGCAGATTGCAGGCATTCAAGAATGAGAAAAGAAAAAAAAAATCATGAAAATAAAGTTATTCATCATTCAAAATGGCAATGTTTCACATTACTCCTGTGGATTACTTCAAAATGCAAGAACCCTATCAAGTATCAACTCTGTGTTCGTGATACTATGAAAGTATGAATCTATGATGATAGGATGTATCAATAGAAAGGTCAGGTCACAAGGCCACAAATTATGCAGGTCCTACCTTCTAAGAGAATTATTCTTGCAAACAGAAACAAATAGACAAAACCTAAGTCTTGTTATTCCCTTTACACTCAACAGAATCAACCCCTCGCATGTTTTATTCCCCTCCTTTCTCACATTAAATACTCCAAACAATTGTCACAAAAATATTAAATAGTAAAGTAAATTATACTCCCCTCCCTTTAAATATGTGGAAATGAAAGGAAACTCAAAACATGAAAACATTGACACTCTAAACTCTTTGACTCCCCTTACTAACAGTGAAAACACACATGGACATTTCCACTACATTCAAATTCATGAGAGGTAATCCATTCATAACAGAAAAGCTGTTGGAGCAGGATTAAAATGAAATCCACTGCAGTGAGCCATCTGTTCAGTTTAAAGGCAGAGGATAACAAATATTAGATATTTAAAGGAAGATTCGAGAAGGCCAAGAGGGTCTGGCTTTAGGTTGAAAAAATTCTAAGTGAGAAATAATAATGAATTCATTTTGGTAAAGAAAGAAAAAAAAGTCCATTTAAATACCGAAGGTTAAAACGAAATTCATTAAGACACAACACAAAATACAATAGAGAGCTTCAAAAAGTTCTCAAAACAAGCATAGAAAAAACTAAACGACCCTAGTTGGGCTCGCAGGCCTTGACACTCTGCTGAAAGATAAATCCTGTTTTGCTAGCATAGAACAGGGGACCCAAAAACACAGGAACAGAAGTGAGGAGAACCACTTATTCCTGCAACCCAAGTGCATATTCAGCCAAGATATTCACAAAAGTCTCCTTTTCTGTACACATGGCTGATGCTACAATGAAGACACTCTTCATGAAATGTCTGCAAGAAGTTATTAAAGTACCATGATGATAAGCATATAGGTTAGCATAGGTATCAACAAGTAAATGAGCATTCTCAGTGTCACACTGTCACTTTATTGATAACTCCTAACTGAAGCTAATTTAAGTCCATGCTAGATTGCCTATATCTACACTATAACATAGCCAATCCTTTTGGTAAAAAACTTAAATGAAGGGCTGCAAAGAAGGGGTGCAGCACATGAGAATATCAGTATATAAGCTCTTATTTCAGACAATAATAATACAATCACCAGCCAGTACTAAATTAGCAAGGTATAGAGTTTACTGCTGACAAACTTTTTCCATTAAACAAACACAATTACTCAAATAGCCAACCTTGTCTTCATTTGGCTCAGTTGTAAAACAAAGGGAGAAACAAAACAAAGGCCAAACCTGTCTCTCTTTGGTCAAGTCCTTACTCCTAAGTTAGCTGAGTCAAAGAATGGAGAAAATCTATATTTAAAAAACTCTTCAGACAGTTCTTCTCAATCCATTTTAACATTCAAAGCCCTGGTAGATTATCACCAGTAAACTACTGGTGTAAACATGGAACTCCTCAATGCCGACATGAGCTATCTCATAGGACAAGCCATCAAAATTGATTTCATTTCATTTCCTACCTCTTGATGGAGTCATTTGTTGCTATACTTACCTTCAAGCTCAATCAAGGAAAGAAAGCATGAAGATAGGTATATAAAACGTTTCATTAAATCTTGTTATAGATTACTGCCACTTTTCTGCCACAAGAACTTTAAATCTTGTAGCAAATTACAAAATGTACAAAACAACCTCCTGAGTCTGAACTACAAAGCAAATTTGTGATGGGTATGTTTGAAGGACTAATGTAACATCCTATACCCAGATCACTAAGAATAATCTAGTATAACCACCCTCACCCTCATTATTAATTTACTCCCAAACCCCCCCCCCCCCCAACAAAAAAAAAAATCCCCACAGAAACAGATGCAACCATGCAAACATTTTCAAACACAGAAGGCCGCATCGTGAACATTGAAACTTCTCATCTTTGAAATTAGAGTGCAAGTATGAGACTGATAATTGAAATGATATAGCAATGAAGAATACCTTCTGATAGGCAGCCCCACTTGTAATTAGACAGAGACAGCAGAGAAGTGAACAAAGCAGCGGAAGTAACACTGTGCAATGGCATCATAGACACCTGTGCGCTGGCCAACTCCTTCGGAAGCCTAAAGAGTAACGATATAATTATAATTTGGAATAAAAGAATCAATTCTAATATGTCAAGAAGGCTTTACAAATAACTAATTAGTAAAACGCAGACAGGATGATACACAACCAAACATCATATTCCCAGTAAATGGTATAAAATACTCGGAGTAATAAAAGAACATCATTTGGTTCTCAACAATAATAAACAACAAACTTGATAGATTGTATTCATCATCCAGTGTTTCAGTAGTGTACTAAGTTAGAAAGTCAATGACAAATGTAGGCAATCGATTAAGCAAGAAGATGGGAGTAACACCAAAAAAAAAAGTGAAAAATCACCAGGAAAACGAAAGCGAGCGCCTCTGGGTAGCGACTCGAGAAGCAGAGGCGGATCTGCATGAACCAAACCCACTGAGTTTAGTGGCATCTGAAGCAAAAGCAGATGAACGGCGGGAAATTTGAGCTGAAGCAATTTGGAGGGTTTTTCTTGCACAAGTAGCCGCCATGTCTTCTACTATACGAGAAGTGAAGTGAAGTCTGTCAATCTTGGCTCTTGCTTACAATTCACAATTCAGAACTGAATGGATCTCCTGATTTCCTTTTTTTTTTCTGTCCACAATCAATAGGGCATATTATGGGCCTTCCCTTCCAACTCACATACTATAACGAAGATGGGCCTATATTGGACCTCTTTCTAACTCATAAAGAAAAAAGTCGGTAGACTTGGGAAAAATATTTTTAGGGATTTTTTTCTTCTTCCATCCCTATTATATTATTATATATAAACAAAATATGAAAGCAGCCTTTACAATTTATATATACTTACAATTTTAATATTTGAACTTTAAGTTATGGGAGCTTTTAAGGTTATATGGATTCCCATTATATTTATAATCACAAAATGGCCTTGGGGGCTCAATTTACTGACGTAATTTAGGTTAAGAACGACATAACCAGTAATTTTGAGAAGCACTTGTTTAGATTTTTTAAAAAAATTTTAAAATCAGCTGCACCAATGAAACAATCTCAATCTTACGCCCTTTGATCAAGCACCAACAGTATAAAGAAGGTACGTAAACCATTTATTCATTATCATTACAATCACAAAATACACTTACAACAACATGGTTCTTCAAGAATATTAATTAAGATAACACAGTTTTTTTTTTAATTAAACACCTAATCAGCAATAGTCCAAGTCATGTCATTTTGAAATATCCAGTGACAAACTTCAATCCGACCTGGACCCGACCCGAGAGCTAAGAATGCTCCGTGTGTAGCACTCCAAGCTGATGTGTCCAAGTGACAAATAGCAACACCGTGGTTTATCTTAACCTTCGTATCCGCATCCAATAAATCTGCTTCGTAGACCCGAACTTTTGGAACAGAGTGACAATAATAAAGAAGGTAGGGGAATAAACTTTGGTGGCACGAGACAGATTGGGTAACTTTACCACCATTGATACGTTTGATTGAACCCACCATCACATTCTTTTTGGACCCATTTACATTCTCAGTAGTCCGAACCGTCACGTCACAACCCAACACGGAAGTAGCGAAGTCAATCATGTCCTCGATTGAGCCCACACACCGTTTGGTTTCACCACGGCTCGGTGCCCTCTCGCACTCCTTTAATGAGCTTATTAAAATCTTATCCATAGATGAATTATCCGCAACTTTAAAAATTTGCTTGAGCTCAGAGATCTTTAAAGTAGAGAATGGTAATTTTGTCAAAATAGATCGAGGCAAGAATGATCTTTCACGCATTTTATCCCTTATATCGGGCATAGGCATCACAATTCCTTCTTTTAGCATGGACTCACGAAAGAACTTACCAGGCTCAACCCACTTATTTACCAAACTGCCACTGGCTGACTTGGACGCCATTGAAGCATCTAACACTGAGCTTTGATTACTGTATTCTGCGAAGGAGACGCCATCTTTGGCATATTCCTTGAAGACCAAGGTATTACTCACATTCACGCTAAAATATTCCTTGAATCCAACCTTTTGTCCCTTGCCTCCCTTGCCGTACCCTATGAATTCATCTGCGCCTAGGTTTATCCCTTTCCCATAAGTCGTGAAATCAGCTTTCGCTGCGTCCGAGTTCTTCGCATAGGATTGGAAGGATTCAACGCCGAAATTGGATCCAGGTTTGTAATTCGCGAAGCTATCAGTGGAAGCATTCCCGCCATCTCCATAGTTCTTGAAGATATGTGTAGGTACGTTCATCCCGACTCCGTAATTCGTGAATTTATCAATCTCTCCATTAGCACTCTCGCCGTAATTTGTAAAATTAGTTGAAACATCGTTCGAGCTCGTCTCGTATTTTGTGAAATCGCTTGAATCTTTATCGCCATTTTTGCCGTAGCTAGTGAATGATTGATCCGCTGAATTTGTGAATTCGCTGTACTTGGTGAACGACTGGCTCCTCCGTTTTGCGTCGTCGGAGTAGGAAGTGAACCCGACTTCGCCGAGATTGACTGATTCGGTATACTGCTTGAAGTTGCCGCCTCCGCCGGTGGCTCCGGCGCCGTATGTGCGGAAGCTCTGTTCTGCAATGCTGCCGTTGGGGCCATAGGTGATAAAATTGTCCTTGTGGCCGGTGGATCCCCTGCTGTATCGCCGGAAATCGTCCTGTATTATGTCGAAGTCGTTTTTGGAATAGTTCTTGAAGGACTCTATTCCGGCGGGTCCACCGCCCGTTCCGTAGTTGGTGAAGTTTTTGTCTCCATACGTTGTGAAGTTGACGCCATTATTGTGTTTCTCTAAGCTGGCTCCTAGCTCCGGGAAACAGAGGAGGTGAGCGGTGGAGCAGAATTCAGGAAGGTGCGTGGAGAGCGCGTTGCTTGCGGCGAGTTTGGTGAATGCTGCGGATTGCGTAGCGGTTAATGGAGAAGCTTTTGAGAGGAGAAACGATGGTTTAGGCAATTTGTTGGTGATTTTTTTGTCCCAATACCGAATCAGAAATGCCTTTGGGCTGAATGGGTTTTTTTCTCCGGCCACCGCATCGCGAGAGCTCCCCACGGTGGTGGCGATGGCGAAACCAACCTGCATTGATGAACACCCATTAGCTCATGTACAGGAAATTAATGCAAAAAAGGAAGAAAGGAAATAGAAAAGAGTTTACAGTGAAAGATAAGCAGAGGATGAAGAGAAGGAATGGAGGCGTGTGGCTCAAGTGTTTATGCATTGTTTGTTAAAGAGGGAGATGGCCAGATGGGGATTGGGTCTTCAATTTCAGTGCTGCGTAGTAATATGCCAAAAATAAGGAGAATGTTAGATTTATATTGATGTATGAATAATGAATTAAAGAATAGAAAGAAAACAAAAATTAGTGTAGAGCGGCCACTTTAGGCAAGAAATGATGAAGGAAGTGAAAATTTTAAAGAAAAAGGGGATATAATTTGTGGGCATAAAGGGAGCACCTATAGTGGAGGTGATGAGATGCTTGCATAAACAATGGAGTAAGAGATGTCTTTTATAGGCTAAGATGCCATCAATATAATGATGAATGATGAATATTCAAGAGTGGTGAATGGTGAAATAGGGAATAAAAAATTAGATTATTCACACTTAATTATTGAAAAATAAAAATATTAAATTTGATTTCAGTGAAATTTTTTATCAATTATATTAATGGAGATTTGTTGGAATTAAATTAAGATAAAATGTATATTTCAAAGATTAAATTTGACATTTTTATTTATTTAGAGACTAGATTAAGAACAATCATATTTCAGGGATTATATTTATCATTTTTATATTTAAAAAAATTTTATATCTTTAGGGGTTAAAATATTAGTTTGCTAAAAGAAATTTTAATTTGATATTGCAATGCTAACAATAGTGTCATGAGATAACATTTTTTTTGTAT
The DNA here is from genome assembly GCA_014851425.1 of Senna tora. Taxonomy (NCBI): domain Eukaryota; kingdom Viridiplantae; phylum Streptophyta; class Magnoliopsida; order Fabales; family Fabaceae; genus Senna; species Senna tora. The sequence continues at coordinate 11,172,399 of CM026270.1, forward strand.
TGATTTTGGATGATATCATAATAAATAATATCATTTAATAGTGTATGCAAAAATGGTATTATATCGAGCGCCCCTAATCTTAGACTGCATTAAAATTAAAATATTCTCACTATTTATATAGGGAAATTAAGGAAGGGAAGGGAGTAGGAAGAAAGAATGAGACAGAAGCATATGAAGTTGTGCTATACTATCAGATTGAATACGAGGCACATTCACACATGCTATAGATCTCAGAACGATCTTAATTTCATGCAAATTTAACACGTTTTTTTTTCTCAATGAAAGTATTTTATATTAATAATGATAATATAAAAAAATATTTTAGATCTTGCACAGCTCTCCCCAACCTCAATGTTTTCACTTTTCAATATTGCAAACTTGATTCATTGGAGGCTTCTTGGTTCTTGCTAATTAATTTGACCAAAGCCCTCAATGCCTAAAAGCACCGGAAAATTAAGCCCTCAACTTGTAATTGTGCAATGCAATTATAGCCTGCCATACTTAGAAGTTATGGGAGCTAGGTTTTATGGAAACCTCTTAAATCTCTTTGACCAGAAAACGTTGGAACCAATATTGTTCCTGTCAATTAATTTCGTCTTGTTTCATGTCCCTGTTTCCTCCATGCTTGCCATTATACATAAATAATCACAAAAATGGCCTTGGGTTGGCTCAATCTATTGAAGCAATTTAATTAGTGGCATCCTAGGATAATCTGTGATCTAATAACAATAATATATATGAAGTCGTAATTTTGAAGATTAAGGTAAAAGTGACAACACAGTATGGGAGGCACCCACCCACCAAGATCATCATTACAAGACAGTTCAAGAATAGCTGAGTTGAAGGTGGATCGAGCTTGAAATGTGAGAACCTCAGGTGAGAAATTAAACCAAGTACTACACATTCCGTTTCAAAACTGTGCATTGAAGTCGGAGCTTCAATGTTCATCCCAGTGTGAAAAATGTAGCCTTTTTTGCAACCTTGAGGAAGCCTCAGATTTTGTGAAGTATCTTAAATAACATCATATAAGCTATAGTTAGTTTTCCAATTGAGCGAAACGGGAAAAAAAGTACAATTTGTATACTTTATAAACTGCATAAAGAAATTATGGTGTGTTTGGTTAGTGTGGTGGATGATGTAATGAGAATGGAGGGTGTAATGGGATTGCACACGTGAATGAAAAAAGTAATATGAAAGTGATATGATATGATGGAATAAAAGTGGGTAAAATGATCATTTTACCTTTATATTAAAAGTGAGAATAAAATAAAATGGGTAAAAAGAATGGACAAAAATATAATTTCATTACATTACAAAAAATAAATTATATTTGTTTGAAAGGATATAAAGGAATTAGGTCTATAATTACGTTGATAAAACTCCCAATCAAACATGCCGTTAGTATTTGAAATGATCTGGTAATGTCACACTCACAGCATGGTTTTCATTCAATTTTAATTATATCTTGGATGTTTAATTACTTTGTCTAAAGAAGCCTACTCTAGAATTTTTTATGGGAATTTCACTAATATTTGGCTCAAACTAATTAACTAAAGTCCCATTACAAGAGATAGATGTCTTGCAGTATAGGACTTCTTCCATACATAAAATTTAAATTGTGAAGATATAAATGGTCAATTTTAGGGCTGAATAGGTGACCCGGCCAACCCGGTTTGGTCCGGGCACATTCGGGTCCATCGGGCCGGGTTGGGCTGCCAAAAACCCGATCCGACTTGGGATATGCCTATTTTATTTTATTTTTTAAAATTTTTGTTATTTTTATTATTTAAATATTTTTATATGTAAAAAAGATTAAAATTGATAGTTGAAAATAAGATATCATATCTATTATTTAATATCTTATTAATCTATTCCTAAAATTTAAAAAATTATTTAATATCTTATTAATCTATTCCTAAAATTTAAAAAATCTATTCAAAATGTCAACATGTATTAATTACTCTTCGTTTTTTATGCCCACTCTCCATTTTCTATGCCCACTCTCTATTTCTCATGACTCAAATTCAAATTTCAAAAAAAAAAAACTCCGGCTGACCCGATAGACCCGACCCGGCACTACTCGAGCCGAGTCTCGGGTCCAGCCAAAACCCGGCCCGTGTACACCCCTAGTCAATTTGAGGAAGCACTATTGTTTAGATTTTTTTTATCAGCACCAACGAAACCATCTCAATCTAATGCCCTCTAGGTGGGTTTGGTAGAGAGTGTTGGAGGGAATAGAGATGGGAATAGAAATATTTGAGGGAATGAAAATGTGATGTAAATGTGAATGGAATGAAAGTGAGTAAAAAAGTAAAGGCAAAAACATATATTTTTTTTTTATGAAAAAAAAACATATTAGGTTATAACCAAGATTAGAGAAATAAAACATAATTTTATTAAATTGTAAAAAATAAAATATGTTTAATATGAAAAATATTAGAGAAAATATTAGGTTATAACCAAGATTATGCCATAAATTCCTCCAATCCAACGGACCTTAATCAAGCATCAATGCCTTGTTTGGTAGGATGAAAGTTAGGAGAGGTGAATAATCTCACCACTCATGAGCTTGTTTGGTACATGGTGAGGCTTCTTCCATGGTGAGCTAAGTTCCATCATAGGAGGGGAGGTAGGTGCCATGGGTGTGGAGAGGGAAGTTGTGGTGAGTTGAGGTTTAAAGACCAAAATACCCTTAAAAATTTTGTGGCTTTTAAAAAAGTAAGGGCAAAAAAGGTATTTCATACTTTTATCTTCTATTTCCCTATCTTCTTTCCATCATACCAAACAAATTACTTTTATATTCCACTTTCATTTCCCTGCATACCAAACATACTTTTTATCACTTGCTTCCACTTCTATTTCCATTTCCACTTCCACTTCCACTTCCCACTAAAATACTCACCGGATACCAAACGGCACCCAAGAGTAGGGTGTCTCGTGCAGTAAGCAACACCCAACATAATGTAATATGGGTTTTGCTAACCAGTGCCCTTAGGGCACTGGTTAAGAATGCATTTATTGCTAGAAAGTAGTAAAAAAGTTCATAGAATTTCTAACTTGCATTAAATGAGTCTGCATCTTTTTTTAAAGACATAAATACCCCAATTCATTTCTTTATCATTCAACATTATTTATTTACTATTAAACTTTACTATATATATTAAGAATTATTTTAAATTTATTATTATAAATAATTTTATACATAATTAAAAATTCGTAATATAAAATATTAATTTTATACATAATTAATTTTATACAGAAAGTTTTATCAAGTGAATTAAAAATTCGTAATATAAAATATTAATTTTATACATAATACTCCAATATTTTATAAAAATAAAATTTATTTATAATAATAAATTAAAAAGAATTCTTAATATATATATATATATATATATATATATATATATATATATATATATATATATATATAGTAAAGTTTAATAGTAAATAAATAATGTTGAATGGTAAAGAAATGAATTGGGGTATTTATGTCTATAAAAAAGTATGTAGATTCATTTATTGCAAGTTATGAATTCTATGAACTTTTTAACTAATTTCTAACAATAAATGCATTCTTAAGGTACCTAAAGTTACTAATATCCTCCCTCTGAAAGAACTTACAACAGCATATAGTTCATTAATGATGATTAGAGTGAAAAATTAAAACATCATATCCGACCATGAAAATCTCTCAATACACATTCTCAAGGATCGAATTTTTGACTAGCTAGATGTTTAAGAAACCAACTAAGTACCAACTGCTATAGGCCTCATGGTTTAATTAATTATTGTCTCCTAAACAATTAATTAAACTTTAACTTCCTTCTAATCCACAATAGTCCAAGTCATGTCATTTTGGAATATCCAGTGACAAACTTCGATTCGACCTGGACTCGACCCGAGAGCCACGAAAGCTTCGTGGGTTGCACTCCAAGCCGATGTGTCTAAGTGACAAATAGCAACACCGTAGTTAATCTTAACTATTGTATTTGGATCCAATAGATCAGCTTCGTATACTCGAACCTTTGGTACAGAGTGACAGTAATAAAGAAGGTAAGGGAACAAGCTTTGGTGGCAAGAGACAGACTTAGTGACTTTACCACCATTGATATGTTTGATTGAACCCACCATCACATTCTTCTTCGACCCATTTACGTTCTCCGTAGTTCGAACTGTCACGTCACGACCCAACACTGAAGTGGCAAAGTCAATCATATCCTCTATTGAGCCCACGCACCGTCTGGTTTCTCCACGGCTTGGTGCCCTCTCGCACTCCTTCAATGAGCTCATTAGAATCTTATCTAAGGATGAATCATCCGTCACTTTAAAAATTTGCTTCAACTCAGAGATCTTAGAAGTGGAGAACGATAATTTTGACAAAATAGCTCGGGGCAAAAACGACCTTTTTGGCATTTTATCCCTTATATCAGGCATAGGCATTACAACCCCTTCTTTCAGCATCGACTCACGAAAGAACTTACCTGGCTCAACCCACTTATTTACCACACTGCCACTGACAACGGACTTGGAAGCAGCCAACTTGGAGGGTTCGTTACTGTAATTTGCAAAGGAGACGCCGTTTTTGGCGTATTCCTTGAAGCCAAACGTATTGGTCAAATTCACGCCAAAATATCCCTTGAACCCAACCTTTTGCCCCTTCCCTCCCTTTCCGTACCCTATGAATTCATCTCCGCCTGATGTGCCATTCCCGTAATTCGTGAAATCAGCTTTCGCGGCGTCCGAGTTCTTCGCATAAGATTGGAAGGTTTCGCTGCCGAAATTGGATCCTACTCTGTAATTCGTAAATTCATCGGTGGAAGCATTCCCGCCATCTCCATAGTTCTTGAAACCATGTGTTGGCACGTTCATCGTGACGCCCTAATTCGTGAATTTATCAATCGCTCCATTCGCATTCTCGCCGTAATTCGTGAAGTTAGACGAGTCGTCGTTGGAGCTCGTCTCGTATGTTGTGAAATCGTTTGAATCTTTATTCCCATTCTTGCCGTAGCTCGTGAATACTTGTTCCGCAAAATTTGCGAATTCGCTGTACTTGGAGAACGACTGGCTTCTCTGGTTTGCGTCGTCGGAGTAGGAAGTGAACCCGACTTCGCCAGAATTGACTGATTCGGAATACTGCTTGAAGTTGCCGCTGCCGCCGGTGGCTCCGGCGCCGTATGTGCGGAAGTTCTGTAATACAATGGTATTGGTGCGTTGGGGGCCATAGGTGACGAAATTGTCCTTGTGGTCGGTGGATCCTCGGCTGTATCGCCGGAAATCGTCCTGCACTATGTCATTGGAATAGTTCTTGAAGGACTCTACTCCGCCGGGTCCACCACCGGTTCCATAGTTGGTGAAGTTTTTGTCTCCATAAGTTGTGAAGTTGACCCCGTTATTATCGTGTTTCTCTAAGCTGGCTCCTATATCTGGGAAACAGAGGAGGTGAGCGGAGGCGCAGAATTCAGGGAGGCGCGTGGAGAGCGCGTTGCTCGTGGCGAGATTGGTGAATGCTGCGGATTCGATAGCGGTTAATGGGTAAGCTTTAGAGAGGAGAAATGATGGTTTTGGCAATTTGTTGGTTATCTTTTTGTCCCAATACCGAATCAGAAATGCCTTTGGGGTGAACGGGTTTTTCTCTCCGGCCACCGCATCGCCGGAGCTCCCAACGGTGGTGGCGATGGAGGAACCATCCTGCATTGATGAACACGCACTACAAATCACAAGCTATATATTGCTAGACAGTACTAAACCATTAAAAGAAATAAGAGAGAAAATAGAATGAGAGGTTACCGTGAAAGAGAAGTAGATGATAAAGAGAAGGAAGGGAGGCGTATGGCTCAAGAGTTTATGCATTGTTCATTTGTTTGTTACATAAATTCCAATCCTGCGTAGTACATAGACAAAAAATCACGAGTTAGAGAAACTAACTACAGTGTAGTGGGGGATATAGTGTAAAAGCAAAAGCAGCCACTTTATGCAGGAAATTAAATGATTAAGGAAGGAGACAATTTGAAAAATGGGGATAGAATTTATAGGCATAAAGGAAGCACCTTCTTGTGGAGGTGATGATCATGAACTATGGAGTTGGTGATGGCATTTATAGGCTAAGAAGTGTCTCAATGATGAATGTTCAAGAATCAAGAGTGGCAAATGGTGCAATAGGGAATAAAAAATTAGATTACTCATATTTGTTTATCACAATTTTCAATATTAATGGTGGGTTTACTGGCTTATGCAAGATTCCTCCAACAACGGTCTAAATTATATCCACCTAAGAAGAATTAATATATTGGTGACTTTCTGATTACACATGCATAATTAGCATGTCACGGATCAAGAAGCTATTATATTATAGTAAGAAGGAAGATGCGAGACAGAAGCATATAGAGTTGTGCTATATTTAATTATAACACATTTTTTTTTCCTGATCTCCGATCCAATGAAAATATTTTCTATTAATTTCTGATAACCCTTGGGCAAATTTCCAAGAACAGGACACTATTATCTCTTAACACATAAATTTTCTGATAAGCACAAAACAAGATGGAAGAAATTTAGGAAAGAAAGTTTTACAATCACAGCAAAAGCACCAGCTCTAAAGCCTGTAAAGGTTTTGTAAGTTGGAGGGAATTAGGAATATAATTTTTGACTTTAGAATCATTATAGTGGCAATGCATCAAGTAGCAGACACCACACACTCCTAACTCTTAGTGGTGTTAGCGACTGATTTATATTATATATATATTTAAGTACAGAGAATATGGTATTTTATAAAATATCATCCATATCCCCAAAGTAAAGCGAGAGTGGATCCTCTAAAGTAATTCTCTATATTTTTTGGTGGAGTTATGAGAGAGATAGAAAGAAGAAAATTTGGGAGAGAAAAAAATCAAGAAAGAAAATATTTTCCTTCTCTCTATCTCTCCCATAACTCTACCAAGAAATATAGAGGATTACTTTAGATGATACTATCTCAAGAAAAGCTAATCCCCATTCATCACTCAGAAGCACGAACACTTTGACTTAAAGGCATGTTCGCGTGTTAGACATGGACACTCGTACAATACACACTGACAACACGTATTCGACACGCATCGTACGTGTCTAAATAAAAAAATATTATATATATATATATATATATACTCTATTGTAATTATTTATAATTATATAATTATTTGATACTAATATGGTGGGGCAGGGTAATGACTTCAGGGACTTGTTCATAGGTGAGGCCTAAGTGCTTACATACTCTTAAGGATCAAAATTCACATAGTTCGAAGAGACATATTCAAGGGGCCACAGGGCATTAGGGTTACTTGTATAAGTGCAGCCGAAAAGTGATTAGGATGTGTGCAATTGTGAGCGAGCGGGTCACCAATATTGAGTCGAGGGCTCTACAAGGCTCTTGAAGGCAGGCTTGGAAGGAAGCACTCATTGGGTGAGGGTTGTGTCCACAGGATGATGATACAGGTCACTTTAAAGGCATGACGTCATGGATGAAAAATGCTTCTACTGGTGGAAGATCGTGAAGAGGGAATGATAACACCAATACTCAGGTTAAGTTCCTTTTGTGTTCTAAGATTTAATTTCATGTGAACCCGGTATTTATGATGGATGAAATAGGTTATGGGCCGTAATCTCGTATTAATAAACCGTGATCCTAGTATTAATGGGACCAACACATACTGACTCAGCATGACAAGTCAACATCCGCCATTATGGTGTAACATATAAAATAAATGAAGTTAGTGCAATTAATGCAATTTTATATAGACCGCCATACTTATAAGTTAAAAACCAGATCCGATACTGGCAGGACTAGATCGGAGGGCTACAAGTTATGAGAGCTTTTATGGAAACCTTTTACATCTCTATATGTACCAGAAAACGTTAATCAGTGCATGTACGTGCACCATATATTATTGTTCCTGTCAATCAATCAATTCTGTCTTGTTTCGTGTCGGTCGCTTCCTCCATGCATGCCATTGCTTCCCATTATAAATAAAAAATCACAAAAATGGCCTTGGGTTGGCTTAACTTATTGAATCAATTTAATTAGTGGTATCATATGATAATCTTTGGTCTAATAATATAATATATATTTTATATGTAGTTGTTTTAAAGATTAAGGTAACACATATCAGGCACCGACCAAAATCATTTATATATATTGAACAGTTGAAAAAATGGTGAGGTGAACGTGAGCTTGAGTTTTGAGAACCTTGAGCTACAATATAATGTTCATTCCAATGTGAAAAATGTAGCCTTTCCAACAGTGTGAATTTTCTGCCGTCGGATTTAGTCACGATTATAACTGTGACTAACCGGTTATTAATTAATTTTTTAAATTATTGAAATCAGCTCAGCGCCAATGGAAACCTCTCTATAATCTTATTCCTTTTAATCAAAGCATGAACAGTATGGGTGTCTCGTAAAGTTACCCACACCCAACCGGCCAACATATTTTCGTGATTACCTTATTCTTCACATGCCTTTGTATGTATAGTATGTTAAGCACTAGAAATCAATTTGCGTGAAAGCTAGTGTTCCTGCCATTTTTTTAAAAAATCATTTAATTAAGAATTTAGAGCCAAACCATTGCAAAAGCAAACTAATATATATCGAAAAAGATGAACTAGCTAGTACAAGAATATTTCAAATTACAGCTTGTAAAGAAGGTAAAACCATTTATTCATGAGCATATAACACCTTCTATAAAAATACTTGCAACACCATGGTTCTTCATGATTAGAACAATTAACTTAGAGACCATAACTTCTTTTAATTACTATTTTTTATGAAATATAAAATGATCAAATAACCACCTTCTAATTAACAATAGTCCAAGTCATGTCATTTTGAAATATCCAATGACAAACTTCAATACGACCTGGACCTGACCCGAGAGCTAAGAATGCTCCGTGGGTTGCACTCCAAGCTGAAGTGTCCAAGTGACAAATAGCAACACCATGGTTAATCCTAGCCTTTGTATTTGGATGTAATAGATCTGCTTCGTATACCCGAACTTTTGGTACAGAGTGACAGTAATAAAGAAGATAAGGAAACAAGCTCTGGTGGCACGAGACAGATTGCGTGACTTTACCACCATTGATACGTTTGATTGAACCCACCATCACATTCTTCTTCGACCCATTTACATTTTCTGTTGTCCGAACCGTCACGTCACGACCCAGCACCAAAGTGACAAAATCAATCATGTCCTGGATCGAGCCCACACATCGCTTGGTCTCACCTCGGCTCGGCGCCCTCTCGCACTCATTTAATGAGTTCATTAGGATCTTCTCCATGGATGAATCATCCGCAACTTTAAAAATTTGCTTCAGCTCAGAGATTTTGGAAGTGGAGAACGGTAAATTTGACAAAATAGATCGAGGCAAAAATGACCTTCCAGGTAATTTATCACGTATATCTGGCATAGGCATCACGAGCCCCTCCTTCAACATGGACTCACGAAAGAACTTACCCGGCTCGACCCACTTGTTTACCAAACTGCCATGGGCAGACTTGGACGCCATGGAGCTTCCATTAGTGTATTTGGCGAAGGAGACACCATTTTTGGAGTATTCCAGGAAATCAAAGGTGTTGCTGACATTGACCCTAAAATATTCCTTGAAACCGACCTTTTGTCCCTTAGCATTCTTGCCGTACCCACTGAATGTATCTGTGCCCCTGTTTACTTCTTTCCCATAATTGGTGAAATCAACTTGTGTTGCGTTGGAGTTCTTAGCATAGGATTGGAAGGAATCGCCGCCGATATTGGTTCCATTTCTGTAATTAGAGAAGCTATCAATTGCTCCATTCCCACCATCTCCATAGGTCTTGAAGTAATTTACAGGAACGTTCATCATATTTCCATAACTTGTGAAATTATCAGTCGTACCAATGGCAGTCTCGCCGTAATTTGTAAAGTTAGTATTAACAGAGTTCGTGCTCGTCCCGTATTTTTTGAAATCGTTTGAATTTTTCTCGCCATTTTTGCCGTAGCCAGAGAATGTTTGGTCTCCTCCATTTGAGTTTTCAGTGTAACTAGTGAACGTTTGGCTCCTCCCGTTGGCATCATCGGAGTAGGAAGTGAAATGGACTTCGTTGACATTGATTGAATCAGTATACTTCTTGAAGTCGCCGGCTCCAGCGGTGGCCCCGGCGCCGTATGTGCTGAAGGTTTCGCCGACATCGTTGCCTCCGTTGGCATAGCTCTGAAAATTGTCCTTGTGGCCGGTGGATCCTCGGCTGTATCGCCGGAAATCGTTAAACATGTCGCCGAAATCAGGGTTGGAATAGTTCTTGAAGGAGTTTTCTCCGCCGGGTCCACCACCGGTTCCGTAGTTCTTGAAGTCTTTGTATTCTTGGTACGATGTGAATTTGTTACTATCATTATTGTGTTTCTCTAAGTTGCTTCTTAGATCCGGGAAACAGAGGAGGTGAGCAGAGGAGCAGAATTCAGGGAGGCGCGTGGAGAGCGCGTTGCTTGAGGCGAGTTTGGTGAATGCTGCGGATTGCGTAGCGGTTAATGGAGAAGCTTTTGAGAGGAGAAACGATGGTTTAGGCAATTTGTTGGTGATTTTTTTGTCCCAATACCGAATCAGAAATGCCTTTGGGCTGAATGGGTTTTTTTCTCCGGCGACCACATCGCGAGAGCTCCCCACGGTGGTGGCGATGGCGAAACCAACCTGCATTGATGAACACCCATTAGCTCATGTACAGGAAATTAATGCAAAAGAAAAAAAAAAGAAAGGAAATAGAAAAGAGTTTACAGTGAAAGATAAGCAGAGGATGAAGAGAAGGAATGGAGGCGTGTGGCTCAAGTGTTTATGCATTGTTTGTTAAAGAGGGAGATGGCCAGATGGGGATTGGGTCTTCAATTTCAGTGCTGCGGACGTAGTAATATGCCAAAAATAAGGAGAATGTTAGATTTATATTGATGTATGAATAATGAATTAAAGGATAGAAAGAAAACAAAAATTAGTGTAGAGCGGCCACTTTAGGCAAGAAATGATGAAGGAAGTGAAAATTTTAAAGAAAAAGGGAATATAATTTGTGGGCATAAAGGGAGCACCTATAGACTATAGTGGAGGTGATGAGATGCTTGCCTAAACAATGGAGTAAGAGATGGCTTTTATAGGCTAAGATGTCATCAATATAATGATGAATCATGAATGATGAACCATTAATGGTTTTTATAGGTTTATTTGGTACACCCTCTTTTTTACGTGTCATATTTAAATAACATGGCACCCTCTCTCACTTAAACTCATCAAAATTTTGTGCAAACGTTGAGGACTAAAAGAGTAATTTGACCTTTTTTTTTGTGTTAATCTTGAATGATACCATAACAAATAATATCATCTAATAGTGTATGCAAGAATGATATTATATCGAGTGCCCCTAGTCTTTGACTGCATTAAAATTAAAATATTCTCACTATTTATATAGGGAAATTGAGGAAGGGAAGGGAGTAGGAAGAAAGGATGAGACAGAAGCATATGAAGCTGTGCTATACTATCAGATGTTGAATACGAGGCACATCCACACATGCTATAGATCTCAGAACGATCTTAATTTCATGCAAATTTAACACGTTTTTTTTTCTCCAATGAAATTATTTTATATTAATAATGATAATATAAAAAAAAAAAATATTTTAGATCTTGCTCAGCTCTCCCCAACCATTAATGCATTTTCGTGGCCACCTAATGTTAGTTTAGATCACCACTAATTAAGAAACATAATTTACATAGATATTCGTTACTTTGATTCCCTTCAACCTCAATGTTTTCACTTTTCAATATTGCAAACTTGATTCATTGGAGGCTTCTTGCTAATTAATTTGACCAAAGCCCTCAATACCTAAAAGCACCGGAAAATTAAGTTAAGGATTTTAGAGAAACTTTTGTGTGATCAGTCGAAAAATAAGGACCTTATAAATTAATCTCATGTACTTTGTTCAAATTATAGCTAGAAATGGAAAATAAAGTACTGAAACGATATATATTTTCATCCAAGGTGACAAAAAAGGTTATTAGACTTAAGTGACCAATGAGCCATATGTAAAAACTTTTTTATTAATTAAGGTATAAGGACTCCGTTAACAGTTTGAAAGAAAGTGGGGGTGGAAGTGATTAATATCCACGTCCAGCATAGGCAAAACATGATCCTTTCCTCTCACTACAGACTCATGAAAGAACGAATTATGAGACATTTTCTGGTGCATTATATTCCTCAAAGTTAAGGAAATTATGTGAACTAATAATCCTTGAACCTAACCTTTTGTCCCATGCATGGTGAATGTTCATGAAATCAACTTTTTCTACGTTCGAATTCTTTGCATATAAGATGGAAAACAGTTTTTGTCTCTTCATACTACTTTTAATGCCCAATTCAACAATGATTGAACCAAATCATCGCAAATTTTGAACAAGTACAAGAATAATTAAGATATTACAACATACATGCATGGAAGGTAAAAGTAATTAAACCATTTGATTCATTCATCATTAGTCATTACCCTCTTATCATTACAAACTTATTACAAAAAAACAGTACTTAATTAATAGATCGTAACTTTTTATTTTAAAGCAAACTAACCAAATAAACATTTAATTAGCAATAGTCCAAGTCATGTCATTTTGGAATATCCAGTGACAAACTTCAATTCGACCTGGACCCGACCCGAGAGCCAAGAAGGCTCCATGGGTTGCACTCCAAGCTGATGTATCCAAGTGACATATGGCAACACCGTGGTTAATCTTAGTCTTCGTATTTGAATCTAATAAATCCGCTTCGTATACCCGAACCTTTGGGACAGAGTGGCAATAATAGAGAAGGTAAGGGAACAAGCTTTGGTGACACGAGACAGACTGCGTGACCTTGCCACTATTGATTCGTTTAATTGAACCCACCATCACATTTTCCTTCGACCCATTTACATTCTCCGTAGCTCGAACAGTCACGTCACGACCTAGCACCGAAGTGGCAAAGTCAATCATGTCCTCAATTGAGCCCACGCACCGCTTGGTCTCACCTCGGCTCGGTGTCCTCTCGCACTCACTCAATGACCTCATTATGGTCTTGTCCATGAATGAATCATCGGCAACTTTGAAAACTTGCTTCAACTCAGAGATCTTAGTAGTCGAGAAAGGTATTCTTGACAAAATAGATCGAGGCAAAAATGACCGGTATCGGTATCAC